>JAJMEL010000007.1:0-413087 GCA_030574155.1 Xiuguozyma insectalens | reverse complement strand
TGGCATTTCCGAACTTTTCAACTTTCCAGAATTGGAGAAACTTATTCTTCAGAATATTGACAAATATGATCGCCAGACTTATTTGTTTATCGTTAACGAGTACATGACATCAAAGATATGCTCATTTTGTGGTAAGAAGAATGGCTCAGGAAGCCAAAGACATATCAAGTGTATTGAGTGTGTTCAAGATTACAACCGTGATGAGAATGGTTCTTCAAACATCTATACGTTAGTAGGATATCTCAGTGGATTATTGGTGGATGAAACGATTACAGTGGAACACAGACAGGAGATCAATGAGTGTCTCATAGTCCTATCTAAGTATGTAGAGAATGATAATTGATATGCTAGTAATGTTAGAACCCCTGATAAATCCCTGATTTTTCAAAACTCTCCCTGATAAGCATGCTTTGTGACAGTGAATTGAATGACTTGATTGATTCTATGTCTATGCAGGAGGAGGAGGCCTACAATTACCAGTACTATGCCGTTTGTGCTCGTATGTATTGGATGGTTCCGACGTTGAGTAGAAATCAGTCTCTGATTCCGATTCGGATGGTGCGGAGATCGGTTTCTCTAAGTCTGGGATCTTAGGAACCGGTTGTTTGGGCAGATCCGGATTGTAATGTGGAGGTACCTTATGAATTGTAGTGAAATTGTATTATCTTGGATTAACTTTGGCATTGACCAGTAGATGGTTTTGAGTATACTCTCGTAATTCCTGAATAGAGTAAGAATTAATTAAAATTAGATGTTTAACGATGGTACGATGTTTTGAAGATACAAAAGCACATTCTTAAAGTCATCTATGCAATATTATCATAAATACTTGCATGTAACCTCAGTTGGAACAGATTAATACCCTATTGACCGATGTTAATATACAACGATTTACTCTTGGTACCAGGTATAATTTTCAATTCCATTATCCCAACAAGTATTGCCCTTATGGCCAAGTTGGTAAGGCATCACACTAGTAATGTGGGGATCCTCAGTTCAAATCTGAGTGAGGGCATATTTTTTATTTTTTTAATTTTTGCTGAATCTGTCAAAAGGATTTCGTAGACGAGAGGTTCTAGCAATGCACTAACCACAATAGTAGTGAATTGGTGGTAAGTTATCGAGAAAGCTACTAAAGATAAAAGAAGCTACTAAATATAGAGATATGATATGGCTATTCATTACTTAAGCAGACTTTTCTGGAGCAGCGGCTGGAGCAGCGGCTTCTGGAGCACCAGTATTGACAGCAATTCTGTGAACGTTTTGAGAGCTAGATGCAGAAACCTTTGGAACCTCAATGGAGAGGACACCATTGGCAACCTTGGCTCTGGTAGCAGTACCGTCAACAGATGATGGCAAATGAAGAGTTCTTTGGAACTTACCAACTGGTCTCTCAGAATAGATCAACTTATCTTCGGTACCGAAAGTTGGCAACTCACCCTTGAGAATGAGCTCACGGGTGTCCTTGTTGAAGTCAATGGTGATACTGTCTTTAGAGACACCTGGGAGAGAAAGAACCAAAGTGTAAACCTTGTCGTCCTCGTAGATATCAACAGGAGGAATGATCTTTGGAGAAGTCAAGTCCGAGTTAAGGAATGGATCGTCACCAAAGAGAGTGGAGAAAAGAGAACCAGCCTTCTGGAAATCAGGACCGGATGGACCAGTTGGAGCAGCGGCAACAGAAGGTCTTGGAGTACTGGTAGTCTTACCAGAAACCTTTGGAGCTGGCTGAGGTTGCTGGGACTGTTGAGCAGCCTGCTGCTGAACTTGGTTAACAGCCTGAGAAATGGCGTCGAAGAAGTTGTAGAATGGGTCAGAGTTAGACATGTTTGATTTGTAGTTGTGTTTGATTGATACAGAAACTTTATGAAATTTCTGAAATCCCTGCCGCCCTTTATATAATGGTGCAGAGGGTCAATCTATTTTGGTACTGTACTTACTGGATTTTACTGGATTTTTCTAGTGGGGTAATTACTGTGAGCCACTTTTTACATTACATTGTTGGACAGTTATTGACACCGTGGTAAACAGTCAATTGTCATTTCGGGTGACGTAACCCGTAACCATGGCTTTAATGTTGTTTTGTTAAATTATGGTGGCTAAATGGGGTTAACCTGTGGTAGCTTGTAGTGGCTCAATTGATAGAGTAGGGGGTTGCGGCTGAATCGCTAAAGAGGACTCCTCCTTGTTTAGACAGAAAAAAAGAAATGAGAACAAGAATGTGCGGCTCGACAATTGTAGACAGGTAGTTGAAAGGTTATATTTCTCTACAGTAGATGTTAATCAATTTGATTCAATTCGTTACATATTTGTACTAGTAAATGATCACTCTCCAACCTCAGTGGTACCAGTAATACCAATTGAGTGGATGTTGCTTCCATCCTTGGCCTTTGGAACGGTCAAAGTCAAGATACCGTCAGTGTAGTTGGCGGTAATCTTTTCACCATCGACAGAGGTTGGCAATTTAAGAGTTCTCTCGAATTTACCTTGAGGAATCTCAGTGTGGACAACGGTACCATCAGCCTCGGTTTCATCTTCCTCCAGGGATGGGAGTTCACCTTTGACGGTCAATTCGTTGGTATCCTTGTTAAATTCGACGTTTAATTTGTCCTTGAGGGCACCTGGTAAAGACACTCTCAAAGTGTAGGCCTTATCGGATTCCTTAACGTCAAGCTTTGGAAGGTACTTCTCGACCTCACCGTTGAGGAATGGATCTTGAGCGGCGTACTTCTGAAGAGCAGAGTCAACACTAGTGTCAAGAGACTGCTTCTTCTTGGCCAATCCCTTTTGAAGAATTGGAGTTGGATCCTGGCCTTGTTCGTAAGCTTTCTTGGCTGCAATGATAGTTGGGTCCTTGGCAAGTTGTTCTTGAACTTGGCCAACGGCGGCAGCAATGTCATCGAAGAAATCGTAGAATGGAGATGCAAAGAGGAAAGACATAATTGATTTGTTTGTTTGTTTTGTTATGTTAAAACTGTGGAACGGGGAAATTAATGGGCAACTACAAGTCCTTAAATAGTTCACTGGGTTCCCATTTAGGAAAGTTGTGGGGGCGGACTAGAAATTCCTAGAATTTTCTACCGGGCAACCCCAGGCGGTAAGTGAGAGGGGGGGGGGGAGGCCAAGAGGCGGGCGAGGGCGATTAGCATTAGGGATTTTATTAGTATTGACGGCGGTGGTGGCGGGCGGCAGTGGCGCGTTATGATTTATAATATGACATAGAATGAAGACATACTTAGTTTAGAAGATCCTGGATTGACGATTTGCTGTTGCTGCGGCTTTTGAATGACAGTAGCAAATGAGAAGCCACATTCACGTCTGATTCCGGCCTTATCAGGTTTGGCATATCTTTAATCAGAGGAGCAGACATCCGCCGAAGTGCTGATGAACTATCAGATTCACCCATGGCAACACTAGCAATCAAACTAGGAGAATTTGTAGAAGGAATAGCAGGTAATGGTAGTTTGAAGGCATCTTGATCCAATGAAGTGAATTCGCGAGATGTATGTTTTGGCGGTGGCATAATTGGTTCAGCAGTCGAACTTGATGAGGTCGATTGATTATCGGATGCAGGGTTTTTGGATCTGTTTAACACCGATTGGATCTCTTTGGAAATAGGGTCCAGTTGATCATCGGGCACTTCACAGTCGTTTTTCCAAACATCGACAAACAATTTCTCAAAATCAAACTCTTTATCGAGCTGGCGATAGTCTTGAAGATCGAGGTCGAAATCGACAAATTTCAAATTACCATTTTTCTTAAACCAGTTTTGGAACATAGGTCTAGTCTCATCAGGAGTCAACATCTGCAACTTCAACAGACGTATCACAAGATGTAAATATTTGATGTATTCGACCGTTGACTGTAAGATTGTCAATTTATGCATCGTACTGGAAGCCTCATAATTATTTTCAGCAATCCCTGTCAGTATACTGGATCTGCAAGCAGGCACCAAGAACTTCAATGCTTCAAACTCTCTGTTCATCTTGATACGACGCTTCTTCTCGATGATAGAGTGCTGTGCTTTCAACTCGCGACGTTTCCGTTCCATATCTTCCTTGGTATTAATCTGTGAAGATCTTCTACGTTTCCTGGTTGAACCTGGAGATGACGAGCCACCGACGATAGGTGAAGAATTTGTCGATGGAGGATCCGTATAGAAAGTCATCGGCGATATTGAAGGAGACTGTCTGATGAGTCCGTTTGTGTACTCTTCGTTAGGAACAAACGACGAGGTCAAATAATTTGAGTTGGGAGCGGTCGTTGGTATTGCAGGATTGTTGTAGTTGGTACCGTTGTTACCATTATTAGGGGGCATTCTAGGGGTGGAAATTGAAGAGGATCTCTGCATCTGGATGAACATTGGCTTGAAGATCGGCGGAGGTGGCAAGACCGTACTGATCGTTGGCTCCTCTGTGTAATCATTAGGCGAAGACATTATTTAAATAGAGTATGTCTTCCAAATAGGAACTGATAGATAATATGCGACTAAAGAGAGAAGTCACAGCAGAAGATCTCTCTAAAATACCAATTTCTCATCAATGGCCCTAAATAAAGCAAAGTAGACCCACGCGTGCGGCACACGTGAAGTGTAAAACTATATGGCACAAGACATGTTTTACTACCCCCACGTGTACCTATTCTTCTTTTGGATATAGTGCATGGGCACGTCACACGTGCGCCGCAGAGATATCGCAGGACCACCTATCTGGCCGATGAATCCGTACACCGAGAAAGGAGGGATAACATCCTTGCACCGAAGCAATGACTAATATGTAGAGTTTTCATCTCATGTTTTAAGGGAGTTGTGGTGGATGGATAATTTCTTCTCGCTAAGCATCACTTTTTCTTTCAAACTCCCATTAAATGGATACATTAACCAGGCACGAATCGATACGATCGGACGTTCCAGATCGATACACTGCGAAATCTGTGACACCGTCGATCTTATCGATCCCAATCAAGAACCCAGCAACTTTGATAACAATCTATGAAGGGTGTCTTAAACCACTCTACACATTAAATGTGACATTGATGGATAAATTACACAACAGATCGAGTCTATATCTCTTGTTGATTCATATACATCATCAGTTCATCGATCTATTCAAAGATTTGAATGGATTTCGTAAGTTGATCAACCTTAGTCATGCCGGAAACTCTGATAACAGTGAATCGGTGAGTAACTTTTGTTTTGTTCGTTCGATGCTGACGGATTTCGACAAGAGTTTTGGTTCATTCTTAGAAGAGTTGGATTTGATCAATGGAGAGATCTTTGTCAACTCTAAATACTTGGGGTTGGACGATTTGAAACAGATCTATTTCAAGATTGTGTCCAAAAATAACGGTGAATTGTTCGTTTTGAAAGACATTCAAAAATTGGAGAGATTAAGACTAGATATTCTCTTACAATCCGACGGGTTGAAACTTTATAAAGAATTGGATGGCCAGTTTGATGCGAAAAAGATTGTCAATGATGATTTGGCAACTTTCCATACAGAACTGGCAAGAACCATGACGAGGACCAAGTCTTCAATTGGTAAAAATAAACTCGAGAAGTCCGATCTCGAGTTGGTGAAATCTCAGGATTTCAAGCAGTTCAATGCGCGTAGATTGCAACTGCTGGGTCTCTTCGATAAGCGGATTTTCTGAAGATCTTTAGGTTAAATTTAATACACTACTTACACACCCCGAGCCTAATTCGGAATAGTAATGAAATTTTATAGACGCGAAATCTTCCCCGCGTAATCTTCACTTTAGTCCCTGGTCTAGAAATGTCATGACCGAGGTTTTACCTGCTCCATTCAAAGTATATCCGCAGGATAAGAAGAAGACCCGGAAGCTGGTCACCACTATCTATCCTGTACGCGTTGCATCTGCGAAAAGTGTTCGAAATGCTTGGAAATCCACCTCCAAACATGACTTTGATGTTATCCTTCCTGAATCTACAACTAATCAGAATTTGAACTACTATGCCGAGGTGGTGAGTGGTGTTTCTAGCAAGAAGACAGCTGCATTGATGTTACATACAGATAAGTATTGTATATTGTGGTATATGGACTCGATACCCGTTGAAGACGACGACCATACGCCATTGACTACTTCTATTGACAATATAGAGAACTCTGTAGTCCATGGACCGGTATTGGATGCTGGGAAGATCGTGCCAGTACCTGTGAATATGAACCCGCCAAAGGGTTTGAAACTTGTTGGGTCTAAGGAATCTCCAGTTAAGACTGCTGATCCGACCCAATTCTTGGCAGATCGTTACTTTACTATGCTCTATGAACAAAGCATGCCATTGGAATTCTTCACTAAGAATACACTACCCAGGGTCCAGATCCTGGCCAAAGACGAGACTAGGAATGTGTTTTCCAAGTTCATAGTACGGTCTATGAATGAATTCGATAGACGGCACCCCTCATCTCTGTCCAATGACTTGACTGCTGACTGGATGGATCCACAGAGGTATTTACATGATTCAGAGAAGCTGTACAGAGAGAAGTTCTTGGACGGTGCCAAGAAGCTTTCAGAAGATGAAGCCACGAAAGAACTGTCAAGGTTGAAGATCAAAGATGCCAAATTGCAGATCTTACTGGCATTGGAAGCCCTACCTTTACTATTGAAGGCCACTTCCGATACCAAGGATCCACCATCATCAAAGAAACCAACCAAGTCCTTGGTGCGTCGGCTTCGTCCAAAACTCGTTGGACGTAAGACTAAGATGGTCCCCACATTCACCGGTACAGTTGTTTCATTGGAGAAATCTTCTCCAGGTAGAGAACCGGTAGCGTTGGACTCTACCACGGCAGAAATGATCGTCAAGACACTCTTTGATCGAATCTGTATGTGGGATGCCATCCTAGGTATATCTGAACATGGAGATCAATCTTCATTCACATTTCTTAAAACGAGTGTCATCCCATTTTATTCCAAGAAGCATCATAAACTCTTGAAAGAGCTCGTTAAACGTTCGAAGGGAATCAACCCTGAACAGCATCGCTCCCATCGTCATAGCACCCATCATCATGTTCATCGCAGATCATCTCAAGCATATCCAGAACGACCTAAACTGGTCCGAGACAATCTACCTTCTGACTTCAAACTTAAAAGATCATTCTCCAGTTTCGCATCCAGTGCAGACCTATCCAAGAAGACTTTCGAGATGGTCAAATCGACCTCGTTCAAACACACTCCAACAACAACTGCGGCCGCAACAACTAACAGATCTTCGTCGTCTTCACCACCTCCACTATTACTCCCACCTATTGATACATTGGAAGACACAAATGCGATCTTCACACATAGTAAGAAGCGGAAACTGGTTGCACCTGTTGAGTCACAGAAACACGAGGTGGTTGAGATCCAAGCTACGCCAATGAAGAAGAATAGAACCTTTGACGTGGTGAAACAAATTGACAGTTCACCAATCCAATACAGTCAGAACACCGAGACATTACAGTCATCTCCTCTCATCAGCGAGACTCCAGAGAAGTCGAAACCTGAAATCACCGCAACATCTCCATTCATCAAAGCCACTCCGATGAGGAACGATAAGGGTTTGCGCATGGAGAAGATGACAATTGATTCATCACCATTGAAACGACGGAAGTTACAGTTCGAGTGAAATTACACATTTATAGATAGCATTATTATTGTACAATAGTCATTACTTATTCTCCACGACTTCACCGAAGAAGACACCGTTGTATACATCGCGTGCGTTGTCAAGCTTGGCGACCGCTTCCATCACTTGACTGCCGACTCTATCGGCAAGTTTCTTCTTCTCATCTTCGGTCAAGTCCTCATTCATCGAGTCTCCATCTTTCTCCAATGCACCATCCTTAGCAAGAACTTGAAGACATTCAACCACTTTATCCACAAGTAGTTTCATGTTCTTACTATCTTGATCGAAATGTGATAGCATTAAAGTCGACCAGTTCTTCAAGTTACTCACAAGCACCAATCTAATCACTTCAGGTCCAAGACTCTTCATGCTTTTGATTGTACCAAACTGAGTACCGACGGAACCCGCTGTAGTGTTCCCCAGGAACGCTCTCAACAGGGTTCTAGTGACTCTTGGTTTAAGAGTGTTGTAAGAGGAACCATATTGACCAATGATTTTTTCCAAAAGAGAGGCAGAAAGTTCACGAACTTTAAAGTGCTGTTGCAACTCCTCTTCAGAACCTTCCGCTGGGCCTATATTCTTTGCCAGCAACAATGTGAGAACACATGGCATCAATGCATGGATGTATGGATCTAAAAAGATCGACTTGTTTGAAAGTAACGAATAGATGACCATTAACATCGTAGTGAGCAAATCGATATTGGGTAAGTCGTGAGTGATTGTCTCGGCGACAAACTGGATAAAGTATGGGACCAGTTGATGCAATCCTTGGTCGGATCTGATCGATTCCAAAGTTGCGTTTTTAAGAGATTCATTGGAATCATCGACTAAAGCCGCAATGGCCTTATCGAAATAGAGTTGTAATTCCTTTGACAAAACATGCTTGACAAGAGGTTTGATATCTAGATCTTTCTTTGCATCCGAATGAGCCTCTGCAGTGGTGACACCAGTGTTTGGATTGGTGGTGAGAGAAACATCATCGTTGTTCAATGAGAACATGTTTTGCATAGAACCACGTTGAGTGGTTGGCAATTGACGGATTTCGGCAGGGTTAGGGTTTTGAGGAATCGTTGGTTGCACTCCTTCAATGGCAAGCCAATGTGCAGTGACAGATGCGTACCTCGGAACTTTAGGCAACGGTTGGTTGATCAATTTCTCAAAGTCCACTTCGTCGTCTTCAACATAGTACAAGTTTTGACCAGGTCCAACCATTGCCTCCTTGAAACTGAGAACCCTCGAAGTGTCATATCCGTACAATGGTTCCAAGTTCAGTACACGCATGGCACGGTCGATATCTTGAGTGGTGAGGATCTTCCTCTTACCATGGCGCATAAACTTCAATGCTTGCTCGAGTATTTCGTGGATACGATACTCGACGTCCATAGCCGTGTTTTTGGCCACCTCATCCGAAAGTTGGTTTGTGATACCCAAAGAGTCGGCCACATCCTTCACAGTATCGTATGGAGACCATAAAGTATGTGAAGTTGGCACTCTAGCAGGGTTGCGACGTTCCGGTGCCATTAAGAGAAAGTGAAGCTTAAATGAGAGAAATTCGGTGTAAGGACTGAAGTGAAAAAAAATGTTTGAATAATTTCGTAGCTTAACTAAGGAATGTAGATCTATTTCTATTTACAAGGTTATAATTAGGTTTGTTTTATGCGGCCACTTTTTCCAGGAAAAACACTTCTTGGTTGGATTGACGAACAAATGTAAGACGGTCAGAAACAGTACCGGCCACAATAAAGTTGCGAGGACTCCAATCGCCGACAGAGTAGACTTCAGGAATTGCATTGGATAATGCAGGGAAGAGTGAGTTGTAAGTACCGGCGAACTCTAACACGTCCTGTTTAGTTACAGGAACGTTCTGTCTAACATCTTTGAAAGTGTTAAAGATGAAATCAGGGAAGAGCGAAGAGTCGGCAGAGTAATGCTCACGGTTGGAGTTACGAACTATCCAGAGCAATACTGCATGGTCCAGGATCTTCTTGGAGACCAAGTCTTCGTAATCAGTGACACCAAAAGTCAGGAGTAGTGAGTTGGCAAAGGTACGGTCATTCTTGAAGATTGTCTTAAAAGATAACGGTTTGTAAGACTTAAGCAACTTCTTTTCCAAGCCGTTGACTTGATCGAGTGCACTTTGGAAAGCTGTCTTCTGAGTGGACCGGTACTTCTTAACGACTTGCAAACGTTCAGACGAAGAGAACTCTTGACTGATCAGTTTGAACTTACGGAAAACGTCTACTTTGGATGCCAAGATAGAACGCAGATTAGCCAAACCTTCCAATTTCATACGTCTAGTATAAAGACCGGACTCACTAGGAAGACGGACTAGGTAGGCAAAGAAGTCCACAAGATTGTCAGGAAGAGGATTGGACTTAGCAAGCAAGAAGTTTATACCATTTTCAGAAGCATCTTCAGGAAGTTTAGTGAATTTACGTGCACCTTCGACAATCTCTTTAGGGACCTTCAAAGTGAGGTAAGTTTCATCGTGATTGTTTTGTGGGATGACGAATCCATAACCAAGCAACAGTTCGGTGTTCGACTTATCGCCGTAGTTATTGAAAAGCTCACCACCACTGGCAAGTTTCTGGCTGGTGCTAAAGACAAGTTGTCCGTCTTCCGGAGTCCATTTAACTGGAGCGTCATTTTCATGGTTGAGAAGGTCAATAATCGGCACCAACATTGCTTGGAACTTCGTGGCATCAGTGTCTAACAACTTGTAAGGGAATCCTCTCGATGAAAAGATGCAATGAGCCCACAGATAGGCAGGGAAACTTAACCAAGAACTGATAGGTAGCGAGAGCATCACTCCCATACCACCTTTATAATCCCCATGTTTGTACTGTTTGTAAAACTGGTGAAGGTCCTCAGATAGGTTTCCATCAATGGAAGTCACTGTAGCATACCAGTCATCGACGATGGCATCCATATACCTTTGCAAAAACACTTCGGCGTCGGTCCCTTGAAGAGCGTCTTTTTCAGCCTCAGACCAGAAGTAAGGAAGACCGATGTCCGAACCGGACGATGGCAAGAAATCAAGGTAAGGAGCAAACTTTTGAGACAAATTGACACCATCAACGACAGTTTCTTCAGTGTCAAACTTCAATTTGGCCAACAACAGCTCGATCTGCTGGTTTTTATCAGTAGGTAAGTCAAAGAACTTACTAGCGAGCTTTGGAGTGAAAAGGATTGACTCAGGTAATTTAATCAGACCTGTACCAGCTTTTGGACTCTTTGTAGCAACAGCAGAGATCCCACGACCAGGGATCGATTGAAATTTGATCGATTCATCGATCTGAGCCCCATTCTGGGTGGCCCATTCAAGAAGAGAGAGTGTTGAATCCATGGCTGAAAAAGAAACCTGATGGAAAAAAATATTAAGTAGGCAAGCAACTGATCTGAATCCTCATTCGTATCTGTTCTAAACACAAATAAATTCGAAATTGGTCGGATGGTCTAGTTGGTTATGGCATCTGCTTAACACGCAGAACGTCCCCAGTTCGATCCTGGGTTCGATCAATTACGCCTTATTTTTTTTTTTTTTAAGCTATTCCCCCCTCAACCGGACCCCACCCTTTGACTGGCTACATCCGAACCCGTATCCAATAGTGTAGTAGACTACATAGTTAACACTAACGGAGGTATTTTTTTAGCATTCACTACAATAAGACTTCCAGTATCGATATTTGGACATAATAAATAAGCCGACAGTCTATAACGTTGTCGGATTGGAGACGAGCGGAGCAGCGGTAGTAGTTGTTTAACTCCCAATGAATGAACCAGATTGCACCTTTAACATCCAGTTATAGATCTTCCATTTGCAAAGTTTTAATTCACTCGTCATCATCATCAGCAGGCTCAACAGGCTTGGCATCACGAGCCTTCTTGAACTCTTCCAACTCAGCAACACGTCTCTTGAAATCAAGATATTGACAATGCTCGTAGTCATGTCTCTGCTCTTCACAATTCCATGGCATATACCAACCTTCTTTACGGCATTTGTTAAGTGGGATCAGTAATCCAGCACATCTGTCCCTGAATGGAAGAGGAATTTCGTTCTTCTTCATCTCTTCACGTGAGATTGGCTCTGGTAGTTGAGTAATCGCCATCTTTGAAGAAAGAGTCTAGTTACAACTAGGAGAAAACGAAGCTGCCATTGGACGAAAAATTTATGGAGATGAAAAAAACGAAACAGCGTCGCAGATGATTGCGTCGATCGGCTTCAAGATGTATATACATCTCCACGCGTTGGTAAATAAACTTAAACTTGTTAGTATTGATCCTTTTTCTTAGAAAATGGTGGAAGAGACCGAAACCCCAGGGGTATTGGACCAGGAAACGTTGAGTGGGAGTGAGAAGCAGGTGTCCGAGGTGTCTGAGGTACAAGATGCTCCAGATACTCCAGAGAAAGAGCTGGCTTCTGGAACCCCAATCGAAGGATCTCCTAAGGCTGATCCTGTTGATCCCATTGACTCTACTTTGACAACCGCCACCCATACAAATATAGAACCGTCTGCGGTGACAGTGGTTGGATTGGAGCCGGAACCGACGTCAGAATCACCCTCACAACCAACAAAGTTGAAACGGTCGTTGACTCCAACACCATTATCACCTCAAAAGAAACCTAAACTTTCACATCGTCTCGTCATTGAACGACTCGTCTTGACCAATTTCAAGTCGTATGCAGGTGAACAGGTCGTGGGACCGTTCCATCCTTCTTTCAGTGCTGTCGTCGGACCCAATGGATCCGGTAAATCCAATGTGATAGACTCGTTGTTGTTTGTGTTCGGGTTTAGAGCCTCCAAGATGCGTCAATCTAAACTTAGTGAATTGATTCACAATTCAGAGAATTTCAGGGACTTACCATTTTGTCAAGTCGATGTTCATTTCCGTCAAGCCGTTGACAAAGTTGATGAAAACGGTCACGAATACTCAGAATATGTCCCAGGATCAGATATGATAGTTTCAAGGAAAGGTATGCGCGATAACTCTTCCGTTTACTACATCAATGGTAAAAGAAGCAAATTCACCGAGGTTAGAGAGTTATTACTTCAACAAGGTATAGATTTGGATCACAAGCGATTCTTAATTCTCCAAGGTGAAGTGGAAAGTATTGCTCAGATGAAACCTAAAGCTGACGATAACAGCGACGATGGGTTGTTAGAATATCTCGAAGATATCATTGGTACTTCCAAGTATAAAGAACCTATCGCTGAAGGTGTTCAAAAAATCGATGAATTGAACGATGTCTGTATTGAAAAGGAGAGACGGTTTGAGTTTGTCGAGAAAAGCAAGAACGAGTTGGAAGAACCAAAGGATGAAGCCCTTGCATATTTGGCCAGAGAACGTGAATTTCTCGTTAAGAAGGCTACATATTTACAATACTCTTTGCGTGGAGATAAAGCCCGCTTAGAGGATTTACTTGCAGAACAAGAGAAACTTCAAGAGAAGATGGGTTCTATCAAAGAAGAAAGCTCACAGACGAAAGTGAAATCGAAGGAGTTGCACGCTGAACTGGATATATTGAAGAAACAGATAGATGATTTGAATACCGAGATTGCCGATGTGAAGAAGTCCCATAAGAAGATTGAACGCGAGAAAGTTAGCATGGAGGAGAAGATCAAGCACATGGAAAACAATAGGAAGAAAGCTCAGAAGAATCTTGAAGCTCACAAGTTCTCTATTGGATCCGCTGAGTCCACTTTGAAAACAAGTGAACAGAATATGTCTCGTTATGCTCAAGAAGGAGAGGAGTTGAAGTCTCAACTTCAATCAGAAAAGGATGAACTGGAAAAGATCAAACTCGAACTTTCTGATAAAACCAAGGCTCTGTCTCAACAGGTCGAAACATTGCAACAGGAACTACAACCTTGGAAAGATCAGATAGACGAGAATCAAGGTGAGTTGGATATCAAGAACTCAGAGGTTCAAATGTTGAAAAAACAACTTGCCGAGTCTGAAGGCCAGATGACCAAACTGGAGACCGCTTTGCAAGAGAAGAAAGCCTTGATTGATGCCGATAAGAAAAAAGTTGCTACTTTGGGTCAAGAGAAGGTTCATGTCTCTTCTCAGATAGAACTTGGATCTGGAGAAGTGGATGATGCTAGAGGTAAACTTCAAACTATGGAAACCCAGTTGGCTGCTGCACGTCAAAAGGCCGAGGATGCCAAATCTCGTGTGAATTCTACCGAATCCAGAAACAGATTGTTAAATGCATTGTCCCATCTACGCGATTCTGGTCGTTTGCAAGGGTTCCATGGAAGATTGGGTGACCTTGGAGTGATTCCAGATAGGTACGATGTCGCCGTCTCTACCGGTGGTGGATCTTTAGAAGATATGGTTGTTGATACTGTTGAATGTGCTCAGCAATGTATATCGTACATTCGTAAAAATGGGTTAGGATTTGGAAAGTTCATTGTTTTGGAGAAGCTTCGCAAGTTCAATTTGAACAAGATTCAAACCCCAGAGAATGTTTCACGTCTTTTCGATTTGATCGAACCATTGGAGCCAAAATTTGCACCTGCATTCTACAGCTCGATGTACGATACCCTTGTGACACCGGATTTGAAGACGGCTAATCGCGTAGCCTTTGGAGGACGTCGTCGTTGGCGTGTCGTGACAGAGGATGGTAAGCTCGTTGATAGCAGTGGTGCCATGTCTGGTGGAGGTACAAGTGTCTACCGTGGTGCCATGAAGTTAAAATCCAAGAACAAATCTGGTGCGCACCAGATATCTCCGCAACAGCTGAACAAACTTGTCAACGATGTGCAACAGAAAGAGGAAGTTCTTGATAGGGCTCAGGCAGCTTTCAGAGAAATGGCTCAAGCATTGACAGAGTTCAAGGATAGACTACCACAGATCGATAATGAGGTATCCAAATTAAACATTGAAATTTCAGGACTCGAAGAAGAGATCACCAACATTGAACAACAGATCAAACAGCTTGCAGGTACTGGATCCAAGGATCAACAGAAGTACAAGAAAGAAATCGATGAAGTGATGAAGAGTGTTGTCACATTAGAGAGAAAGAAAGTTCAATTGAAACAGGATTCTCAAGGTTTGGAATCCCAAATCAGCAGCTTACAACAGCAGATCATGGATGCTGGTGGAGTCAAGTTGAAAGTTCAGAAATCTAAGGTTGATTCTGTGATACAAAAACTTGAAATTTTGGAAGAGAAGAGCTCTACCGATAGCATGGCTATTTCTAAAGCTAAGACCCAGATTAAACGTCTTGAGAAATTGGCTGCCGATTGCGAGGCTCAAATAGACAAATCCGATAAATCAATGGAAGATGCTAAAGCTAAGTTTGAGCAAAGGATGCAAGAATTTGAGCAAACTGAACAACGTTTAAGAGAATTAACTTCCAGTAAAGACGATCTGGTTGATCAGTTAGAACAGAAGGAGAGTTCATTGGAAGAAATCGATACTCAGTTGAACAGCTTCAAACAGGAAGAGATTTCATTGGTTACAGAGATGGAGAAATGTCAAGTGTTGATTGGTAAGTTCCAAAAACAGGTTGATAATGTGACTGCAAGTGCCGGTGCGTTTGAGTTCCGTGATTTGGAGGATAGCCTCGACTGGATGGACGAAGAGGAAAGAGTCAAGTATATCCAAAACAGTGAAAGTATGCCTCAATGCACACCAGAAGAGCTGGAAGCCATAGATGGAGAGTCCCTGAAGACCGAGACCGATGCTCTGGAAGAGGAACTGCGTGCCACTGAAGTTGATTTAGATGTGCTCAAGAAATACAGTGGCAGGCACGCAGAGTACATGGAACGGAAGAGTGACTTGAACGAATCTATCAGCACTAGAGACGAGGCTAAGGCCGAATGTGAAGAATTAAAGAAACGTCGTCACGAAGAGTTCATGTCAGGATTCAATCAAATCTCGTCTACTTTGAAAGAGATGTACCACATGATCACTATGGGTGGTAATGCCGAGTTAGAACTTGTGGACTCTCTGGATCCATTCTCAGAAGGTATTCTGTTTTCAGTGATGCCACCAAGGAAATCATGGAAGAATATCAGCAATCTTTCTGGTGGTGAGAAGACACTATCTTCTCTGGCTTTAGTGTTCGCCCTTCACAGTTACAAGCCTACTCCTCTGTACGTTATGGATGAGATCGATGCTGCATTAGATTTCAGAAACGTCAGTATTGTGGCCAACTATATCAAGGGCCGGACCAAGAACGCACAGTTCATTGTGATCTCGTTGAGAAACAACATGTTTGAACTGGCAGAAAAGCTCGTTGGTATTTACAAGGTGAATAACATGACAAGGTCTGTGACGATCAATAATACAGACATGGTCCATCAACAGCGTCCTACGTCTGCTGGAAAGTCTCTGTCACTATCACAGTCGCAAGCATTACACGCTAGTCCAAGGAGAGGCACCTTGAAAGAGGCAAACGAATAAGTACTTAATTCAAAATGGCATCGTATTCTATTCATTACAGTGTGACTATTTACAAATTTGATGCATTATACGGTCTCACTTATTTCTAGTGACAATAGAGTTGGTGAGGAGTTCAAGGGCACTGCGAGCATCTGATTCTGGCAAGTAACGTAAATGTTTCAATGCCTCATCTCTGTATTTTTCAGCCAGACGTTTGGTCTTTGGGACACCCTGTGACTCAACGACGGCTTGGCGGGCGATTTCCACATCACCTGGTTCACTGAACTTACGGGCGATGAGAGGACCGATCTCAGGGTTCAATTGCCAGGCGTATAAGACAGGGGCAGTGGCCAAACCTAATTGTAGATCTGCACCAGCTGGTTTACCCAAAGTTTCCTCTGGCATTGTATAATCCAACATATCATCTATAATTTGGAAACATAAACCCAAGTTACGGCCAAATTCGTAACAGTGATCGATGATATCATCATTGGCACCCGACAACACTGCAGTTGAACGGGAAGCCTTTGATATAAGAGATGCGGTCTTGAGATAAGTCTTGTGTAAATAATACTCAAAGGCAGCATTGACGTTATCTTCATGAGATATGTTTGTATGTTGAATTGTGTATTCTGGGACTTTCATCGGGACACGGCCCGTTGGGTCAGGTATCTGTTTAGTTTCACCATCGTTTTCTATCTGAGAAACTTTAGGTTGCCAAACGGTGTTTTTCAACTGCATGAATTCACCTTCGACGAGGTTTGCAATCGATGTAGACATCAACTCTGTAACTTCGTTGTTACGCAAACGAGAGAGGGCGACAGAGGCACGGGCCAGCAAGAAATCACCTGCCAAGATCGACATTTTATTGGTAAAGGCCACATTACCAGATGGACGTCCACGACGAGAGTCGGCGGTGTCGATAACATCATCATGCAAAAGAGAAGAAGTATGAATGATTTCAACGATTTCAGCAAGGCGACGTTGTCGTGGTAGAATTCCATTCTGTTCATCCAATTCTTTAACACGATCACTCTGAGCCAACGGTTTGGACAGAGGATTTAAAATAAGCTTTGGATTGAGTTGAAGCAAAAGTTCCAATGGAGACTTGGAAGCCTCGGGAGTAGCACCAGCAAACGAACGACTGTTACCAACTCCTTTATATTCAGGTTGATCGTTAATATCTGTGCTATCGACTGTTATTCTTTGCCTATCAGTGAGTGGGATCTTGCTGAGAGATTTGGCCAGCAATAGAACGATCAAAGGTCTAACGTTTTTACCTTGAGCTTCGAAATAATAGGCGGCCACACGGTTCAATGTAGGATGGTTTGAACCGGATCCTATGAGAGCACCGATATTGGTGACCAACGATTTCATTTCCTCTGAAACGAGTGCAAATGGGTCAGATTTGCTGGTATCACGCTTAGGGTTCACGATCTTATCTGCGGCATCCACTGCTGTTGTATATGAAGAGACAGACCTGGTAGCAACCAATCGGGTCGGAGTACAAGCCAACCTTGCAGTCCGAGAGACCGTAGCCACCTGAGTCCTTTTCAATCTATAGAATCGCAACATCGGGAAGAAGAAGCGAGTTAGGAGAAGAAGGGATAATGAGGGTGGTGAAAAATTGGGTGGTGGAAGAGAAAAAAAAGAACAGGAGGGGGAGTGAAGGCAGAAATTTTTAAAAAAAACGCACTGAACTTTGTTAAGTGAAAAATCCGGGAAAAAAAGATTCACCAATTGGTATCGCAGCGTTCTTGCCATGACGGATTGGATAACGACGTTTCCGTTGATGCAACATGCGGCAGAGTTCGCCAAGAAGGAGGTTTGCCGGGTGATAAGTACTGGGCCAGTACCAAAGCATGTTGGATTCATTATGGATGGTAATAGACGATATGCTAGACAGAATCATATGGAGGTTAAAGAGGGACATAATGCCGGGTTTAACAGTATGGCTTGTACATTGGAGGCATGTTATGACTGTGGAGTTGAAGTTGCGACAGTTTTTGCTTTCTCGATTGAGAACTTCCATCGAAGCAGCTATGAAGTGGACTGTTTGATGAAACTTGGTAAGAGTAAGTTTAAACAGATGGTTGGTAATGGAGAGATGTGTGATAAATATGGGATAAGGATTAAAGTTATAGGGAACCGGGACTTGTTACCAGATGATGTTAAAGAGACTCTACAAGAGGTTGAAGAGATCACTAAACATAACACAAGGGCAACGTTAAACGTCTGTTGGCCGTATACATCTCGTGACGATATCACTCATGGAATCCGTCAAATTGTCAAATCAGGAATTGACGTTGATTCAATCGATGAAGAGACCATCTCCAAGAGTCTATACACTGGAGAAGCACCTAAACTGGATCTATTAATAAGAACATCGTCTGTGTTCAGATTGAGTGATTTCATGCTCTGGGAATGTGTTGATCCTAAGTGTGTTATAGAGATTGTTCCATGCCTTTGGCCGGAGTTTGGTCCGATCAATATGGCGTGGATATTATTAAAGTGGGGGTTCAACCGGACCTACTATAGAGGAAGGGAGGAGAAGATGATCGATTGGGATCACGAGAAGGCCGAGTGAGGTCTTAACAATATACAACCTATCTACTACTGTTTGTAACATTAAAAAAAGAGATTTGCATTTCTTTCCTATATACTACTAACACCACTACTTAGAGGCCTCCTCGTTAGTCTTCTGGGCATCTTCAAACTCCTTCTTGAACTTGTCAGCATTCTCCTTGGAACCGAACCGAATGGCAAAAGTTTGAACCTCTGGTGCACCGTCAGAGACATCTCCTGTAACGGTGTAAACCCACGATCTATCGGATCCAACGTTTGGTTTCAAAGTATACTCTGGAGCAATGTAATGGTTGGCACAAACTTTGAAAGTCTTGTCTCTACGCATGATCAGACGGACCTTACCAGTCTTCTTATGCTTCAAGAATCTAACTTCTCCAGTTCCACGCTCCTTCCAAGCCTTCTCTTCAGGATCGAATCTGAACATCTTTGACCGAATCTTAAAGATACTGTCTTCATCCTCCTCGTTGTTCTTAACTTCAACTTTCTCCAATGTAACCAATGGCTCGAAATGGATTCCATCATCTTCAGCATCATCCTCTGCCTTCTTAGCCTCCTCTTTCTTTTGCTTCTGTTCAGCCTTCTCCTTCTCATCGGCAGCCTTTTCAGCGGCACTCTCTTCAGTCTTCTTCTCTCCAGTCTTTCCTCCAAACATGGCGAAAACGTTAGAGGATGGTGGCTTTGGAAGTGAATCTGACTTGGCCTCGACGGCTTCAGTTGCCTTCTCAACCTTCTCCGAAACCTTCTCAGTGCTCTTTTCGACGGTGTTTTCGCTGGACATCTTCTTCTTTCTATGTGATACTAAAGAGGGTAAGAATTTTTCAGGCGGGATTTGTTCTGAAATAAATAAATACCACCGGGGTAGAGTCGCAGCAGCGCAGGGGGAGAAATCTTTAGTTGCGCCCTACTACTTCCCCACACTCTGCTGCAAATCTCTCTCCCCTTCATATCACTCCCTTATTCTCCTTGAAATGCCAACAATTGATTCAAGGAGGAGCTCTGAGTCCTCCTCATCGACGGACTCAGTGCAGAATAGTCCTAAGAACAATACAAATCCAACTTCACGGCAGTCTACTACTGCAGTGGGTCACAATAGACGCCCTTCGGACGATATCTCACCTTTTGATGCACCAGATGAATATTATGGACCAAAGACAGATCCAGCGAACAGGAACACTAGGTATGGAAGACTGAGGACATTGTCCGCTGTGTTCCCAAGATACAATCCAGTGGGATTCAATTCCAACTATTTAGATCCGACATCTGTCGTTGAAGATGATGAATTATCCACGGCAACAGCAACGCCATCTCCTGATCGTGGGCACCCAACACGGCGTTCTCATGCTACAAACGGACTCTTTGAACTGTCCAGTGAAGAAGAAGACGAAGAAGACCCGTCATCTTCGGACAATGAGTTGAAAGTTACTGATGCAGGTATACCCGTTGAACCTTTCCCCCAGACGTCTTCGAACATTCTAACAACTCCAAACATATCTGCAGAATCGTTGCCGACGGTGCCGCAAGGTCAAATGGCAGAATTCTTATCGAATCCTGAACTTGCTACAAATGATCGCGATGTGGACAGTGCTTTTGAAGATGATC
Organism: Xiuguozyma insectalens; assembly: GCA_030574155.1. Classification (NCBI taxonomy): domain Eukaryota; kingdom Fungi; phylum Ascomycota; class Pichiomycetes; order Pichiales; family Pichiaceae; genus Xiuguozyma; species Xiuguozyma insectalens. The sequence goes on along the minus strand of JAJMEL010000007.1, from coordinate 392,881 downwards.
AATCGCTAGATGACCCTATTCAAAAACCTGCCAATTCCACCAGTTCCCTGGTAACAGTAGCAAATGAGCAAAGAATTAACCAACAATTTGTGGACCACCCTCTTTCGTCGCCTTCGAGATCCTCGGATAGTCTTGATAGAATCACCGAACCAAAGAAAGCTCCTGTTCCTGGACCTTTAAGGCAACGTACCAAGAGCTATGTTCTTAGATACAATCGTGGAATGGAAAAGTTCAAACAGTTGGAACAATCGAGCAGAATCCATGATGCAGTTCTTGATAGCAGCAACGGTCCATCTTCATCAAATACCCCTGAACCTTCACCTCGCGATGAAAAGACCGCATTCGCATGGTCCAAGACTGCGTCCCCTCCACCATCCAACGAAGGAGTACTACGCCGTCGTGCTTCAGCTGATAACTCATCCTGGGGAACTTCCAAGCGGTTTTTCATTAGCGACATCGACTCTACACTCGATCAATTGCTTTCCAACGAAGACACTGATCATAACTACCAGATCACTATTGAGGATACTGGTCCTAAGGTGTTGAAACTAGGTACAGCCAATTCTAACGGGTTCAATCAGTACGATATTCGTGGTACCTATATGTTATCGAACCTATTACAAGAATTGACCATTGCCAAACGAATGGGTCGTAAACAGATGATATTGGATGAAGCACGTCTGAACGAGAATCCCGTTGATCGACTTGTGCGTCTTATTCGAACCGTTTTCTGGAAAAACCTGACTCGGCAGATCACCAAGGATAACATCCTACAGATGGCATGGGATACTAAGATCGATACACCTGAGGCCAAGTTCCCTAGAATCTATGTCCCTCATACGGAAGAAGAACAGTATGCATTTTATAAGAAGGCTTCAGAGTCACATCCTGACTGGAAGCTTGACGTTCAATACTTACCAGCCAAAGTGACTCCGGAATACGTCAAATCCATCAATGGAATTCCTGGTTTCCTTGCACTGGCAATGCGTCACAAGTCTGCAGAGTATGGCGATTTGGAAGGATATCCATTCTTGGTTCCAGGAGGTCGATTCAATGAACAATACGGATGGGACTCCTACTTTATGGAATTGGGACTCCTGCGTTCAGGAATCGTCGAGCCTTGCATTGGTATGTGCAGGAACTTTATATTTGAGATTAAACATTACGGAAAGATCTTGAATGCAAACAGAACTTACTATCTCTGTCGGTCCCAACCCCCATTCCTGACTCAAATGGCCCTCGAAGTGTTTAACTACTTACGTGAGCATGAACATAGAGAAGAGTTGGATCTACTGAGAGATTCGGTTATTGCAGCAATAGACGAGTATCAGGAAGTTTGGTGTACAGCACCACGTCGGGATGCAAAGACAGGCTTGTCAACTTATTGGCCTGATGGAATGGGTATTCCACCAGAGACAGAACCTTCGCATTTCCATACGGTGTTAAGACCGTACTGTCTCAAGTATAAATTATCATTTGAAGAGTTCACAAAGAAGTACAATGACGGTGAGATCCATGAACCGGACTTGGATGAGTATTTCTTGAACGATCGTGGTGTGCGTGAATCAGGTCATGATACTACGTACAGATTGGAAGGAGTGTGTGCGCATTTGGCGACAGTCGATCTCAATTCCTTGCTCTACAAGTATGAGACGGATATTGCCTTCATTATCCAAACTTATTTCAACGACCATTTTGTGATGCCAAATGGAACCGTTGAGAAGAGCGACAAATGGGTGCTTTTGTCGAAAATTAGAAAGCTTCGTATGGACCAGTACATGTGGGACCCCAAGACTTCTTTGTACTATGATTACAACTGTCTTATGGAACAGCGGTCTACGTATGAGTCTGTGACTGCTTTCTACCCATTATGGGCAGGATTAGCAGACGAAGAACAAGCCGATCATATGGTTAGGAACTCTCTTTCCAAGTTTGAAGAGTTTGGTGGATTGGTGGCATCTACCAAAAGATCTGTTGGTAAATTGGGAGTGGAGAGACCTTCACGTCAATGGGACTATCCATTTGCATGGGCCCCACACCAGATCTTAACGTGGGAAGGATTGGCCAACTATGGATACAGAAATGTTGCACGTAGATTGGCGTACCGTTGGTGTTACATGATGACGATGGCATTTGTGGATTTCAATGGAATAGTGGTGGAGAAGTACGATGCCACAAGTGAACGTCAACCACATAAGGTGGATGCAGAATACGGAAACCAAGGATCAGGATTCAAAGGTGCAGCCACCGAAGGATTTGGCTGGGTGAACTCGTCCTATTTGATCGGATTGAGTTATCTTGATAAGAATGGTGTTAGAGCCTTAGGAATGGTGACCAGTCCAACAGATTTCTTCCGCAGAATCAAGCCAGGCGAGAGAACAACGTACGCATTGGACACTCATAGACTGGAGGCATGATGCCTTAGCACATTAGCATTTATTTATATTTATACATAATCATTAAAACAACTTAGCCTTGCGTGGCATGGCCTGGCCTCGCCAGCCCGGCCCTGCAGATATTTTTATTTCAGTCCATTTATAGTTTCGCTGACACATCAAAACTTTTGACATCTAAAGCACCACATGACTTCTTCCAAGGGGTCTCGTGCAGATTCTTTTAATGGGTCTGTACGGCCGAATACAGAACCGGACGACAATCCACAACCATATAAAAGAAAAAACATACCCAGCATACACGTTCTTGACAGCTCAAAGGCCAACACCGATTCAATGTCTAGAAGTTCTTCCCTTAGAGGAGCTCTGGCCCTATCGAAGAGACGTTTATCATCATCCACGGCAGGCTCGATTGGCAGTGATAATATGGTAGGCAATGAGATTGATTCTATGGTCTGTGGAGAACACGGTTGTGATGATAATAATGATAAGAATGATCAAGATACATCAGATTCCAAACCCATTACTATTAGAAATACAACGGCAGCGACAGGCTACAACTTTTCTGGCAGCCCTCTTTCGTCTCCAAGCAACACAATAGTCACAATCAACCCGAGTGAACCCGGATCTCCAACAAAATCGACTGGTTCGAGACCGTTGTCCAGAGTTTGCTCGCCTCTGAACAGTCCTAAACTATCTCCAACTTCTTCAGTTGTGTCTGGCAAGCAGTCTGTTGATTTCCAAACGAAAACGGCCAACTCTGAAGCCTCTTACAATTCCAACCGGCGACAACATACATTGAATCGCCCTTCATTGAACACGTCGCGGTCTAACGTCAGTATAAATTCGAACATGCGCACACCGAACCCTTTGGTTAAATTGCCGTCACCAACGGCCAGCGTCCAGTCTTCTTCAAGTAGACTGAATGAGTTTGCACACAGAATGACTGACTACTTATTGCCGGGACATCGGCACAAAGATAGTTCTCTGATGCATCTATTTGGCGGTAGCAGTACTGAGACCAACGCATCTTCGAGTATGTCTTCCAAAGATTTCTCTCAGTCCGCATCTTCTTCAAGGTTGTCCATGGCAGGCATGGACAAGCCAGTCAAGGAGACTCACCATGTCCACGTTGAGTACGATCCTATCACTCACAAACGTATTCTGAATACCTATGAGATCCTGCGTGGGCTTGGATCTGGACAGCACGGTAAGGTCAAACTTGCCAGAGATATCGCTACCGGACAATTTGTGGCTATCAAGATCGTCGATCGTCGATCTAGACCTGGATTGGGACGTCTTACTCGACGTGGTTCTACACCAGAGGATAAGACCAGACGTGAGATAGCGATCATGAAGAAGTGTGACCATCCACACATTGTGAAACTGATTGAAGTCCTCGATTCTGAAGCGTCTCGAAAGATCTACCTTGTTTTGGAATACCTCGAGAAGGGCGAGATACAATGGCAGCGTATGATTCCACAACTTGAGAACGGTAAAACTGTTGAGAAACCTGAACCACTGCTTGATTTGACAGAAGCTAAAGCGATATTTAGAGACGTTATATCAGGACTTGAATACCTGCACCACCAAGGAATTATTCATAGAGATATCAAACCGTCCAATCTACTGGTTAGTAAAGACGATGTTGTGAAGATATCTGACTTTGGTGTTTCATTTGCTGCCAATCTTAATGCCAATGGTAATGATGATTTAGAACTTGCCAAGACAGCTGGAACTCCTGCCTTTTTAGCACCCGAACTTTGTGCCACTGAGTGTAATGAAAACGTTAAAGTTACACAGAAGATCGATATATGGGCTTTAGGTGTTACTCTCTACTGTTTCTTGTTTGGTTGCTTGCCATTCAATGGTGATACAGAGTTCCAACTATTCGATGCTATCAATACCGCGCCTTTAAAGTTCCCAGACATGTCAAAATGGTTGGTTGCAGAACCACTAGATGATCATGAATTTGCTGTTGTGTACGATCTTCTTCACAGGCTCTTAACAAGAAACCCAGACCAACGTATTGATATCAACGAGATCAAGAAGCATCCTTTCTTCCAAGAGGGACTCTCAGGAGAGCAACTCAACGAATATTCTTGCAACTGGAATAGTGGCATGAAAATTGATGTCACTAATCAAGAAGTGGATAATGCCGTCGTTGGTATTGGCTCTCGGATCCGTCAGAAATTGAAAGATGCATTTTTCGGTAAACGTAAAGGAACCAAGTCCGATCCTAGAAGTGCAGAAATGCAGGCTTCACGTTCATACATTCTTTCTGAAAGTGTCGGGTCTTCAGCTTCGCTGCATTTGCCATATACAGCGTCTGAATCTGATACAACACAACCTCATGATACGGTCAACAGATACCGCAAGTCATCTCTCAGAAACCCAGCGCCAATGTATTCGGATGTGGATACTACACTTTCCGACGTTCCTACACTTGGATCAGAACCACATACCATTTACAAGGCTTCACCACGAGTTTCTCCAGACCTGTTGGCTCATGATGTTCCTAACAGCCCTACTTTGTCGGATGGAATTATGGATTCAGATTATGACAATGATAGTGATGACAGCGGACTATGGGCTACTCGCGTTTACCAAGGAAACAAACCCCAGGTTGCCGATAAGAACTCCCCAGACAGCTCTCATGCACCTAGCTTTGCTTCTTTAAACACTTTCTACGACGAAACTTATGGCAAATTTGGGGACTACCCGCCAACATCACATCCGATGCGTGCGGCGGATACTACAGGTACTGGTATATCTGGAATATCTGTGCCTGAAAGCCTCAGACCGGATACTCCAATTCAAGCAGACGTTACGAAGAAATCTAGTCAGAACTGTTCTACAGCTACACTGACCAACTATAATGGAACCACTAACCAGATTCAGCGTACAGCCATATATGGCCGCAAGATCACTCCGGAGTACCAAAGAGCTGGCTCGAGTATGAGTTACGGCACATCCGGCGAATCGTCAAGTGAATGTTCTTCTTCATCAAGCGACGGAGACGAGTTGTTGCTTACAGTTAACCCAAAGAGACAGCGTCCTAGAGGAAAGAGTAGAAGTTCGCTAAAGAAACCTGTTATTGCGTTTGACGTCCCCGCAGCAGTGATGTCCCCGGACGATGCAGAAAAGCAACGGAATGTTGATAAATCGATCAACGGTGTATAATATGTGTATGCATTTACTTTACTTAGAGACGAAACCATCATTAATAACATACTGCATTATTTCTAGCTGATCACGAACCGTTTCATAGTGTCAATGTTAAGACGAGATCTTGAGATCGTCTCTTGCAAGATATCTGATTTGTTGAACTGTTTGGATTCGTCAAGAACCAGTAAGACCGCTTGCACGTTGATATTACTCTCGAAATCAACCAAATCCTTCATGCTATAAGTGAGGGTCATCCGATAGTTACCACGACTATACAAAACCATCGATGCCTTTTCATCAAGTCCTTCTCCCACTCTTTTGGTCTGGTATCTAAATTGCATTTTTTGCAGATCATGAAGTAAAGATTGGAATTTCGACCAAGAAGCACGCACCGCAATGAGGTATTCTCTTAGAGAATCAAACTGTAACTGATTGTAATGAAGTTCCAACTGTTTGGCAAATGGATTATCAGATTTCACAGAGACTTCCCTTTCACCGGTGTTCATATCAACGTTCACTTCCACAGAATTCATAACTGTCACAGACAGACGATTCTCATCCAACGAGACAAGTTTGATCTGTGATTTATTCTGTTCATTTTGAAATCTCTTCTCCAAAGTGTGGATCTCTTCTTCTGTAGGGCTACGCAACCCATTCAGACGCGATTGAAGAGTCTCGACTTGATTTTTAAGCTTAACATTCTTTTCTCTTTGTTTGGCCTTATCGCTCTGACCATTACTTATCTGTTGTTTCAAAGTAGCCACTTCTCTTTGCAAGTCAAGCTTCTGTGCAGACTTGATATTGATGTTCCTCCGCATCTCCTTACACTTGGTACGTTCTTCATCCGTCATTGCACTCTTCTGTTCACGAAGCCTGGAAATACGTTGCTTCAACTCCGACTTCTTCTCAGTCAGCCCTTGCTGACGAAGAACAAGCTCTTTACGGATATCTAATGCTTTAAGCATCTGGACATCTAAAAGATCACCGGATCGTTCATAAGATTTCTTGAGCTGTTCAAGAAGATGATTCAAATACAATAAATTCTCGTTTTTGGCCTGCTGACGAGCAAAACCAGCCAATGCCTGGTAATCGACTTTCAAGTCGCGACGCAACTCTTCAGTTTGCTCATAGTATTCTCTAATTGCAGTGGGATTGTTCTCTTTAACACTGTTCTCAAAATCTTCCACAATACTGCGAATATTCAAGATACTGTTCCTATACTGCTTGATGAGGTGCTCGAAGTACTGGAACTCTGGAATATTATTGACGGCCTTAACATAATCCACCAGGGATATATCATGTGTCTCATCAACATTGTCTGGCACCATTGTCCTCTCTGAAGGTCCAATCTTATCGAAGAACTGAACATCGACCTCTTTTAAGAATTGAGTCAACGTCACATTCTGGTAATCGTCATCATAGTCATCATCTCCCTCGGCATCCTCAGAATACTCTTCACCAGCACCACTCAGAGGTAACATCTCAGTCATACTCATATCCATGCTCGTAGTGGTACTGTTATTGTCCTGAGGTGTTGAGGTCCTTGCACGTTTACTTAGATGCCCAGTATTGTATTCATCTTCTTCAAACGATCTTTTCCTTGGAGTAAACGCTGTAGTCATAGTCATTGACTGAGTATCAGAATCAATATCCATTGCAGAAGCAGATGATTTATTAACAGCCTCTGTCATCTCCATACTTAACTCGCTCGTAGTTTCATTGTTATTCAACCGTTCAAATGATTGTGTGAGATCCATATCTGACTGCGATTGAGACGGTTGATCTTCCTCTTGTAATTCTCTCACTGCATCTTCAAACAAATTCTCAGCATCCATTTCACCAAGACCTCTTTGATCCGGACTCTGTTTGTCTTCATATACGTGAATAGGAAGTTCCAATTGCTTCTCTGGTGTGTTCACTTTGGAAATCCCCGTGAAATCCATCGTCTGTGTTGAATTGTCCTCATCTATCATTTGTGGGGCCCGCTTAGCCTCTTTCAAAATGGATTTCCCAGCATGGCGAATCAAACTAGTCCTTCTCAACGACAACCGAGATGCTCCATTGATCTTGTGAAGTGTAACTTCAGGTGCAAACGAAACTCTCCGTCTTTCCTGCTTGTTGCTTGGAATCACAGCTATAGTATTATTGTCGTTTGTTGTGGCCTTCAGAATGCTTCTAACAGGCGTTAACGTGTGTCTTCTTATCGGATTCTGCCCCGTAAACTTAAATCCATGCGAGGGTAAAACGTTTTCCTTAACATCTTCACTGTCCATAGTAAAAGAGCATGTAAACAATACACGGTAGAAAATAAAAATATTGGGGCTGATCTACTTAAGTGAAAAAAATCCGGGGGAGGAGATCACTACAGTGTTATAAGAGCTATATGATACAGAAGTTGAACTAGAAATGCTTGACTTTGAAAGTCCAAGAACCTGTAACGGCATCATATGAAACAAACTCTGTGTTGGTCACAGATTTAAGTTTGCGAATGTGACGTCTGACAGCAGGATGGTTAGGATCGGTTATCAGAGTCTTTGTATCTTTAGACAGTGGGTAGCATCCATCCAAAGTAATCTCTGCTGGGACATTTAATCCTTCACCTTCCTCTGGCTTCAAAGTCATATCCGGATAAACAACGATCTGTTGACGTGAGAATGTCACGATATCCGCAAGATGGTTTAGAGGAACGGTAGTAAGATCAACAGGTTGAAGGAACTTGATGGAACCGTAACCTTTGCGTCCAATAGTAAAGTTTGAGAATTCAGTCAGCTCGGATGCCGGAAGTTTAGCCAATTCCTCTGATGATGGTGATGTGTAGTAGTCATCTGGTAGTTTTGACTGTCTGACTGTAGTGATCTCTGTTGGAAGGACCTGCTTGACAGCAGGTGGGGACACGACCTTGTTATTTTTACCGTCAACTTCCGGAGTGGATGTCACAGGTGCACTCTTGGATGGAGTTTCGTGGACAACAGTGCTGTCTCCGGAAACAGCACCACCAACGTCAGCAGTACTTCTAGGAGTAGCTCCGTCATTGACGGTATTGTTTGCTGTTTGGAATGCAATTGATGCAGGAGTCTTGTCCTGTCCCTCCACTTGGAATGAAGCCTCTGTAGTATGTGTCTTTTCAACACCGTCAGTGATCTTGGCATACTGTGGGTCTTTCTTATTCTTCTCGATGACCAACTTTGTCGCATTTCTTGATGGAGCAAAGATAGCACTAGAAAGAATGGCATCATCTGTACCGTCTGAAATTGCACTTATAGCCGAAGGAGATGCCACAGCAGAGCTAGATGACGAAGTAGGAGGAGGAGTTGAAGACGAAACAATACTTCCAGAGCGAGAAGCAAATGCATCCTTAGGCGAAAACAGAGACTTCGGCTCTAATCTATATGCCGAAGTAAGCAACGGTTTCTTTTTCAACTTTTCCACGACAGTGGCCAATGGCTTCACAGGAGCAGGGATGTTGTTTGCCACAGCAGGCATCTGGAACACAGATCCAACTCCATATGGATTCTGGCTCGAAAGTGCAACAACGCTCTGTTGGTTCTGTTGGCCATTCAACTGATTCTGGTTGTTATTGGCATTAAAGCCAAAGGAGTTACCGGCACCTTGCTGATTGTTGGTATTGTTGTTACCAAACAGAGAGCCTCCAGCCGGCTTGTTACCAAAGAGTGAACCTGTACCAGCCGGCTTGTTGCCGAATAAACCACCTCCACTAGCGGCAGAGTTATTTGGAGCATTATTGTTGTTGTTATTGCCAAACATGCTTGTACCCGCAGGCTTGTTACCAAACAGACCACCACTAGATGCAGTGTTATTTGCGGAGTTGTTGTTACCAAACAGACCGGTACCGGCAGGCTTATTTCCAAACATGGAGGATCCAGAGTTAGTGTTGGTTGCATTATTGTTGTTACCAAACAATCCTCCACCGGTTGCGTTGGTATTGTTGGCGTTGTTACCAAACATACTTCCTCCAGCTGGCTTGTTTCCAAAAGTTGAGCCTCCACTAGAGAAACCACCACCAAATCCACCAGTTGTAGTATTGTTGGTGGTATTGTTATTACCAAACATACTATTACCTGCAGGTTTGTTGCCAAACATTCCACCCGAGGTGTTATTGGATTGATTGTTGTTACCAAACAGACCGCCACCGGTATTGTTGGTGTTGTTGTTGTTGTTGTTTGAATTGAATCCAAACCCACCAGCTGTGTTGGTATTATTGTTGTTTCCAAACAAACCAGTTCCTGCAGGCTTACTGCCAAAAGCATTACCGGCAGTATTGTTGTTGCTACCAAAAGCGTTGGTAGCGGTGGAATTGTTATTTGCGCCGAAGCCAAATGCTGGCTTGTTGGCAGTATTGCTGTTACCAAACAGACCACCCGAAGTGTTGGTATTATTGTTATTATTGTTACCAAACAGTCCTCCTGAAGTATTGTTGTTCTGATTGTTGTTACCAAAGAGACCACCCGAAGTGTTGGTTTGGTTGTTGTTTCCAAACGTGGAGCTTGCCCCAAATGGTGATGAATTGTTGGTGTTATTAGAACCAAAGACACTTTTATTGGCATTGTTACCGAACGGAGACGAGTTGTTGTTGTTGTTGTTACCAAAAGTAGATCCACCGAATGGAGAAGAATTGTTGTTATTCTGACCAAAAGTAGACGTAGTATTGGTACTGTTACCAAATCCAGTACCAAATCCAGTTGCGGGTTTAGCGCCGAATGGTGATGTATTGTTGGTAGCATTGTTATTACCAAACAGTCCAGAGCCAGCGTTGTTGGTATTGTTACCAAACGTTGAGCCGGTATTGCCGCTACCAAAACCTGTAGAGTTGGTATTACCGAATGTCGAGCCCGTGTTAGCATTGTTAGCACCGAATCCAGTGGAAGCAGAACCTCCGTCACCGTAACGACGATTTTGCATATAATCTTGAATACGCAATTCCTCGGGAGACCAGTTCGAATACTCAGGCATCAACGTAATCGTCTCATATATTTGGAGTCCTAAAGTGGTATCCTTCTCAGTGTATGCAGTGAAAGGCTTGACACCGGTACCAGGGTTCTGCTGAGGAGATGAGTTCATTCCAAACCCACCACCAACGGAGTTGTTGGAAGCACCGAATGGGGAAGAATTGGTGTTGGTAGAACCAAAGACAGAACCTGTTGTATTGTTACCTCCAAAGATACCACCGCCTGTGTTGGTATTATTGGCTGTACCAAAGGCACTCCCTCCCGTGTTACCTCCAAATGGAGATGGTCTATTGGCAGTGTTATTGGCACCAAACAGTGATCCACTGGCAGTACGTTGATTGTTGTTGTTGGCATTGTTACCGAACCCAAAGGCCGAATTCGTAGAATTGGCACCATTGCTGTTAATACCACCTCCAAAGACAGAACCTCCAGCGTTGTTGTTGTTGTTCTGACCAAATGGAACCACAGAATTATTATTGTTGGCACCAAATGGAGAAGTGTTGGAATTATTGGACACTCCACCAAACGGCGTCGAGTTAGTGGTGGAATTGTTGTTACCAAACCCACCAAATCCACTCGTATTCGCCGAAGATCTTCCAAACATCTTCAAATGTGATCCCTTTTAAGATCTAACGGGTTCAAGTCCAAGAAAAGAGGAGTGATGGTTGTAAAGGAACAATTTTTCGGAGGGGAAGGGAAGGAGAAAAATATTTAGCTGAATATAAGAATTCAGGCTGTGCAAATAATATTTCAAGGATCTAAGCACATTTCGTTCTTTACCGGTATAACGTGATACAATTGATATTTCAAGATGGGTATCAAAGGTTTGAATGCTCTTGTCTCGGAGAATGCGCCTAAAGCGATCAGATCTGCGGAGATGAAGTCATTTTTCGGCCGGAAAGTGGCCATTGACGCGTCAATGTGTCTGTATCAGTTTTTGATCGCGGTGCGTCAACAGGATGGTAACTCGTTAACGAACGATGCCGGTGAGACAACGTCGCATATGATGGGATTTTTCTACAGAACGATTCGGATGGTCAACAATGGAATTAAGCCATGCTATGTGTTTGATGGTAAGCCACCGATGATGAAAGGTGGAGAGCTGGAGAAGCGGTTGAAACGTCGCGAAGAGGCAGAGTCTAAGCTTAAAGAGGCACAAGAGAGTGGACAAGTGGAAGAGTTACAGAAATATCAAAGACGTACTGTTCGTGTGACACGAGAACAAAATGAAGACGTGAAGGAGTTGTTGAAATTGATGGGTATTCCATTTGTGGAAGCACCATGCGAAGCTGAGTCCCAGTGCGCAGAGCTGGCCAAGAAGGGTAAAGTGTACGGAGCTGCTTCTGAAGATATGGATACACTATGTTACCAACCTCCTTACTTGCTTCGTAACATGACGGCTGCCGAGGCTAGAAAATTGAAAGTCGATGAGTACAACAGTCGGTCTGTCTTGGAAGGCTTTGATATGCCGATAGAGCAGTTCGTGGACATGTGTATCTTACTCGGATGTGACTACTGTGAGACTATACGAGGAATTGGACCTAAAACTGGATTGAAACTGATCAGAGAGTACGGTTCGTTGGATGCTATAGTGGAAGCTATAAAGACCGATCCTAAACTTGCCAAGTATAAAGTTCCCGAGAACTGGCCATATAAGGAAGCAAGAGAGCTGTTCCTGCATCCGGAGGTCAAGGACGGTGACGAGGTTGACTTGAAGTGGGTTGAACCGGATGAAGAAGGGCTGGTTGAATTGATGGTGAAGAAAAATGGATTCAGCGAGCAGAGAATCAGAGACGGATGTGCCAAATTGCGTAAGGGACTGAAAGGTGGAACTCAAGAACGGTTGGACAGTTTCTTTAAGATCGCTGCCTCGAGTTCATCGAAGAAGCGTGTTAAGGAGGAGAAAGGTAAGAAGAAGGGTACAAAGAGGTCGAGAAGATAAAGATGACCAAGATGGTGATAATAGAATTAATATACTGAGTTTATAAAGTTGGATCTGCTTGATGGCTGGAAATAGCTGATCCGATTATTTTGGACGCGACGTCATTCAAAGTTGCCGTGAATGAGCTTGCCGAGGAGCTACTCAACGAGACGGCATTACCGACAAACTTCTTCATGCTTTCATCCATACCTGAGATGCTTCTAATCATCTGAGCAAGGGGCCACGGAACCATTCTAACCAACGGGATGAAGTTACCATAAAAAGGTAGCTTGATCTCACCTCTTCTACCAAGTGAGACGGCATTGAATATAGTGGAAGCGACAAATTTAGGGTCTAACTCTGGTGCCAACAAGGTCGATGGAGTTCTCACTCCTTGGAACATGGTAGTTCTAAGTTGGCCTGGGCAGACCAATAGAGTCTTGACTCCGTTTTCGTTCCACATAGGTGGACCCAGCTCATAGGTTAATGATTCGTGCAATGCGATGAGTCCAGATTTGGATGCGCCGTATGCACTTAGTCTGGCTGGAGACAGATACCCCAGGGTGGAAGCTATAGTGACGATGTAACCACGCTTTTGACGCAAAAATGATGGGAGAAATGCCTTGATGGTATAGAAACTCGACAGAAGGTTGACTTCCAGAGTCTTTTCGATCTCATCGAATGCCAAATCGACCAGTGATTTTCCCATAGTGATACCCGCGTTGTTAATAAGAATGGTGACAGGTCCCCAGGTTTCTTGGGCCAGCTTTGCACATTCAAGAACCTGTTCCCTGTTACTGACATCGCATTGTAAGTAGATAACACCATCTATGTGATCTTCAGAGTCCTCTTGGGGAACGTTTATATCGAATACAATGACTTTAGCACCGCTCAATTTGAATCTGGCAGCTATTTCCTTGCCCAGTCCCTGTGCACCGCCTGTAATCAAGACGATATCACGATTTGGGTCAAAGATGGGTCCGATCAGATGTTTGGACAGGTCAAGGTAACTTTTGTTTGCCCAGTAGGCGAGGGTTGTAATTGGTCCGGTCATGAGAAAAGAAGAAAGTGATACATAAAAGAGACAAATATAGGCGCGAGGAGGTCCTCAAGGAGAATCCTTCAAAAAAAAATATACTTGAGCTCAATCGGGAAGGATGTCATCAATCTCTCCCCACAATAAGTAACAAGCTTTTTTCCTAAAGATAACAGAATAAAGCAATGAACAAGCAACTTCCGTCGGTTTTAAGGATCAAGCGGCGACGTAATGAGGATCCTTTACCGGCATTACTGCTTGAAGGCCCTCCATCGAGGAAGAGAACACGGACAGGTGGAGATTATGTGTTTAGATTCGCCGAGACCACTACAGAGGAAGATAACAGCCAGGCACTGCTGAATCCGGATTCTTCGAGCTCGAAGACCGGTAGACGCACTTTTATTGTTCCGAAGAAGGTTTCCAATGAAAAGGCTGATACAAGTACGAGCAGTGAGCAGGTGAATCCTGAATTGCTGCAGATGGTTTCTGATTATTTACATTCTGACGAGGGCAGCAAGGCCGACGTAAACCCGGTGAAGCGGAGGAAGTCGAGCGTGAATGGACAACGTCCTCAATTGGTTCCAGAGAGATACTCTGCAGAACAGGAGAGTGCTGCCGTCGAGTCGGATGATGAATACGTCTATGACGTTTACTATAGAGATTCTGCAGCGAATGGAGGCTTATCATCTACATCACTGGGTACACCAGATGGTGCGTTGCCACACAATGCAGGAATTGTCAGATGGGAAGATGACGACTTGGAGTATATTGATGATGAAGCTGACACGACGGTCTTGGAGGACGATGAAGACTCGAATTCGGAAGGTTACTATCAGAACGACTACCCAGAAGAACGGAATATCGAAAGTGAGGAGTCGTCAATGGGTATGGCCGAGCCAAGCGACGATCAGGATGACGAGTTTGAGATCGCTAACGATGAGCAGAGATTCACTCCATTAGAGTATGCGGAGAACAATGGGGTCGAACGGTCCGATCTTGATAGTTCCATGATTGAAGACAGTTTTAGCCGCATGAGAGAGGAAGATAGCGAGCTTTTAGCCCAAGCATCCCCACGTAGATACGATTCGGACTTTATGGATACAGATGATGACTTCCGGCGGCAGGAATTGCACCGGTTGGGACGACGGTGAGAAAATCCGGGTACTTTTCACCACTACACCTATTTAACGATCTAATGAACTGTACAGCAATCCTTGATTTCCACTCCGGCTTATTTTAAACTCCCGAGCCTGAAATATATTTTCTTCCATCTTCATGTCACTCCGAGGTGTTAAGAAGGCGTTACAACGTACACCGCATGTCTTATTTGGGACGAAGACAGAGCGTGATGAGCAGGTGAGTGAGTGGCAGCATGATATAACGTCGGCCATGGCCGGTTTGGAATACTTACAATTGCAAGAAAAACAGTGGCATCATCTATGGCAAGAATCGGCTACTCTGCTATTGCACATTGTGATGGAGTATAATGATCTTCACAGGCCGATATCGGAGCGTGAGAAGAGTGAGGACCACTCTAAGGCAAAGAGTTCTAACAATGAACAGTTCACATACATTACACAACATGAATTGCAAGAGGCAGAGAAACTTGCAAGAGTGATTAGTGATGAACTGGCCGATGCATCCAAGCAGCAGTACGACAGTATAACGGCGAAATGTGACGCTATGCGGACTCAATTGAAGGCAACATCGAAATTATTAACAAAAAGAGAGCACAAGAAGATGGACTATGACATGGATTTCAACCTGGTCGATTCATTGTTGGGTGGTAAGAAGTTCACAGAAAAGGATCAGGCCAAGTTTAACCACGCACAGAATAAGATGGTGGAATCCAAGAAAGTGTTTGAGGATCTTGACAGGAAAGTACAGGAGATTTTGCCAGCCATATTGGATACTCTTTCAGAGTTTCTCAATAAGCTTTCCATGAAGATCTATTTCTGTAACATTGCCGTGTTGAAGAGGCTTGTTAAAAATATCAACAAGTTTGCTCTGTCGCAGGGACTCTTAGGTGTGGAACCTTTATCTTATGATGCTATCATATCTCAATTCAGTCAATCATATACGCAGGCTGAGGATAAATTACAGAAGCTTGACTTGTTACGTGAATATTCATCAATTACTAATAGGAACATCACAGGCAAGGCATTGGACACAGCTGGAAGTGCTGCCGGGTTTGCCCTCGGTAAGGCCATAGACACTTCTAACGTTATCTACAACAAGGCAACCAAACCTGGCCAAAAGGTTTCTTTGACAAAATTGGCCCTTAAAGACCCAGTGAGACCGCATAATCCCGAAGGTATGTTTGTCACTGCTCTAGATCCGGTCAAATTCCTTGCACAAACGATGTACGATAAGGAGGAGGAGGAGGAGGAAGAAGAAGAAGAGAAAGAAGAAAAAGCTTCCACCGTGACCGAGGAACCACAATCATCTACCGACAAGGATGCCACTAAAGCACCGGAATCCCAAGCTAAATCCAACGACGATTGGATGCGGCCGTTAGCATTAAAAAGTGAAGCTTCCCCAACAACCACATCGGATGAAACGGCTTCCGAAAGACCACTGCCAGAGGTTCCTTCCAAATCCGCGACGAGTCCGCTGAGTCCGACATCACACAGGTCTATTTTCAATCTCGTCGAAGGTCAAGATACAGCCAGGTATACCGCAGTGCGGATGCGCACTATCAAGAAAACGATCAAGACCGCACTGACCAAACCCGATATCAAATTTGCTCCTCTGCCATGCGATGGGGCGGAATGGAACGATCGGTATGCTTCGATAGTGTCCGCCAAGTCATCATTGTCGGCACAGATCTTTAGTAATTAATGCATTATGTCTAGAAAATATGTAACCGAAGGTTTAGTGATCTATATGGTACAGCTTCGGAGCTTCATGCGTGATGGGAGAGAGGATTAGCCGTTTCTTTGGTGAGATCACTTTCACAAGTTCTTCCGTTTCACCGTCACTCATCGTCAAGTCTTCAGTGGCATGCACATCTGCAACAACGTCGACCGCTTTCAATTCCTCAACTTTCTTCGCTTTCTTCGGATCCTCTGGATGTTCTGGTTCGGGAGTTTCTTTCAAAATCCGCTCCTCCACAATCACTATATCGTCATCATCACCATCAGCATCCGCTGGAGTGTCCTCTAATAAACGAGCATCTATATCGCCATTTGTGGTTTTTCCAACAAGGGTTTCATCACCTCCATCTCGTTTTACCTGCTCTTTTAATAGATCTAAAAGTATGCTTCTCAATTTCGGTCTCATCTGAACCAGATCCTTCTTATTATACGGAGGCGTAGGCGCTCTACGTTTTCTTCTGAAGAATATCTCACGTGCAAAGAGACCCGGTTGTTTAAAGAAGAGTTCTGCATTGTAGATCAGGTGTAATCCACAATCGTTGAAGTTCTTCTGCATTGGCGTAGCGCAGTTCCGACGACGAATACTGGCAGGATCAATCGTTAAACCATACTTCTCTTTACCATATGCGACTAGAAACTGCCGAATGTACGGAGGAACAAACGAATTGTTTCTGTGGAGTGAGTCCAAGACGTACATCGTGGCAGCACGTGGAGGTACAAAGGAAGAGTCGGAATCCTCTGATTTCTGAGATGATGAAAGTAAACTTGTCTCTTTAGGTATAGAATCTCTCTCTTCTGTGATTTTGGGAGATTCTTTCAACTGTTTAAGACCGCCCACAATAACCAAAAACCAATGCAGGTCTGAAATCACTGGGATTATCAGATAGTCTTTTTGGAAGAGCGAATCGTTATTCTTGAACCAACTGCGAACGTTGTTATAACAGGAATCTACGGGAGTAGTATCACGAGACAACGCCGGAAAGAAGAACGAGTTGAAAATCTCTATAGAGAGTCCTTCCAAAGTATCGTTCTTCAGTGCCTCATGGTAAAAATATTGAGTGAAGAAATCGATCAGAGAGTCATCGACCCAGTTCCCGTTGTAAAGACACTGGAAGTCAGTGTTGGTTATCACCATGGAACTTGTATCGTTGAAATGGTATTCCAAATTTGGGTGCAAAACAATCTGATCTTTGAATGGAATCCGTTCGTACGATCCAATCCCAAACTCATCATCGTCAGCTTCATCCAAGTAGCTTATCGATTTATCCCTATTACGAAGCCTGGTTCGGGCATAAGTCCTTGGCTTACCAGTGGATTCTGAAGAGGGAGAAGAATAGAACTCTTTAGGAGATATAGGTTTGACTGCAGTGACTTTTCGAGTCCACCTCTGTAACGTGAGGAAATCCTTGCGAGACAGATCTCTATCGAACCTCACAACCAATTCTCTAAACTTGACAGTATCTCCATGGTACTTACCAATCAGGAGTGTCTTCGAGACCAGTTTCATCTCACAGTCATCTCCAACATGATATATACGAGCCTCTTCTACTTTATCCGAGCCCACACTCAATAAAGTCTGTGTTCGTTTATCGGAAACACGAAACCATAGCCAGGCATCTTCTAGCTTCCAGTGCATAGCGATACTGATCTGTTCCCATTCTTCACATAAGTCTTTACATATCAAGAACTTGACTCTATGTGTCAATCTACCAACTGGTATTTGTGCTAATCTATCCGGAGATCCCGTACCGACTTTGATTGCAGTCTTCGCATTGTTTGTTATAACGACTTTGATCTTCCTGGATGGACTCGTTAGAGTATCTGAAGGGATCAAGCTAGATCCATGCAATGTACGTCTTCGACGCAACGATTTCATGTCTTTAGACTTCAAATCATTCTTATTGGTCTGTGGAGTTGCCATTGGTGCCATTAATATAGCAATTAAGGCCTCCTTCAACCTCTTCCCAGAAAGAACAAGTGAACTTAGAGGGAGGAGATCTTTGGAGGGCATAAATATGATGAAAAAGGGATCATATGGTGTACGGAAGAATGAAGGTAGATGTGGGGGATCTATAAAATCGCTGGCGGGCCCCGCAAAAATTTTCCAGTCCTAAGGCTACTTTGGGAAGAAATGTTAAGAGCACAGGCTGTTAGAGGAGCTAAGAATGTCCGGCTTCAGTCGATGGCACTGAGAGGGTTCAGTAGCCAGAGATCTGGGCCGTTGTTGCAACAACAGTCACCAATGAAAGTCTTTGTTGATACTTTCAAGAAGGAGTGGAAGAAGAGTTCGGAGTTGAATGATCAGATCAAGCAGTTGAAGTCCGCTACGGATGAGATGGGCGAGAGTGATGCATTCAAGCATGCCAAAGAGGCTTACAAGACTGCACAAAAGGGATCCAGTACCATTGCAAAGACTGCTGCTAAAGCTGCACAAGCAGTGGGAGGAGCTGCCGAAGTTGCATGGGACTCTCCAGTGGGTAAGGGAGTTCGTAAGACTGTGGAGGCAACTGCCGACACCGTCGATAAAGTGATGGAACCTGTTAGAAACACTAAGGCATACAAAGAGGTGAAGGAAGTGTTTGATGAGGGTGCTTCTTCGTACGGTTTGTATGAGACCAAAGAGGAGAGACAGAAGCGTCGTGAGAGGGAGTTGAAGACTCGTCCAAGAGCTGTGAAAGCAGACGAGGAGGCCGGTACTGCAGTGGTGGCCACTGATGCCAAGCCAACTGACAAGTCTTCGTTCTCAGAGAGTTTCAAAGTGACACCAAACTCTACATTTGGTAAGACTTTGGCTGTGCTGAGAGAGAAATGGGAAGAAGCAGACAATCCATTGCTTGTTATGATCAGAACGGTGACAAAGAAAGTGGGAGGATTCTTTGCAGAGACTGAGAATGCTAAAGTTGTCAAGGCATTCAAAACCATGGATCCTAACTTTACAGTCGGTGAGTTCACCAAGGATTTGAGAGAATACATTGTTCCTGAGGTTCTTGATGCCTACGTGAACGACGACGAGAAGCTGTTGAAACAGTGGCTTTCTGAGGCACCATTCAACATCATCCATACACAACAAAAGCAGCTTAGAGATAAAGGCATTTGGTTTGATGGTCGTATCTTGGATATCCGTGGAGTCGATGTCGTTGCCTATAAGATGTTGGAGCCAAGTAACATCCCAGTCTTGGTGACTGGTTCCAGAGTTCAAGAGATCTCTGTCTACAGAGATAAAGAGGGTAAAGTTGTTGCCGGTTCTGAGGATGATATCGTTATTTCCTCCTATGCAATGGTTATTACGAGAGTCCCTGAAGAGATGGACAATAAGGAGACAGACGGATGGAAGATTCTTGAATTTGTCAAGGCTGGTTCTCGTAGCTTCACGTAAAGTGGTAGCACAAGGTTTGCTACTAGACTGTATATAGCTGCACATAGTAAAAATAATGTTCGATATGATGCAAGTTAGTAATTACCCATCTCCCTATTAGGGTCTGGATTGAAAAATTTAGAAACTTTCAGACCCGACTCAATTTTCAAACCCTGGAGTCTTTCAAAAAAAACTTCAACACTTATCGAGAGGTTCTTTCTTTCAGACAGGAGTGGGAAGATGCCTCAAGAAGACGAAAACGTGAGTTCTGAGAGTTGGTCTGAGACATCCGAGATGTCCGATTCCTCTGACAACAAGAGATCGCTTGAAGAGTCGAGCGAAGACGAAGTTGTCGAGGATGAAGTCGCTCAGGAACAACCTTCCAGCACCAAGACATCGAAACCTGCTACGAAACGAGCCAAGTTGACCGCACAGGACATCCAAGTTGCTAGAGAGACTGCAGAGCTGTTCAAATCAAACATCTTCAAGTTGGAAATCGACGAGCTGGTGCGAGAGTTACGTCTTAAAGACAGTGATTGTAAGCTTATGGAGCATGTCCTTCATAGACTCCATGACACTTTGCAAGAGGTCCCAGAGTCCGATCCAATGACCTTAAAAGAGTGCAAAGAGCATTTTGGTAAGGCCAAAGTTGCTGTCCCATTCCCGGACCCTAAACCAGTGTCTGTCAACTATAAATTCCAGTATAAGAAACCCGAGGATGTCTCATTAGTCGGATCGTTTGGCTTAAAGTCCGGTATCAGACAACCTAACGGGATGGCGATCGATGTTGCCATGACTATCCCTAAAGAACTGTTCTCTGCTAAGGACTACATGAATTATAGAGCACTGTACAAGAGAGCGTTCTATTTGGCCTGGGTGGCAGAGCGGTTGGTCGCATTATCTGCTAAAAACCACCTGCCTATCAAACTTTCTTACGAGTATGCAGATGATGACGTTCTGTGTCCTACGTTAAGGGTGGAGAGTGTCATTCCAGAGAAGAGATCCGATAAAGACTTGATTTTTGCCAACACCGGATTTGTCATTAGACTTTATGCTGCATTCCCCTCAGGTCTCTTTGAACCCAAGAAGTTATTGCCTGATCGTAACTGTATCCGTGTTCAAGTCGACTCTACAGAGCAAGAAGTGTCTGAACTTTGCCCAACACCGCTGTACAATGCATCCATATTGACAGCTAGCAGCTACGACTGCTACACAAAGTACCTCTATGCTGCCAAAAAAACCGCCGAAGCTTTCAGAGATGCTTGCGTTCTCTGTAAGATTTGGCTTCAACAGCATGGGTTCACATCTGCTATCAACGAAGGTGGGTTCGGACATTTCGAAATGGCTACTCTAATGGCTGCTCTTTTAGACGGTGGAGGTGAGAATGGTAACCGTGTCCTGTTGCATGGATTCTCATCTTATCAACTTTTCAAAGCTACTGTTCACTATATCGCCACCCAGGAAATCTGTAACGATGGTTACCTTTCCTTCGGTTCGGTCATCGGTGAACACAAGGCTACATACAAAAAGGGAGGTTTTGGAGTGCCAACCATCTTTGATCGTAATACGAAGATCAACATCCTGTGGAAGATGACTCCAAGTTCTTACAATCTCCTCAGACTCTATGCCACTGAAACTTCTAAACTTCTTAACGATGTTGTTCAAGATAGGTTCTCACAGATATTCACACAAAAGGTGAAACCATTCATCAAATACGATATTCTTCTACACATCCCATACAATGCTATAGATCAAAGTGATAACTTTGGACCACTGGAGAAGATCTCTTTCCTTACTTTGGATAGATTCCTCTGTTCTAAAGTTTATAAATTGTTAAGTTCCGCATTGCAAAAAAGAGCGAAACAGATCAGTGTTACATTGACAAATACTTCCAAAGAATGGCCACTGCTGTATCGTCGTCCGAAATCTTACAGTAATGAGAAGTTTGTTGAGATAGGTCTCTTGCTGGATCCCGTCGAATCTGAAAAGAGAATAATTAAAGGTCCTTTACATTCTGATAAAGCGGCAGGTGATAAGTTTGCCGCATTTTGGGGGTCTCATGCACAAGTCCGGAAGTACAAAGATGGTAAGATCCAGTACAGTTGTCTCTGGCCACTCTCTTCCACAGAGTCCACCACTGTCTCTATCTGCAAGTACATCTTGGACTTGCACCTTACTCCTGGCATCTCATCAAAGATTATAGACAATAACACCAAGTTTGTGTCATTGTTACCGACACCTACTGTTCCATCACGCCTTAACTCACACCCAGTGATCATGCCTACCCATTTCATCGATATAAAGACGGCATACAATGCACTTTGCAAACTCATCTACAACAGCAATACTCCTCTCACAGTCAAGGCCATCTTACCAGCCGCTCCGGCTCTTAGAGACTTGTCCGTGTTACTGCCAGTTCCATTTGCATTGGCTAACCCAGATTTCTTCTGTGATTCCGTCATTCAGTTCGAAAGTTCAACGCGTTGGCCAGATGAATTGTTTGCATTGGAAGAAACCAAAACGGCTTTCCTTTTAAAACTCAGTAACTATTTGAACGAGAAGAACGGATATCAGAGTTACATGGTTAGAGATTCTTCTATTCCATACATGAACAATCGGATTACACAGTTGAGCGTTTTAACTCCAGAAGGTTATGGGTTCAGATTCCGTGTTCTTACAGAGAGAGACGAGGCACTCTATTTGCGTGCAATCAGTAACGCAGAAACTAAGCAGAAACAATCTGTCACTGATGCGTATTTGAAGTTCATGCAACTGTACATTGGAAGGGCCAAACACCACCGTATTTTAGCAAGCTTGGTCAGTCGGTACCCATTCTTTGCTCCATCTGTTCGTTTGTTCAAGAAATGGT
Source organism: Xiuguozyma insectalens (assembly GCA_030574155.1). Lineage (NCBI taxonomy): Eukaryota > Fungi > Ascomycota > Pichiomycetes > Pichiales > Pichiaceae > Xiuguozyma > Xiuguozyma insectalens. Next base: position 370,296 of record JAJMEL010000007.1, on the reverse strand, counting down.
TGGATTCACAGATGCTGTTGACACAATTTGCCGAAGAGACTGTGGAGTTGCTTGCCATTAGAGCCTTTGTTGACCCAGCACCAAACTTCATACCAGCCAGTGTGGAGACCGGATTTTTACGGATCTTAGAGTTCATCAGTAATTGGAACTGGCTTGAAGATCCACTTATTGTGGATTTGAATGCCGATTCAGACGAAGATGCATATACTGCTTTGACTGGAGGTAAACTGACTGTCTCTGAGTACCAACTGATGGCTGATAATTTCCGGGCATTGAGAAAGCAAGATCCAAGTGGATCTAGAGTGCAATTCTTTGTTGGTAGTCGTATCGATCCATCAGGAAAGTTATGGACCGTTAATAAGACCGGACTGCCTATTGCATCGAGATTAACTTCTCTTTCCAAAGCTGTTATTAACCTGTTCTCCAAGAATTTGAAGATCTCTCATAGTTTATTGAGACTTTCCTTCACTCCAGCATTGAAGGACTACGACTTTGTGATCAAGTTGAAATCTCCAACAGATCTACGTACATGGTCGGGAGTTGTTACTGCCGGCGAGTTTAAGAATCTGGTTAAACCGTTGACTTCGTTCCCAAAGAACCCAGAATCACGCGAAGATCCAATACAGAAGTATTACGAGGAACTTTGCGCACGGTACAGTAATGTCGCCATTCTCTGTGTTCATAGATACACATGTAATGAGAAGGAGGGTCGTCAGAACGTCATTGGAGGAATCTTTAATCCTACGGTGACTCGTGGCAAGAAGTCTTTCCGTACGAATCTGGGATACCTGATCAAACCTACTGAAGACGATCATGTCGAATGCAACCAAACGGTCATTCTTTCGCAAATGGTCAAACTGGGTGGATCAATGGTTACCGGATTCGAAAAGTACCACTAACTAATTAATAACATGTACATTACTAACGTCGGTCCTGTGCCAACCCCCAACTATTTAAATACTTTTCAGTCCCTTTTCGGGCCAGAATTATTTCTTTCCCTCTTTGGCTTACTATGAAGCTCGACGAAGAGATCGTGAAGGAGCTGGAAACCAATGACAAGAGAACACTAGAACAACAGCAAAAGGAATTCCGGTCAAGTTTGACAAGCACATTGGACTGGATGTGCTATTTGGAGCTCATATTGTTGTATTATACAGACAATTCACTGCTGATGTTACTGACCAGATCGTTCGTTCAGTTTATAATTGGTCACACACCGCGGGACTTGACCCAGTACAGTGTTCCAATATCACAAAGGGACTTGGATGATGCACACAAGAAGCAGTTGGCACAGAAAGTGCTCAGTATAGCGTCATTCACATCGATTATATCTGTCTTGTTACACATTGTATGGCTTGGGTCTGCAAACATTATATCTTCGACAATACCTGTCGGTGATCATAATGAGGTTCAAATGAGCTATGAATCTTACCAATACGGTCATTTCCTTGTGATGTTCATTGGTGAGAGGCGGTTTAGAAGTCGGCTGAGGAAGACCATCTACTTGGTTCTGTTAGATTTCGTTCTAACTTGCATACAGATAGTACTATTCACTATCAACTATGGTATAAAGTTAGGGTTGAGTAAACCGTTAGAAAGTGCGGAGGTTGATGATGATGGTGATGGTGACGGTAATTGTGATGGTACATTGACAGAAACAAAAGAATACGATGGATACCAGGGAAATATCTTGCTGTATCGGTACTCACCCTTCAAAGTGCTCAAACAGACACATGAATACGTCATCGAAGAAGACGTAACGACACAGGAACCGGATGGCACTGCCACGGGACGACGGTTTGGGTTCCCTGGAATACCTGGAGGTACAAATTTGGGTTAAAATTATATAGGTAGGTAGGTCTATTAATAAAGTGGTTCTAATCGAGGTTGCCGATAGGACAGTTACGAATGTAGTCTGCCTTGTTCTTGAGAATACGCACGGATTTGAAGAAGATCTCATTGGGAGTCATGGCACCTGTACTTTCGACGTTGAAGATGAAATGGTCTCTGCGACGACCCAACTTCACCTTACCGTTGAACTTCTCGTGTCGAAGAACTTCTCTAGAAACGGTATCACGTCTAGGATCTTTCACTACAGCTTTACCATCGGAGTCAATGTCGATGACACCAGATGGGAAGCATTTTTGGAATTCTATAGCGTCTGTTCCTGTGATTGGTTGTAAGATCTCGATGGTTGGCATCAATCTGTAAGAAGCGGTAGCGACAGGTGAGAACTTGGCATGGTCGGATCCAACTCCCAAGATACAGTGAGCTTTCAATGAGATCTCTTGTCCTGGTCTTAACTTAGCCAACAAGATATCTGGATCACATGGAACAACAGGATGGTCTTTGAAAAGCTCCTCTTGGCGTCCGTGAGGTTCGAATTTGAGATCTCTAGCATAAACGTTCGAGTTCTTGTAGAGATTTTCCGGATCGTTGTTACCCTTAACAGCGTTTGGATTCCGAGTACATGTAACGTTTAAAGAAAGAACAATAGTGTTTTCATCGTTAAACTTCTCGGCCTCTTCAGTATTAGGTTCGATCCATGAAAGTGCATCAGGATCAACTTTCAATGGAACCAATCCAATTCTGTGTGCAAGAACCTCATCTTGAATGACTGATGTGTTGTTGAAGATATAAACGTACTCAGCAGCGACAGATGGCACTTCAGAGATCATGATCCGTCTGAATGCATTGGCAAGCGATGTGTCGATACCAATCATATCAAAGTTAGCATTACGTTCGTCCATCTCTGATATGTTCAAAGTATACCCCTTTTTAAACTTCTCCAAGTCCCAGCTGTGACTGTAATCGTTTGAAAACGATGGCAAGTCCGTCGAATGAGTGTTTGTGACACGATCCACCTCGATTCCAACGATGTTGCTCATATTGAGAGGAAGAACTTAGTGGTAAGTAAAAAGTTTCAAAATTTTTTTAGGTTTTTTTTTTCTCTTCAAATCTTTTCTCAGCGGGGCTCTTTGAATTTCTCCACTCTTTGAAGCAACTTCTTCTTTATGACCACGGATAGTAAAACCAAGAATGTTGTTTCTACAGCTGTGGGGAATGAAGTGACGAAACAAGATCCAAATCAATTAGAACAAGCGGAAGGAATTGATGTGAAAGAAGGTGATGGAAAGGTCGAACCAGTCGAATCTGACACTGTGCATTCAGCGGTGGATCAGCCGGAAGATGAGTCGGAAGTGAAACCATCGATTACCGGTCCCTCAGAGACAGATCAATCTGCATCCAATGATACTTTACCGCCGCTTCCGGCAAGAAAGGCTCATATACAAGTGGATATGCCTCAAAGGTTTGGATTGGAACGGTTGGAGGGCCAATCGTTCGAACAAGCGTCACCCCTGGTGGATAGGCACAAGTTCTCAAGACCGATTGAAGAGCAACAAACTAAAGCAGAAGAGAGTCTTGGAGATAAAACCGAACGGATACTGAGAGATAACCGGGTGTTGCAAGTAGATCAGGCGTTCAAGACGTTCCCTGAGGAGTACCTTTTACCATCGGAGGAGTACTATGATACATTCCATTCTAATGATTCATACATTGAAGTGATGAGTGAAGTTCAGGATGGTAACTACGATACCCCAGACACAGAGATGTTGTATGCATTGATGACAAGAAGTTTAAAACTGTCAACGAAAGTGATCGAGGAAGAAGACACCCTTTTGAAACACGAACCATTGCATCCATTGGTTCAACTGGCATCTACCAAGATCAAGTCGACAGGCACAAAGCTTGTGCTTGCCACCGTAGTGGATCAAAACATCGGTTCAAGGCAACTGGCATTCCTTGTCATGAGATCGATAGAGGACAAGTCACAGAAATACGTCATTGACTCGTTCAACAATGGTGACATCACTGCTGAGAAGTTGATAGAAAAGCTTTCATCTACCGAATTTTGGGACACGTTGTTGAAGAAGATCGAAACGGCCAAGTTGTCGGATAAGTTGGTCCAATCATTGATGGTGTTTGGCCTGTACTCGTTGGTTGATACGCTTGCCGACTATATCGTGGATGGTGAAATTCCTACAGAAGATATCAATATAAGGTCTGATATTTCGAGGTTCCTACGTGAATACACCATCTTAGACCAAAAGGTGGATATATTGGCTACAGATGCAGGGATTTCAAAGAAACAGGAAAAGACACGTTATTTCAAAGAAGACTTAGAGGCTAAGAAGCAAAAGTACGAAGAGTTGTTGAACAACTACAAGCAGTTGAACGAGGAACGGTTCAGTGACGAGACTATAATACGGAAACTTGAGGCGGAAAACCGTCAATTGAAACATCAACTGGCAGATAAAGACCAACAGCTAGCTGCCAAACTGGCAAGTTTCGAAGTCATCAAGGCGAACAATGATAAGAATGAGCATATCAATACGATAAATGCCAAACTTCGTACTGATATTGCACGGCTTACTGCAGAGGTTAACAAATTAAAGTTGAAATAGGTTGTAAATTCACTATAAGGAAAAATGGAGTTAATATGTTGTAGAAAACAGGCAGTTACTCGACGGTAGCCTTCTCATCAGCCCATGCATTGGAGGAGACAATCATGCGGTGTCTTTCACTCAAAGGTGGCAATGGAGCAACATCCTTATGGAACACCTTACGTTGAAGCCAGTTAACCAAAGCCTTGGTTTGGTATCTGGCATTGACATTAGTTGGGATATCAAAGACATCATCTAACTCTTCAAGGGTAAGTCCCTTGGTTTCAGGAAGGAACCACAAAACGAGGAAGAATCCGATAAAGTTCCAAGCAGCGTACCAACCGAAAGCACCTTGTGGCTTGAATGCTCTTTGAAGGGAAGGCCAAGTAAGGGAAAGAAGGAAGTTAAAGAACCAGCATGTAGCAGTAGCAAAGGACATGGTAACATCTCTGACATAGAGAGCGGCGCATTCGGCCGAATATGTGAATGGGACTGGACCTTCACTAGAAGAGTAGACGGCAGTGAAGATGTAAACACCGATACAGATGACAGCAACTCTGGCCGACTTATTAGATTCAGGAATCCAGAATGCAAATCCAGCCATGAGTAAGAAGATACCCATGATTGGGAAAGAGAATAGAAGCAGGTTTTTTCTTCCATGTCTATCGATCAAGAAGAAGGCTGGGAGAGCAAACACCCACATGATCATACCGAAACCCCAAGAAGCAAGGAGTGCATCTCTTTCAGAGAATCCAGAATCGGTAAAGATAGACGAAGAATAGTAAGCAATGACATTGATACCACAGAATTGTTGCATGAACATACAGATCCAAGCTCCAAGAGCACCGTTTCTGTTTCTTCTGACGGACACCATCTCCCAGATCTTTCTGAAAAGAGATGCATCCATGGTTTTCTCTTCCATAATCAAGATGTTAGCGTAGAAAGTATCACGGGCTGCTTGCAAGTCGGAGTTACGCAACTGTTTCATCGAATTGTATGCATCTTGGTGGCGGCCTTTACCCATGAGCCATCTTGGAGACTCTGGACAGAATGGAATTTGAATCATGAGCAATAGTGCAGGAAGACATGCAGAACCGGCCATGAGTCTCCATTGGAGTCCTCCTGAGATACCATGATCTGGGATTCTGTAGAATATAAGGGAACAGACATAACCAAGCATGATACCGAAGGCAGTCCAACATTGCCAATTCATAACTAGCGAACCTCTGATTTTGGCAGGTGCCGATTCAGATGTGTAGATAGGAGCAGTGGTGGAGTTAGGACCAACCGAGAAACCCAAGAAGAAACGGGCAATGAAAAAATGCCACCAAGTGTTGGTACATGCGGACCAGATACAGCATATAGTACCTATGATACAACAGATGAATATGGTACCTCTTCTCGAGAATTTACTATTCATCCAATCAGACATCCAACAGGAGATACAACCACAGCAAAGGTATGGAGCACAGTTGACCAAACCTTTGAGCCATTCGTTTCTTCTGGTATCTGCTCCAATATGTAGAGCTTGTGGATAGTACAAGTTGGCACCATTGATGACAGTTTCATCCATACCTTGCATACATGCAGCCATAGATGCAGTACACACAATCCAGTACAGCTTCATGGGGAGTTTCCATGGATGCTTCTCTTCGGTATGTAACTCTTGCTTCTCTTGCTCTGTCAAAAATTCCATCGAGTTGTAACCGTTTGGAGATCTAGCCAATGCTGCAGCTTTAGCGAAAAGCTCTTGATCAAGGCCATACTTCTTAGCATAACCTCGTCCAAGTTTCATGGTTTCCTCCTCGGTATAGTTGACGAGAGGGTTACCAGCGGCAACTAAGCCATTGTCCTCATAGGTATCTTCCCTCCAGTCCTTTTCAGAATCATATTTATTATCAGAATCAGAAGTTTGATTGAATACACCGTTTCCTTCCGAAGAAGAAGAGTTCGTCATCGAAGTCATTTTCTGATGCGGTATGAAGAAGATAGAATTCACCAGCAGAATCAACCTCTTATATACTTTGGTGACTTTTCTTTGAACCTGATAGAATTCCCCAAATGGGACATGCACGCTTATTTTTTTCTCGTTTCTTTTTCTTCTATGATGTCATATTGCATTTTACAGTGTATTTAGTAAAAACAACCAGAAAAAGAAAAAAGCACTGGGTCTCATTCAATGATGGCTCATCTACTGACTACACGGGCCTTACACTGGGTTCCCAAAGGGGTAATAGAAAGTGTGCCTCTGTTTTTTCAAAAAAGTGTACCTGCATGAGCTAGACAGATTCAGATGAAGGGACTCAAGCAATTTTAGAACCCTGAACGAGTTATGATGAGGCTAGAAAGATACCGAAAGTTCGTGTTTAAGTCAATATCCATCTACGAGTTCCAATGGTCACTACTTAGTTGTACGCAAAAACATTTTACTTCTTATCTCCGTGTTGAAGAATCCACCGCCATCTGCATCAAGTTTTTTTTTTTTTTTTGAAACAAGCTCCGTATCTCCTTTTCCTATGATGTCACAGGTAAAACAGCAGAAACTTGGTAGTTTTGATAAGGTCTAGCCAGTCCCAGGAATCTGGGGAAATATCACAAGACAAGACGATTATAGTGTAGATATAGAACATAGAGTGGGACAGGGTGAGACGGGGTGGGACAGGGGGTGAAGGAGACAAGGGGAAACAAAAGAGATGTAGATGTATATGGGGTGCCAAGTAGTTATTAAAAAAATAAAAAATTACTTAATCCGCTGGGCATTGGACCGGCTTTAGCTACGGCTATACGCAAAACTACTAAGTTTGGATAAATCATAATGAAGTGTAATCATATTATCGTTAAAATGACCCAACACAATCATTCCTTGTGTTGAAGCTGGGCCTTCTCGTCAGCCCAGGCATCAGAATGGACAGCCATACGGTGTCTCTCGCTCAAAGGTGGCAATGGAGCAACATCCTTGTGGAGCACCTTACGTTGAAGCCAGTTAGTCAAAGCCTTAGTTTGGTATCTGGCATTGATATAGGTTGGAATGTCAAAGACATCGTCCAACTCTTCAAGGGTAAGTCCCTTAGTTTCAGGAAGGAACCAGAGGGCCAAGAAGAAACCAACAAAGTTCCAAGCAGCGTACCAACCGAAAGCACCTTGTGGCTTGAATGCTCTAAGGAGAGATGGCCAGGTAAGAGAAAGAATGAAGTTGAAGAACCAACAAGTTGCAGTAGCAAAGGACATGGTGACGTCTCTGACATAGAGAGCGGCACACTCTGCAGAGTAAGTGAATGGAACTGGACCTTCACTGGAGGAATACACAACAGTGAAGAGGTAGATACCAAGACAAATGACACCAACTCTTGCGTCCCTGTTGTCTTCTGGGATCCAGAAGGCGAAACCAGCAAGGAGTAAGAAAAGACCCATGATTGGGAATGAGAAGAGAAGCAAAGTTCTTCTTCCAAATCTGTCAATCAAGAAGAAGGCAGGAACTGCAAACACCCAGTTGAGCATACCGAAACCCCAAGATGCAATCAAAGCGTCTCTCTCAGAGAAACCGGATTCTTTGAAAATCGAAGAGGAATAGTAAGCAATAACGTTAACACCACAGAATTGTTGCATGAACATACAGATCCAGGCACCCATGGCACCGTTTCTGTTTCTTCTGACGGACAACATCTCCCAAACTTTCTTGAAGAATGGAGCTTTGACAGAACCTTCTTCCATAATCAAAATGTTAGCGTAGAAAGTATCACGGGCAGCTTGCAAGTCAGTGTTACGCAATTGTCTCATAGATTTGTAAGCTTCAACGTGACGATTCTTACCCATGAGCCATCTTGGAGATTCTGGACAGAATGGAATTTGGCACATCAAGGCGATAGAAGGAAGACAAGCGGAACCGATCATCAATCTCCATTCCAAACCTCCACCGATACCGTGATCAGGAACTCTGTAGAATGCAAGAGAAAAGACGTAACCAAGCATGATACCGAAGGCGGTCCAACATTGCCAGTTCATGACAAGAGAACCTCTGATTTTGGCTGGAGAAGATTCGGAAGTGTAGACAGGGACAGTAGTAGAGTTAGGACCGATAGAGAAACCTAAGAAGAAACGGGCAATGAAAAGGTGCCACCAAGTGTTAGTAACGGCGGACCAAATACAGCAGACGATACCAATGACACAGCAGATGAAGATGGTACCTCTTCTGGAGAACTTGTTGTTGAGCCAGTCGGACATCCAACAGGAGACACAACCACAACAAAGGTATGGAGCACAGTTGACCAAACCTTTGAGCCATTCGTTTCTTCTGGTGTCGGCAGCGATACCGAAAGCATCAGGGTAGTACAAGTTTGCACCGTTAATAACGGTCTCATCCATACCTTGCATACAGGCAGCCATCGAGGCAGTACACACAAGCCAGTAAAGTTTCTTAGGTAAACTCCATGGATGTTGGTCTTCGTAATGAAGGTCTTGCTTCTCTTGCTCAGTGAGGTGAGCCATAGAGTTATAAGTGGTAGGACTTCTTGCCAGAGAGGCAGCCTTAGCGAAAAGCTCTTCATCAAGACCGTACTTCTTTGCGTAAGAACGTCCGAGGTTCATAGTTTCCTCCTCGGTATAGTTGACGAGAGGGTTACCGGCAGAGACAAGTCCATTATCTTCATATGGGTCCTCTCGCCAATCCTTGTCGGAGTTCCCATTGGAATTAGAGTTCGAATCAAAGACTCCGTTAGTATTAGTCTGTTCTTTCGGAGACATCTTTAAATCAGTTGAGAAAGGAGGGGAAGTTTTTTTGGTGGGGGAATAGCTAGCATTTATACTTGTATTGTCTTCCGCGACCGTGCGTAATGCCATGGACGGAGATTGCTGGCAGAACGCAAAAACCTATCCCAATTAGGCACACCATGGCCAACAGTATGCGGGGAACCTGGATGACGTCACAGAAAATGGTACGAAAAAATTGCGGGATACCGAGATTAAACACCAAAACCTTTCATAGCCGGATATGCACGGGCTTCTATTTGGGCCTGCCATGCATGAAAACCCTCTTACTTAAAAATCCACATGATGAGGCAGGAACCCAAACTACGAGTATTTAGGGATGTGCTGTAGATGGTTAGAACAGATATGTTATCTGTTAGGGGAGTTTAATATGATGGGATGATAGTGGTTGATAGATAGACACCATGGAATCTTCACTGAACCGACACGGACAAACATACCAAGAGCCAAGAACAATTAAGGAACAATGCAGATGGTCCTTGTCGGAGTAGTGACCAAATTGAGAAGTGGAAAGAGAAAAAAAAAGCATTGAACATCAGTCTACATAGAGAATTTGGAATGGAATTCCGTTCCACGCTGAGGAAAAAAAAAGGTCTCGCGAGTATGTGCAAAGATAACGAAAGGAAACCGTTGGCGGAGAGGATCAGGTTAGAATGCTAGTAACGTGATGGATTGTCTCGATTAGAGCCACAGATAATGGATCCCCGTGTCTCACATAATGGACCAATTTTTAATTGGTTCGTAGGAGTTTCAGATCTTTACCTACCGCGGAGATTTGGAACGGACTTCACGGACTCGGCCTGCCTACCCCATATTTTAAGCAATAATTGCGGGGTTCCTGCCGTAAGGACGCGTCCACCCACAAATCGATTCGGTTCATTCTGTGAATAGAACAATGCATACATTTCTATTGTTGAATGGACGGCTTGTCAAGAAAGCGGAGTCTTACACCTTACACCTCGTTCCATCCAATTCTATTATTATTTCAATTCTAATATTAGTCTTCCCTTGCCTTCCTCCCCAGCCAGGTAGGACCCCTTCTGCATCCCCTCCCATTTTTTTTTATTTTTTTCACCTCCCGTACATCCGGCAAAATCCCGGAGAAACTCAAGGAGGGGTTACACCCGTGAACCAGCCCTCCTCCATCCGTAAACCATCAGAGCCACCACCCAATTGCACCCGTGCACCTGGGTACCCAGGCACCCAGGCACCCAGGCACTTTAATTTTCACCTCCACTCCCGCGTTCTCTCCCGTTAAGGCCATGTTGTTCTTCTTCCTCGTTGCATTATTTGCAGGCATTTGCCGTGCAATCGAGATTAAAAACGGTGTAATTGGACTTGATTCCGGAAAGTATCCATTTGGTGGCCAGGATTTGATCCCATTGGATGTGATTGATCGTGAAATTGATATCAACTTCCAACTGGCTCTTCAAGGTGGTAGCATTGCCAAACCACCAGTGCCACGTCAAGTCGCCGTCATCTTTGGATCCGATCAATTGGATGGTGAGAAGTACTTCTACCCAGTCTGGGACTCCAAGACTCAAAGTTATAAACTTCAAGTTTCTCTGCCTAAATTGTCTCCTTACTTGAAGTTGCAAGACCAAATATCTGTCAAAGTGTTACTCGGTGACATCGACTCTACCAACAACCTCTTGGAGCATGTCGCAACGTTCGCCACTTCAAACAAAGTGAAATCTTCAGTTAAAATTGAGCTCCCAGAGAGATTTGGTGCCAAGAAACAGATCTCTCATATCTTTAGAGACGATCCTCAACAGGCTCCAGCTGCCATCAGTCAACTGTTTGTCGCTGCGGTCGCTGTGGTTTTCTTGGGACTCATCTACACTTGGAACTCACAAGGTGCTCTTAACCTCAATAACTTGTCCAAGGTCACTCCATTGGCATTGCCATTCTTACTACTTCTAGGACTCATCGAAGCCATCTTTTACAGTTACTACCTCGGTACTTCGATCTTCACTACTCTAGAAAGATTGGCCATTGTCGCCGGTCCAACCGTCTTCCTTGGTTACAAGACTTTGCAGTCACTCTACCTGCTTAGAACCAAGCAGTAATGGATCGTAATTCATAGATCATTATGTATAAAACAAAATGCAAAAACTATATCTCCCTTTCGTAGTTTGATTCAAGTGCCCGGAAATATTGATCTTTAAACTTCAACAGTCCAGGAACATACCAAGCATAGCTCAATTTCCCGCTTATAAGACCCATCGGTAAGACGGAATAGGTTCTTGAATCCACAGAATCTGTCAAATTGTCACCAGTGACCCAGACATGACCTTCGGGAACAATCACATAGTTATTAAAGTTGTTTGAATGTTTCGTCTCTTGGACCGTTTTAATCCGTTGACCAATTTCTGGTTCTTCCAGACTTCTTAATGTATTTTCACTAGGATCGATCAGTATTATATCACCAGGCATCCCAGTGATCCTCTTGCATACCCAGTTCTCCGGTGCATTCGGTTTCCTCGCCACTATAACGTCCCCCATATGTATATCACGGCCGTATTTATGCCGCTTATCAACTATTGCGTAGTCGTTCGATACTTGTAACGTCGGCAGCATCGAATCACCGGATGTCGAGCTGAATTCATAAGCACTCATTGAGAACATATGTAATAACGCCACTGCCCTCACAGCGTACGAAACTACTCTTCCCGTTTCTCGAAGTGTTGACATGGGCAGAAGAAAGTGAGTAAGAGGAAGCAGAGATTTGAGATGGAGAGTTTTTTTTTCCTCACCTTAAGATATTTTTCATTCCAACTTATTCACCTTTAAACATGTCTGCGTACGAACAACGTCAAGCGTTGGAGAAGATCATGGGTCGAGGGTCTCTGGATAGGATGCCTAGGGTCGTTCATAATAGTCAGCAAAACCGGTTGACGGATCCTAGAGTGTTGGACAATCCTAGGATTTGTAAAAGTTTCGTTGTTGGTAAATGTCCCTATGACCTGTTTGCAGGGACCAAGGAGAACTTTGGCAGGTGTCCGAAGATTCATCAAGAGAAGTACAGGATTCTGTATGAGAATGCGAAGCAAAATGGTGTTGAAATGCCGCGGCATGATTTTGAGGTTGATTATCTCCGAGACTTAGACTATTTCATTGGTGAATGTGATAGACGAGTTCGTCAGGCTGAACAGAGGTTAGATTTCAGTGCTGAGGAGAAAGAGCAGATAGCTGAATTGGATCGACATATTGATGAATTGAATGAAGAAATTGGGCTTATGTCTCGAGAAGTCCAACTATTGGCTGAACAGGGCCATTTGGAGAGATCGATCAAGATGTCAAAAGAGTTGGATGGGAAGATTTCTGAAAGGAAACGATTAGAAGAGGAGCATACAGTGATAGCAGAGAGTATCAATCAGAGTGCACGTCAGAAGTTGCAAGTGTGTCGAGAGTGTGGAGGATATCTATCGATAATCGATGAGGATCGAAGATTGGTGGATCATTTCGTGGGAAAGATTCATCTTGCATACGTTGATATGAGGAACACTGCCAAGGAGATCAGAGATCGGATCCATTAAGCACCGACTGATGGTGGGATCTTGTCAGCAAAGTAGACGAGAGCCGGTCTGATAGGCAGGTACTGCAGATAGAAAGCAGCGAACTCCCATAGAGTGGCTGTAACGAGGTAAGTTACACCCAGCACGATGGCTAATGAGATGACTATGAACAGAACGATGAGAAATAGAGGCATCAGACCGATAGATGCAATTGTAGTTGCTGTTGCGGTGACCAAAGGGCCTAAAACACTTCCGGTAATGAAACTCATGGAAGAAGAAGAAGTGGTGGTAAATTTGCAAGAAACAAAAGTCTCGATTGAATCTCTGGTATTACTCAATTGGGATTTGATAGTATCGGCTATCTGTAGAGTGTTTCTGGAATGTTAGATTAGGAATAATAGAATTAAAATGGGAATAGACTGAACGGTAACTTACAATAGAGCAATGCTTCTGTAATCACTGTCGGTAGGGATGGCATAGTCGATGGCCGATTCCATAAGCATGACTATCTTGTTGAACAGCATCAATGTGTTGAGGAGTGGGGCCGGTGGGATGTCCATGGTTTCCTCTTGAAAAGAACGAAGTGATATAAAGAGGGTCAGAATTTTGAAAGGGATTCTTTCTTTCTTATTACAAGGGATAACAAGAGCGAAAATTATTTTTGTTCTAGCAATATCATTGATTCATGGTCCAGTTATAACGACGATCATTAGGTAGAACAGAAAGAAGAGAAGAAACAAGATACTGAGAACCAGCAAGCAGAAGATGAACACTGGTAAGAGGAACGGAGCCCAGAGAAGCACAGCGGGTTAGTATAGAACGATAAAGAGATCCAAGGGTGCCACCTGGCGATACTTACCTGCAACAACGAGAACAATGGATAAGACAGCAATGGTAACGAGACCTATAGCATAAACAAAGGAATCAAACAATGTCATTATATAATTAAATGGAAAGAATCAAGATATGCCTAGAGTGGAACAAAAAATCTGTCGTGGATACGCAATCATAATTTTAGGCAGTGTTAATTCCGGCTGGTATCTCCGGATAGACATCCTATTCAAGTTGAAGAGAAACAACAAAATTTTTTTTCCTTAGCCACTAAAGCCACATTTGCTCTTCCCCATAATGTCAGATTCTGTGCACACATCATCAAGCGAATCGCTAGCAGCCTATGATTCAAACGAGGTTGAAGCTCTACAAGCGACAAGTACATTGTCGAAGACTGGGAGTCATGGATCACAACTTCACCTGGTTGACTCTATCAGAAGGACGATTACTCATGCAAGGGAGGATGATTTGCAGACTAAACAGGAATTAGAAGAGGTGAGGAAGACAGATCTTGGACGGATCTTGACACGGCCTGATTTCAGTGATGCCATGCGTGTCGCCACACATACATTACCACTGGCAGATGAGTTGGGCAATGCCAGACCCGACGATGAGAGGTTGCTGAGGCAGCTTACTAAGAAGGAAGTCGAAGAGTTTGATGAACAGATTGCTGAAGAGGACGATAAATACCCGCCTGTCGATAAAGGGTACGCATGGGTGATCTGTGGCTCAGCATTGTTACTCTGTGTGTCCACCTGGGGATCCACCACTGCATTCGGTGTCTATATCAGTTTCTGGTTGAACAACGACACGTTCAAAGGTGCCGATCCGGTCAATTATGCATTGTCTTCATCTATCATCGTCTTTTTGTGCCAGGCTATGGCTCCAATTGCCATGATTACTGTCAATATGATAGGACTTAGACCGACAATCGTTATCGGACTTATACTTCACTTTGCAGGATTCATGCTATGCTCGTTCTGCACAAAGCTATGGCAACTCTACTGTACACAGGGAGTTCTAATTGGTGTAGGATTCGGTCTTATGTTCTCACCTGCCATGATGCAACTCTCTTCATGGTTCTTAAAATACAGAGGAGTGTCTAGTGGTATCACCGTCTGTGGAGCTGGTATCGGAGGTACAGTCTTCACACTTGCCTCACAGACTCTAATCAATAGTAAAGGGGACTTCAGATGGGCAATGAGAATGGTTGGAATCGTTACACTCTTCTTGAACACGATCTTAGCCATTTTCATTCGTGAAAGAATCCCAGCAAAACGTGAACGCTCTTTTGCGGCACTCAAGAAACAGGCAAAGATTATTCTCAATATCAGAAACATGAAACACTGGTACGTGATAGCCATATGTATCTGGTTTTCATGCGGTGTCACCTCTTATGTTGTCTTGGCTTACTCGTTGGCCTCATTCTGTACCTTTATTGGGTTGTCACAAACTACGGGTTCACATATCACTGCCATCTTCAACGGCTGCCAAGCCATTGGACGGCCTCTGATTGGTATTGCTGGTGATAAGTTTGGTCGAATCAACACTGCAATCTTCTTTAACTTCTTCGTCTTGATTATCGTCTTTGCATTCTTCATCAATTGCACAAACTTCATTACGGTGCTCATGTTTTCCATCATATCCGGACTTACTACTGGTTGGTCTCAGCTGGTAAACCAGGCCATTCTACCAGATTCAGTTCCTTTAGCGGAATTCCCATCGGTCTGGTCATACGAATGTATTATTGTGGGATGTTTCTGTCTCTTTTCAGAGGTGGTTGCATTGGAGCTACGTGATATGGGTGCACCTAAACCTTTCTTACATGCACAAATCTTCTGTGGTTGCATGGTGGTCGTGAGTACAATTTGTATTGTGCCACTGAGGGAGTTTAAAGTGAAAAACATTCTAGAGGCCAGAAGAGACGCTGCACAGGAAGACTATGACGAGAAACGGACACCAGAGTCCAAGGAGAAGATAGAACGGTATGAAGAGCTTCTTAAGAGAGACGCCAAGTCATACTTCAACAGACTATTCTATCCGATTATCGCATAGATAATGATAAGTTGTCATGCATACTTATATACCTTACATTACATTATAAGGGAACCATTCCTTCCCTTTAAGAAATCATTTAAATAATGAAATACATTCCAATCAAGAACTAAGGGCGATGGTTCCTCGACTTGAGGTACATGACGAATCTACAACATTGAAACAAAACATATTTAGCAAAGAGATAGTTATTTACGATCAATATCGATTGTAATTTCGAATTGATCTCCAGAGTTATCCATCGTAGTGTCAAAGTTAACATTTAAAAGAGATGCCAATGATTTGCTATCAGGATGTTCGTCTGATTTGTCGAGTAGTCCATTCAAGGATTTCAACATCAGACTTTGAATAATATGTGTAGCATAGAATCGGAACTTGGACTCGTCATCGTCAGAAACTCCTGGCATATCCACTTGTAAGATGACCATACAATTCTTGGCATTGACTTGAGAGACCACCAAGTCCCGAATTTGATATGACGACCTATAAACATCTAGTTGACGAATGCTTCGGATGATACTTTTCCTCAATGATGATGGTGCATTCTTTAATAGTAGGGTGTTACCCAAACTATCTACCAGACGCCAACCAAACGATAATAAAAGACATGAGAGTACCACCGTCGAGCCTTGGTTGACCAATTCTGCAAGATCAGAAGCATGAATCAAGGGGTAGAACATAGCATAGAGAGCGTAGATGACAGTTATAGTCGTGGTACAACCATTGATACCGTTGCGTAGCAGATTATACCTAGCGGTGAACGGTTCTTTCTTTGGAGCCTCCAAAGTGACCGAACTAAGTCTTTTCGCAAGACTATTTTTCTTAGGACTATCAGGGTCCGGTTCATCATGGACTTTCTTATTGAGCACAGTCGAAGAGAGCAAAGAGATGCAGATTATCACCACCAAAAGTGATTCGTATAAGAGTGGATTCAATTGAGCACCTTTAGATTCGTGAACGTGATGAGCGTGCTCTTCAGAGGTTGCACCGATGAAATCAATCATCAGATCTTCCATTAGATGAGAAAGCAGATCAAACCCGACAAAAACCAATGAAACAGACAGACCAAATGCAACCAACACTTCTATACGACCCAATCCAAACGGATACCTGATAGAAGCCATCCTCCAGACTTCGAAATTGGTCAACACTTGGACACCAACTTGCAAAAGGTTACCGAACGAATCGTAGAGAACGATATGGGATAGCGCACTCAGACAGACGTTACCATACTGGAACCCCAAGCCGTAGCACAGGGCAGATAGCGAAAGTTGTAACAAGCACCACAGGAGCCTATAATGTTGAATTTTGGTGATAGAAGCGACTATTTCTTTGAGTGCAGGAACAGGGTAGTTTGGGAGTGAGTTGGCAGTGGGGAATGTACCTTGCTGGGGGGACCTACCAGAGGTCGACTGAAACATGTTCATTGAGACGGACGAGTGCTTATAGTGATGCCCACGACGTTGGGATGGTTTGGGCAATGGTGCCGACCCGTTCAGCGAGCCTGTACCGAACGAAAATGGTTTTGGAGGAGGTGAAGATGGGGCCGATGGGTTAGTGGAGGCATTGGCAGGAACGTAGTGAGCAGAGGCTGTCGAACCAGTACGTTTATGAGAACGTAGAGCAGCCTGAGGAGACCTTGATCCAGCCAAGGAAGATGCAGACGAGTTGACATGTGTATAAAGAGAAGCGTATCGAGGTGCATTGGCACGCGTATTCCCGAATCCGATGACACCAGTACCAGAGGGATCAGGGGTTCGTGGGGAATGGTTAGGAGGTGTAGATAACTGAGTGTCATCGGTGACCGAGATCGTCGGCAATGGCGTTTCAGGTCGATCCTGTGCAGATACAGGCACCGAATTGACTTCCGTTTCGACGCCAACGGCTTGAGTACCCTTGAGATCCATCGTGTCAAGAAAACTGTCAAGAAGAAGAAAGTGATACTTGGAGAGAAGAAAAAAAAATAGTAGAACTTGAACTATTTCATGTCAGATTAGGCGAATGATCGAAGTTATATGCAATGATCGATTGGGGAAGAAAGTACGAGTGAAGTGTCTTCCTGAGGACACTGTTGGGGACTTCAAGAAGGTTTTGGGTTTACAGATAGGTACAGATGGAAACAAGATTGTATTGAAGAAAGGGTACATAGTATTCAAGGATCATATCACGTTGGAAGACTATGAGATTCACGACGGGACGAACCTGGAATTGTATTATAGCTGAGTGCTGACCCGAGCGCAGCGAGAGGGGTAGGTTCCTCTTT
This sequence comes from Xiuguozyma insectalens, assembly GCA_030574155.1. Classification (NCBI taxonomy): domain Eukaryota; kingdom Fungi; phylum Ascomycota; class Pichiomycetes; order Pichiales; family Pichiaceae; genus Xiuguozyma; species Xiuguozyma insectalens. The sequence goes on along the minus strand of JAJMEL010000007.1, from coordinate 352,420 downwards.
GTATAGTAAAGATCAAATCAGTCAGTCATCACATGAAGTACTCCACGTAAGGCGCCTTCTTCATCATATTACCTTCCTCTTCAAGGCCAAGGTCTGTCTCAGAGTCTGGGGACGCGTCAAAGACATTGAAACGATACTCATCTTTAGAGAACAGTTCCAAGATGGAAGCCTTGTTGCCACAACGGTAACAGTAGTTGGGAGCGGACCAGACGGTGTTCACTTTGCCCTTCCAGAAAACTTGGTACCCTTCGTTGCACAGTTGATGTGCTCTATATATTCTTTCATAACCATTCAATTTAAGAAATCGATTCACAACGTTGATTCCAAACTGATAGCCGGCACCTCTTGACGAGATCCTGAAATTCAACAGCTCTATATCCGGGTCGCTCCATACAAGGTCTGCCATCGGTCCATCATGCGGGATCTCTTTAAATCTATCAATGACTCGAATCGAGTCGACGGTTTGAACATTTGGTGACAATCCACCATGGACACAGAACAATGTACCATCGATGACTGCAGACAGCACCAGGTAGTCAAAAACATCAGTGAACAACCTCCATACCTGTGAATCAGTACCATATTTAGTTGCACATTCTGTGTAAAACCCATAGTTTGTAGTGATTTGACGTGATTCATGGTTCCCTCGAATCAAATGAACCCGTCCTGGATATTTCAATTTTAACACTATCAAAAGGGAGATGGTCTCCACTGAATGATATCCTCTGTCCACATAGTCTCCCAAGAACAGATAGTTTGTATCTGGTGGGAACCCACCTATCTTGAATATCTCTAAAAGGTCATAGAACTGGCCATGGATGTCACCAACCAGCGTAATCGGTGTTGATAGATTTACAATGTTTGAGTCTTTAATAAGAAGCTCCTTCAATTTGAAACATAGCTGCTCAATGACCGGCTCTGACAGTAACTGACCCTTGTATAGACGTTCCAAGCATTCATCCAAGTCGACTATTGTCATTAGTATCTGTTATTTGTTGACGATATGCTTCGATACCTACTTGACATCAGCTGTGCCAGGAAGAGATAGTGGTGTATAGAGGGGAGGGATGAGGGGGGACAGGGAGGATTTATTTTTCTATGTCCGGCCAGCTTGCCCCTAAAAATACTTTCTTGGCAGCCTCCCGAAAAACTATCGCCAGCAAGTATCACTCGGTATGCTCGATGAAAACGATCCATTGAGCACAACGAGAACGCCGCGGCCTGCACATCCCGATGACAGCATAGTTTCAGATGAAGAGACGCCGTCGGAGATCACACAACACCGCAGACCATCTTTAAAGATCAATTTACAACGATTGGAGTCGATGCCAGTTCTTCTTTCACCAAGAACAGATCCTGTTCCAAGTGAACCTGGATATTTTGATGCCAAGACCAAGAGCACGATGGCTTCGCTTGGTATCAAGGATGCTGGTGAACAATTGTCACAGATGGACTACAGTGGAGACTCAAGAATATCAAGAGGAAGGCCTCGTGGTAGGTCTCAGAGTAGCCATACGCAACCACCCCAGTCTCAGAACGTGGTTCATTCGAACGATACCGTCCGGTCGTACAACAACTTGAGACCCCACGGTGATATTAAAGCTACTAGCAACAATGGTGTAAGATCATCTTCTTCTCAGCGCAATAAGATGTCTATATTGAAGAGTAACTTGGATATGAGACATTCACAGTCTCAGTATCAGCAGCAGGAGAAAGTTTATCTTAATGGCATTACCAAGTATAGGAACAAGTATCATAACGGTGATGATTACTACTATGATCATTTGATTAGTTCGGATGAAGAGATTGATGATCAGAACGAGGCCGATCAAGACGAAGATGCCGAGGTGCCGTCTCAGGATCATGACTTGGTTCTGCCAGGTAGTGGTGGCACTTCTGAAAAACAGGCATTGAGAGCACTGGGACAACAGGTTGGAATCACAGACTCTTACTATGAACAACAGAACGAATGCTCGCTTGATCCAAGCGTTTTATTGGATCTCATGGAACGCAATAGAGACATCCAATTCCAAAATCCTGACGATAACGGTAAAGTGATGGAAAGATTACAATGGCAGGCCATATTGGGAGCCGTCTTGACAGGTGATGTCGTTGCCGGTGAGAAGACTAAGATGGTGAAACCATTCATCGAAAGCGAAAACTACTTGAGGGCTTCTTATAAAGAGGAGCTCTGGCCTGGTATTAGAGCCAAACTGTTTGGAAGGACCGAGGAGGAACAGAAGAGGCTAGTCATGTATCACAGGGAAATGGTTGATAGTGTTTTGAATGAAATCATGAACTACAGCTTGGAATTACCTGAAAAGGTGGCTAAACAGTCATACGCTGAGCAGGTGAAGTATGCATCAGGCCAAGTTAATGAACTCTTGGAAAAATATGAACAATGTCAAGAACTATGGCGGACTCAGAAGGAGATGGAAACAGATAAACCTCTCTGCGGGAAAGTTGAATTCACATCTAGAATAGATGCACTTGTTGCATGGACTTCTGTTTCCGCTGCTATTGAACGTGAAGTTAGTGTTCTACGTAAATGGGTCGGTAACGATGAATTGGACATTTTGAAACCTGCATCTGTCGAGAGTTCACCAGTGATTCATCCGCAACATCCAGATGAACGGCCCACAGAATTAAAGAGTGCTCCGCTCTTGAAAGATAATCGTTCATTTGTTGAAAGAATGATGAGTGAGAAAGATACCGAAGAAGTGTTCAGTAAGCGACTGTTCAAAAGTTTAACGCATTGGATCCTGAAATCGAAGCAGTCTTATCTTGCATATCACAAGTATTTCGATCTGTTAGGGTTACCCTCATATCTTGATAACCTTTTTAATTTGGCTCGGTTCCCCTCCAAGCTTATGAAAGAGTTCATCAAGATGCGACTTGCATATGCGCGTAAAGTCCGCAACCCTACTCTCATGATGATCGACCAAACATTGGAAGATTTGAAAGTTTACATCCAACTGGCTTTGGAAATTAGACTTTCATTCATTGAATACTGCGCACCTGAAGAAGGCTGGATCTCACTTTTGGATTATCAAGATAAAGAATTCGATGACGCCATTCTTCAATGTGTCCGGTATTACATTCAAATGCTCAACAGGAAACTTCTGGACTCGCCGAAAACACCAAACAGGAAGACAAAATCGTTCCGTACATTTAAAGAACCTGAAGTTCTGGAAAACGAATGGCGGTTTCTTCGTAACATCGGTTGTTACATAGATGGAGGTTCAATTATGATTGCTACGCAGTTTGTCACTTTAACCACCAAGATTGCTGCCCGGTTGAACCATTACGTCCAGAACCAACTTCAAGGGCCACCGTACGATGAAGAAGGTATCGACCGTCAGAAGATGATCCGTTGGTACACGTCTGCTATGGAGAATTATGGTCAACTCCGGCGTAGACTTCTCCGGTTTAGTGGTATCTTGACATCTTCATACGAAAACTGTTTGGAAATCGATCTGATAGATTTCCGTACTAAGAAGTTCCTCTCATTACTTCAAGAGACCAACCATGCACTTTACTTCAGCAAGGCACTGGCAGAACAAGGTCTCTATATCTTTGCATCTGAATCTTTGGCAGACAGACCATACGAAGTGGACAGAATACTGAAGGCATCACATCTAGGTGTGGATATCGCTGCTATCCCAGAGAGACATCTTGCCGTTGTTGATAATTACAATTATCATTCACATCCATACACTGGATCGTTAACAGCGTCGGCTTCATCAACAGTTCTGACGGGCACTGCTACCACCAGTTCTTCAGATGGAGTTGCCAATGACTGCGACTATGTGCTTGTTATTACACCAGCAAGTGCCATGCTCTGGGATGGTATTGTTGTTCCATTCGAGATGCCCGAGCTACCTTTCAACAGACCAAACATTGGACAGGCAATGCTTCTTACCAGAGGTGAACCCGGAGCGGATCTTAACAGCTGTGGTGAACAGTTCCGTAAATGTGTTGGCGATACTGTGGGTAGGGTTGTTCGTAAAGGTTGCTCTATTGATGCCGTCGATAGGGAACTACGGAACACGAACGTGCAATATTTCAAGATGACTACTGCCACGATCGAAGCAGTTCCACGTGTGAGATCTCAATGTCGTGGTGTAAAGGATTGTCAAGAGCTTGCTCAGAACTTCTTCATCAATGTTAGAGATCTGGGTAAAGATGCTGCAAGAAATATGGGACCTGCTAGACGCTCAGCAGTGTTGCTTCGACTGATCAAAATGGCAATTGAATGGTTGAGTTTCATTGTCGATGACTGTATTCCTACAGATCCAAAGACTTTCCGGTGGTGCGTGTCAGCATTAGAATTTGCCATGGATGTCACTGGTGGATTCAATATTCTGACATTGGATGCTGAAGACTTCCAAAGATTGAAGACTAAAGTGGCTGGATGTATGTCACTTCTCATTTCTCACTTCGATATCATGGGAGCACGTACTAAAGAACTTCAACGTGAACGGATGCTTCATTATCAACATTCTGCTACGGGTAAGGATATGTTTGCATTGGACGATGCATCGCTTAGATCGTTGCGTCAACACATGATGGGACAGATCTCACAAATCGAAGATCGTCGTCGGGAATTACAAGTTGAACAGCAATCTGTTGGTCGTGTTCTTGATGCCACTGATACTGAAAACCAACTGCTCACTTACTTAGCTTCGTCATTCTCATCAGTCTCGATCAGATGGCAGAAGAGTAAATATCTTGGTGGTGGAACGTTCGGATCGGTCTACGAATCCGTTAACTTGGATACTGGCGGACCTATGGCTGTGAAAGAGATCCGGTTCCGTAACAGACAAGCTATCAAGAAGATTGTTCCAGCAGTTAAAAATGAAATGACAGTCTTACAGATGCTTTCACATCCAAACATTGTTCAGTTCTTTGGTGTTGAAGTGCATAGAGACCGCGTCTATATTTTCATGGAGTATTGCAGTGGAGGGTCATTGGCTGGATTACTCGAATACGGACGTATTGAAGATGAAGCCATCATTCAATTGTACACATTGCAGATGTTGGAAGGTCTTGCATATCTTCACAAATATGGAGTTGTTCATGGTGACATCAAACCAGAAAACATCTTACTTGATCATATGGGTGTGATCAAGTTCATTGACTTTGGATCATCCAAGATTATTTCAATGAGTAGTGGATCGACTTCATCATCGCCTAATCCAAACGAGGAGACACCAACTGGTACTACCACCACAAATGAGACCAATGGCAAGAACAAATTGTCACCAAAATCAACACGTGGTTCGCCAGAGATGTCGATCGATTACATTGTGAAACGGACCAAGAATATGACGGGTACTCCTATGTACATGTCACCTGAAGCTATCAAGGGTAATGACCCTTCAAATATTGGAGCGATTGATATCTGGGCATTAGGATGTTGTCTTCTTGAAATGGCTACCGGTAGAAGACCATGGGCCAATTTGGATAACGAGTTTGCTGTTATGTACCATATTGCCGCTGGTGACATTCCACAGTTCCCTGGATTGAACGAGTTGTCTCAACAGGGACAAGACTGCTTGGCTAAATGCCTGGTTACCGACCCTGATAAGCGGTACACTGCTGCCGAATTGTTGCAGGATCCATGGATTCAAGCGATCAGGAAAGAGGCATTTGGCGATACTACAGATGCAAGCAGTGAAACGTCGGAACTGCCAACCAAATAATAGCATTAATACATTCATTATTACATATAGTTGATAGCCGATGCGCATTGTTTCATATACTATTATAGTTTGAGGTATGTTGAGTAAACCTCAGCGATGTTGCAGCCGCATATATGTTGTAATTCATCTGGGAGAAGTTTACCCGTTTTCAAATCGACTTGGTGTATATCACCACCAATGACGAGAACTTTGGAGTCAAGTTCTATCACTGAAGAACACGTATAAATCAAGTAGCAGCCGTCATGTAGATTTGTCTTAATCTTCTTCACAAACAGGTATTCGACTTGTTTGATCCGGTTGTGGATCAAGTCCAGGACGTATCCGTTAGCAGAACCTCTACTTCCAGATTTCACAGTGGATGTCGAACTGGAGGGGAAGATACCTTTGTTTCCAACGGACTCTCTCTGTGAGTTTTCACTGTTAGAAACAAATGCTTCAATGAGTTTCTTGGATTCTTGAGAAAAGTTCTCGATAGGTTTCAATTCAAAGACACTTTCAGGAAGAACGTCACCGCTGATACCCCCAAGTATCAGCAAGTGAGATAATTGACTTGCCACAGAATGTCCACATAGGTTCAAGTTGAAATGAACTCCCTTGGAGTCATTGATGACGAGCTCTGTCCAGACACCAGTTTCGGAATCGAATCGCCACAAGTCTCCCAAGACTTCAGTTCTACTGAAAAGAGCACCAGTTTCCTCCGCTTTATAGATGGTTGTAGATGAACCTCCAAAAATTATGATCTGTTTCCCCTCGATTGATGTCGCATCTGGCGAGCCTGTCTCAGTCTTCACCACGTTGGTAGACGAGCTAGGCTTATCAATGACAATCATGGAGAAGAATCCACGAGGTTGAGGCCAGTTACTGTCTGGATCGTGTTTCACCAACCCAGAAAGAGCTGTGCTGGTACTGGTAGGCAACAGACCACCTTTATTATCGATAACATAGTTAGGACCGCCGAGGATATCGAAGGAGCCGATCGGACAACAGACAATCTCATCAGAGAAGGAACCACGCTTCCAAAACAGTTGGCATCTCCAAATGTCATTCAATGCAATGAAGTTATGATGTTCACCTGCTTTATAACCACCCATGATCAGTATGATTGCAGAGTTTGTATCTGTACTTATCTCGTCATCATCAGTCTCAAATTTGGTGACCACTGCACCAGCATGACCGAACCTAGGAATAGAGGCAGGTAGAAGTGCACTGTAGGTTGGATGCACAGAGAGTCGGAGTTGACGGAACTTGATCAGAGTAGAATCAAAGACGAAGACATCATTGGTAGGTTCAATGGTACGTTCAACAACAACGTGGTTATCGTCAGGATAAGTGACTTTAGTTTTCAGCTCGAATCCACCGTATGAAAGGAAGTGTGTGTTGGATATTGGCACGGCATGGCTACACAGAACTGGCTGTGGGATGTAGGATGGGTTGAAATCTGAAGAATCGTCCTGGTTGTCATTGTTGAACTTGTCAGTAATATCAATTCTTCCGTTGTACTTGGATGAGATACCTGGAGACGCCTTGGATTGGTCAGCAGAAGAAGGGGTAGCAGGAGCAGGACCAGAAGTACTGGATTTGTTGTCTTTGCAATACAAAGACCGAATATCTGCAATGGAAGTCACAGTGTTGGAGCCCGGTGAGTATTTATAGAGCATATTACTTGGGCAGAGACTCAAACTCTTGAGTCTTTCAGCAGATAACGGAGGAGGCAGATCATAGTCGAGTTTGACCTGTACGTTTTTGGCCGGGATTGTGAAATTGCGAGTAATTTCTCGAAGGTACTCTTCGTATTCGTTACCAACTCTCACTTTAAGTCCACCAAAAATGTAGACGGACGTGCCCAGTTTGACCGAAGTATGGAAAGATAAACCTTTCAATTCATGCGGAGCAAAGACTGTAGGAAAGTTGACGAAAGAACTGGAATTGGAACGGTAATTGATAGTAGAAGGGTCTGATTGTGCATGATCCGACGTCTCTGGTACAACAATGGGTCGCAACACATGGTGATCTTGATAATAGTTGTGAGTGGCGGACTTAGCATTGCTTTCAAACATGAGTCCGTCGAAATTGAGATTTCGCAAGTAATTGCCGTACTTACGGTCTCTTGACAAACTCAAGTCAGTATCATCCGATTGACGGTACGTAGGAAAGTCAGACACCACTTTGAGATACGTAGGAACGTCTGGTCCAGCCAGATATTCCTCAAATGTTATCTCATTGCTTGTCATTTGAAATGTAGCGGGATGAACTTACGGGGAGGGGGGGAGAAAGGTGGAAAATTGGCGGGGTAAACCCTTCAAGCAAAAAAAAAAAAGAAATAGATTGCAGCACCTGAGTTTCGCATATGGTCTCCCACTATACTACTCGGTCAGGCTCTTAGCGGCTTAACTACAGTTGATCGGACGGGAAACGGTGCTTTCCGCTAGATATGGCCGCAACCGAAAGGTTATGAACTTTGGAGATTATATTGACAGTGCTTCAAATTATTCGTTTTTTCCCCTCCCGCTGTGACTAAATTGATACCTGCGAAAACTAATATTTCAATCGGATTTGACAGATCTCATATCTATCTAGATAACCGTATTTAAAGTGTGATGTTTCGCATATTTTAAACCACTATTTAACCAAATTCATGTCACAAATCGTTTCTGCTCTTGATAGAGCCTCGAAATGGTTGGATTCGCACGGAGGTGAAAGTCGTGGTATCCATAGATACAGTGGAGATGAAAGAGAGACCAATCTGACTCGGGCCTTTTTAAAGACCTCGGGACTTTGGATCTCTGGATGCGGAGGATTGACATCGATGTCCTCATACTTTTTGGGTCCATTGATATATGGACTCGGTCATAAAGATACTCTGATCTTTGGTATCACTGGTACTCTGGCTGGCTGCCTGGTTGCTGCCTATGATGCCACCATGGGCCCTAGATCCGGTTTAAGACAGATGTGCTCGGCCAGATACCTGTTCGGTCCTACTATGGTTAGAGTTGTCGCTCTGATCACCGTCGTTGGATTCCTCGGTTGGTCTATCACCAACTCTGTCTTGGGAGGTGAAATCATCTCGTATATGGGTGATGGAAGGATCAGTCTAAGTGTTGGTGTCATCATTGTCGCTCTGATTAGTCTCGTGGTGGCACTGTTCGGTATCCATTACTTGCTCAGATTTGAATCTTATGTTGGTTTTGCCGTGATAATAACTGTCATGCTACTTTATATCATCTCGGGACCTAAGATCTCCGAGTTCCATGACTTGCAGACGTTGCCGGATGCAGATTCCACTACCAAGATTGGTTGCAGGATCTCATTCTTCACCTTGGCATATTCTGTCACTGCCACCTGGGGTGGATGTGCCTCCGACTACTACGTTCTGTTACCAGAATCCGTCTCTCAGAAGAAGATCTTCTTCTTTACCTTCTTTGGAATCTCTATTCCAACTATCTTTGGTGCAGTTCTCGGTATGCTTATCGGTAATGCAGCTGTCGGCTACCAACCATGGTATAACGAGTATGAGAACCATTCTCTCGGTGGATTGCTCAATCTTATCTTTGACAGATGGCATGGATTCGGTAAGTTCTTACTTATTGTGTTCTGGCTCTCATTGATCACCAACAATACCATCAACAACTACTCATCGGCACTCAGTGTCCAACTTATGGACCCGCTCTTCTACAAGTACTTGCCAAGATGGTTCATCGTCATCATAATATTCATCATCACTTTAGTCTGCTCGCTGGTCGGTAGAAACTCCTTCTCTGCTATCCTGTCCAACTTCTTGCCGATGCTTGGATACTGGATCAGTATTTACTCCACGTTGCTCATAGAAGAGAACCTAATATTCCGTTCTACTAGCCTCGTCAGACTATTCAAGTACGAGCTGTATGGAGAGGACGTGGTGGATAATAAAGTCCCTGAAGTGGACGACACAGACGAGGAGAAAAAGACTAATGATATTATAGAAGCTACAACTGCTGCCTCAACAGTCACATTCCCTCCTCCATGTTCCACCACAAAACATGCACCATACTATAATTTCGACGTCTGGAACGACCGCAGGTACCACACTTACGGTATAGCTTCAACCATCGGATTTGCATTCGGTGTCACAGGTGCAGTCGTCGGTATGAACCAAGTTTACTTTATCGGACCTATTGCTAAGATGGTTGGTGACTACGCTGCCGATCTGGGTACTTTCCTTGCCATTGGATTCACCGGTATAGTCTACCCACCATTACGCTACTTGGAACTACGCAAGTTCGGTAAGTAAGTTATAAATAGAGTACGTATTTAATTCACGTAGGTAATTAATTACTCGGCAAAGTAGTGCAAGTATGCAGCCATGTTCTTGACACCTCCAATGTAGTTAGGAATATCGAGCTTCTCATTAATAGAGTGAGCACCGTCATCACCTCTACCCATAGGAATCAAGACAGCACTGGTCTTCAACTCTTCTTCGAAAGTGTTTGTGATTGGAATAGAACCACCTTCACGGATAAAGTCAGGCTTGACACCCCAAACAAGTTCGGTGGCTTTACTGGCGGCAGTGAAGGCCTTGTTGTAAGGATCAGATAACCAATATGGACCGTCATGAATCAAATGACACTCAAATTTACAACCAGAACCTAATTCATCGAATTTAGACTGGCAGTAATCGACAACATACTTGGTGAGCTTCTCTGAATCCATGTCAGGAACAGTTCTAATGGAGAACTTACCACTAACTTTAGCAGGAATGACGGTCTTAGCACCTGCACCGCTGAATGCACCTTCAATTCCATGCAATGACAACGATGGGTATCTCCATCTGTGCATCAATATATCCTTCTTATCCTGGTAGATTGGAGAATTGTCAGAACCGGAAGCCTGGGCCAATTCAGTAGAATCGTAATCGATATCAGTGTAGAGAGCGCTTTCCTTCTCAGTGAGTGGAGCCACCATCTCATTAACACCAGGGATCAAGATGTTACCCTTTTGATCAACAAGTTGAGACATGATCTTGATCAATGCAGACATTGGCTCATAGACGATACCACCAAAGATACCAGAGTGCAAGTCAGCGCCAGGTCCTTTGATGATAATCTCGTAGTAGTTACAACCACGGAGACCGTAGGTCAAGACTGGTTTCTTAGTTCCGAGCCAGTAGTTGTCACAGACACAGACACCATCAACACCTTTGAATGCCTTTTCACGCTCTTCATGGATCAATTTGTCCAAGTAGATAGATCCCGATTCTTCCATACCTTCAAAACAGGTGATAAGATTGACTGGAAGTTCGATACCGAGATTCTTGTGAGCCTCAATGACGTTGAGCCATCCAATGACAGGACCCTTATCATCAGTAGAACCACGACCGATCAATTTGTTGTCCTTTTGAACCAGCTTGAATGGTTCGGTGTCCCAACCGTCATCCAACTGGGCAGGCTGAACATCGTAATGACCATAGACCAAAACGGTCTTTTTAGCAGGATCGTTACCAAATCTTGACACAATAACAGGAGGCAACTCCAAGTTGTCAACGGCAACAGGTGGAGGTTGAATACCAAGCTCTTTCAAATCAACAGAGTCGGCACCCAATGCCTTAAGCTGCCGTTCCAAGAAATGGCCCATCTCGATAACTTTAGGTCTGAGAGTCTCATCACCAGAGACAGAAGGGATGGCGACAGCATCGGCCAACCGTTGGATAAAGGCCGGCTTTTGCTTGTCGACCTCAGCAAAGATTGTTTTAATTGTGGATTCAATTGACGACATGTGGATCTTGCGAAGAAAACGAGTTGTCATAAGCAGGGAGAAATTTGAGGGCAGGCTGTAGGGAGGTAGTGGGGAGGAGGAAAAGGAAGAAAAAAGAAATGTTACAAAACGGTGGATACTTTTGCGTCGATCGACCCAATCAGTTTTGTACGAGCCATCGTTGATCTCAACATCTGAGATGCTTCCCAATTAGGCAATTCCGATACCATTAATGACAATGCGATTGGAAGACAGGAGGGGAAGACCTTGGTATGACCAAAAACACAGATCTATTTGAACCTTCATCAAACCTTAGTTGATTGTGGTCTGTTCATCCTCCATCATCACCCGCATCTACTAACCCCAACATACATAGCCTCCACCCACCACCAACCTTCTATCTACCTCGGTGACTCTTCCGAAAATTTTTCAATATCTGTCTTTGAATCCCCCGATAGAGTCAACTCGAGATTTTTTCCCGCTAACAGAACTTATTCCATCTTACTCATCTTGCTTCTTTTACGATGTGTGGAATCTTTGCTGCGTATCAAGTACCAGATGTGAAGGCATTCAAGCCAAAGGCCTTGGAATACTCCAAGAGAATTCGTCACCGTGGACCAGACTGGTCTGGTAACGTTATTGCCAACAAGACTATCCTCTGTCACGAGAGATTGGCCATTGTCGGTGTTGGATCTGGTGCTCAACCTATCCAATCTTCTGACGGCCGTTATGTCTTGACTGTTAACGGTGAGATCTATAACCACATCAAGATCCGTGAACAGTTCTCTGATTACGACTTCCAAACTCTCTCCGACTGTGAATCGATCATCCCATTGGTTCTTAAGTACGGAATCGATGCTCCAAAATATCTTGATGGTATGTTTGCATGGGTTCTCTACGATAAACAAGAGGATAGAATCATCGCTGCTAGAGATCCTATCGGTATTACCACCTTGTACATGGGACGTTCTTCTACCAAGCCTGGCACTGTCTTCTTTGCCTCTGAATTGAAGTGTCTCGTTGAAGAGTGCGATAACATCATCGCTTTCCCTCCAGGTAACGTTTATGACTCAAAGACCGATAAGATCACTCGTTACTTCGAGCCTTCTTGGTTTGATGAAAAGAAGATCCCAACTACTCCTGTCGATTACAAGCTTATTAGACATACACTTGAGAGAGCCGTTAGAAAGAGACTCATGACTGAAGTTCCATTCGGTGTCTTGCTCTCTGGTGGTTTGGACTCTTCTCTCATTGCCTCCATCGCTGCACGTGAAACTTATAAAGCCACACGTGAGCCAAAGAGTTACGATGACGATGTCGATGAACCTAGTAGACTCACTGGTATGACCGATAACGGTCATTTGCAACTGTCCGGATGGTCTCGTATCCATTCGTTCGCTATTGGACTTCCTAACGCTCCTGATTTACAAGCTGCTAGAAAAGTCGCTAAATTCATTGGAACTTTCCACCATGAACATAACTTCACCCTTCAAGAAGGTTTCGATGCTCTTAAGGATGTCATCTGGCATTTAGAGACTTACGATGTCACCACCATCCGTGCATCCACTCCAATGTATTTGCTTTCTCGTAAGATCAAGGCTCAAGGTATCAAGATGGTCCTTTCTGGTGAAGGTTCCGATGAGATCTTTGGAGGTTACCTCTACTTTGCTGCTGCTCCAAACGCTGCTGACTTCCACGAAGAGTGTGTTAAGCGTGTCAAGAACTTGCACTTATCTGACTGTCTTCGTGCTAACAAGTCTACCATGGCTTGGGGTCTTGAAGCTCGTGTCCCATTCCTTGATAAGGAGTTCTTGGAGGTTTGCATGAACGTTGATCCTAAGGAGAAGTTGATCACCAAAGACCACATTGAGAAGTACATTCTTAGAAAGGCCTTCGACACTAAGGATGAGCCTGAAACTCAACCTTACTTGCCTGACGAGATTCTCTGGAGACAGAAGGAGCAATTCTCTGACGGTGTTGGTTACTCTTGGATTGATGGTCTTAAAGACTTGGCCGAAAAGATGGTCTCTGATGAACAGTTTGCTCATCCAAAGCCTGAATGGGGAGACGATATCCCACACACCAAGGAGGCTTACTACTACAGAACTTTGTTCGATGAACTCTATCCATCTAAGGCCGCTGCCGATACTGTCATGAGATGGATTCCAAAGGCTGAATGGGGTTGTGCAGAAGATCCTTCTGGACGTTACGCCAAGATCCACGAAAGTGCCGTCATCTAATTATTGGAAATAAATAATAACCTATTATAACAACTTATACATCTATCTATAGTCTGGATTGTCCCTGACACTCTTCCACTGCCATCTTGATCAGCTCAAAGGCAACACTACCTGAAGCTGGTAAAGCAATCCGACCATCAGTTGGACGCCCGTAGACTAGATCCGACACATAGTCGGCATCAAACCATTCACAGACATCGAGCTCTTCATCAAGTTTCAAATTGATGGCCTCATCAGAGTCATTTTCTGCCACTGCAATGCAACCGATCATTAGACAACATGGGAACGGCCAAGGTTGACTTTTGATGATCCGAACTTTCCCTTTCAATTTAAGTCCGGTCTCTTCCCAGACCTCTCTGAGAACAGCGGCTTCGATAGTTTCACTAGGTTCCATGAATCCTGAAAAGCATGAAAAGAATTTCTGATCCTTCATTTTACGACGCTTATTGTGTCCAAGAAGGATCTTATCACCTTTTTCGTTTCTCAAGGCACAGATAACGACCGGGTCGGAACGTGGGTAGCAAACATTGTTCACTTTGGTTCTTTGGATCGGACATTCGGCAGTTCCATCGTCACGTTTCGAATCGTTTGTACATTGCAACCTTGTACCTGCATCCAATGGGATCATCGGATGACCACATCCAGGACAGAAGTTATACTTCCCCAACCAATCCATGTACTCTTTACCATAAGAATAGACGGCAGCATCCGTTGGACTCAATGCCATGATATCGGACATCTGAGAAATGAAGTTCAATTTCTCCGATCGATCAAACTTGTCCAACAATGGCTGACTTTTGGTGATATCGAGGGCAAGGAATGGCACACCTGAATGGTCTTCCCATGTCAATTTGTTGGAAGGACCCGAGATTGGCGATTCAGTTGAACCTGGAGCCTCATCCATACCTAAAAACACACCGGTGATTCTATCACGAATATGTGGCGAGGCAGCGGCATTCATGGATGCCCAATCTTGAACCAATTTCGCAACATCTTGATCCTGGCCCAATTTCTGGTAGAGGATCCGATTATCGTCTTGAGATACTAACACTCGGTAGTCACTACGAACGGCGTCCTTGATATAGAAAATCAATCTTGTCTCTGGATTGTCACAGACTTTGGAGATAAACTGACTGTTTGGCCGCAGAAATGCAAACCTGTTGAACGGAGTCTTGCCAAAGAAAGTCGTTGACATAATGAGAGAAAGTGATATGAAGCGGGGAGAAATTTGATGTGTGGCCGGAAGATTTTATAGGTGAGTAATATTGCGGGGGTGCTTTTGGAGGGGGGGGAGGGGGGTATGTGTATCAGGGATTCCCCAGATCTCACTCCAGCGACGCATCGATAACGAACGAGTCAATGAATTTAAAGCCACGAGCATCTTTGTCTTCCTTTGTAACGACATCGACCACCTCTTGTTCTCCAGCTTGACGTTCCGATTCGACCAGCTCATCGATTCGGTCGAATTCGTCCTCTTTTTCCTCATAGTCTATATTCTCCTCGATCTCTTCGAAATCTGGGGCCAGATTCGACCATTTTTGCGGTGAGATCACTGCCCACATGTAGATCATACCGGAATCCATACCAGTAGCCACTATAGAACAACGACGGTAACTCCAATCCACTTGAATCAATTCCTCGTTAGAACCTTCAAGGATCTTGACCAACGACCCCAGTTTGGTCTCCCAGATGTAGATATCGTGGGAAGAACCGAGAGTAGATGCAGAAACGTACTCAGAGTCATGATTGAATTTAACAGAGTTGTATTGGATCCGATTCACCGCATCTTGGTACTTATGCTCAAGTTGGAACCCGGTGTAGTTTGGCTCGATACCGTACTGTCTCAACATTCGATCTCCAGAGTTCACCATCAAGCGACGATCCTTAGGTGAAACTTCGATACCTTTGATGTTGGCATCACATACTTTCACCGATTGAACTATTTTCAATGACTTAATGTCCACTATATTCATCCACCCACGGCTGGTTCCACATAATATATACTTACCATCAGTAGATGTGGATACCGTTAAAGTGACATGTTTCTTTGCGCGAAGTTTGGCGGATTCTTTGATATCACCGATCGGGTCAGTGGATAATCGAGTGATTTGAGGTTCTACCGGTTCCAAATCCACAAAGACGGCCTCTTCATCGTACAGAGATGCCACAAATTGGTACAATTTTCCAGGTATCATAGCACATGTCCAAACAGGTGTATCAAAGATAGCGGAACGAATCACTTTGCATTTACTCAAGTCCCATAGGTTCACTTTCCAGTCTCTTGACGACGACAAAAGGTACTGACCGCATGGTGACCAACACAGAGATGTGATAGCTCTAGTATGTCCACGTAAGATAGCAGCAGAGTTGTTAGTTTCTGCGTCTATGATGACTATGGTACCGTCTGCTAGTCCTGAAGCCAAGTAGTCACCTTTTTCATTGTATTTCACAAACGTCGAGTAGCCATAGGATAGTGTTTCGACAAGGGTTTCTGGGAAGTCACTTGCCACTGAAAATGGGTCCAATAGAGCCAAATTCATGATAGTCTTATCCAAGTTGGTGCGGGGTGAAAAATTCACAGAAATTCCTCCGCGGGAGCGGTACACGCGTCATAATTAAAACGAGGTTGAAAAAAAATATAATGACGCGAAGTGGAAAAGTTTAATTGTTACTCGGTAAGCATCACTAGTTGGAAAATGAAGGTGAGCATTTTGACATTGTTTGCCTTGATGCAAGTGGCACTGGGTGCATTGCACTTCTACCTGGAACCTAAAGAGGGAAAGTGTTTCTACAAGGAGTTGCCAGAAGGATCATTGCTTTCGATCCACTATAAAGTTGAAGCATCTAGCGACGGAGGACAGAGTTACAGAGAAGATACCGAGTCGAACCTGGGTTTGATGTTCCAGATTGAAGAAGTGTTTGATAGTAATCATAAGGTGGCATACCAGAAAGGAGAAAATGGCCGGTTCCTGTTTACTGCGTTGGACTCTGGTCGTCATAAGGTCTGCGTTACTCCAGTTGGATCCGGCGGTTACTCGTTGGCTACCAAATCGAAGCTTACATTGGATATGGAAGTGGGAGACTCATCGATTGTCCAGTCGGAGACTGTCGGTAGTGCTGGAAACAAGTTGAATTTGGCAAGCTTGGCTAAAAGATTGGAGCAGATCAAGTATGAATATCTCAGTTTCCGTGGCAGAGAGGAAGAATTCAGAGACCTTTCCGAGCTGGTCAACAGTGACAGTGTTAAATGGACAATTGTTCAGTTGTTCGTTCTTGGAGGATGTTGTTACGTTCAAATGCAGTCGTTGAAGAAGTTCTTTATCAAGCAAAAGGTTGTGTAATGGAAGGAAGGACCATGCCATTTGAAAATTTATACATGAATAAAATGAATCTAGATATATTAGGGTGAGGGTCATTATAAAAGGACGGCAACGAGTCCAAGAAGTCCAGCGGACACGCCAACAGTGACTTTGTTACCAGCAGCAGATGATGATGAAGCAGCAGATGAAGTAGCAGAAGCAGAAGCTGATCCTGAGGCAGAACTGGAGGCAGAACTGGAGGCAGAACTGGATCCAGAAACTGAAGAGGAGCCGGAGGCAGATTTAGAAGCCGAGGAGGATTTCGAGGCAGAGGTAGACTTAGAAGCCGAGGAAGATGTAGACATGGACATCGAGTCATCGTCAGACATGGACATGGTCATAGGCATAGAGTCCTCGGAGGATGCATCTCCGGTCTCAGTAGATTGGTATGTCGAGGATGCATCAGCGTCAGCGTCACCACCCCCGGTAGTGTACGTGGTGTCCATGTACATCGTCATGTACATCGAGGAACTTCCCATTGGCATCCACATAGTGGTCAGGTAGCTTGTGGTAACGACGGAATTGGCCATTTTCTAATTGTACTAAATTGAATGATACACGTCGTAAGTGATACACGCGGAATCCAACTACTTTTTATACGATTCTTCGATTCTATGGTTACTGTAATGGTCCCTAATAATTTGCTCACTTAACTATTTTCAATCAATGATGAGCCGCACGCCCAAGGACATAAGAAATTGCCTGTTTGGGATCCAATTTGCTCATCGTTAAATATAACCGTCGATAAGTCCTTCACGATCTTCGTTGAGACTGTTCAGGTTTGGTAAGTCAAGATTGATCCGAATGGTGTATCCAAATTTGCCGAAAAGAAACTGCTCCGTTTGCTAATTGATTGTACGTGTAAAAGTAGCCAAAGGAAGAAGAAAGGATTTAAGTGCTGTTTGCGGCACTACATAATATAGCTTCCTAGGCTCTACTATTCTATAGAACAGTGCTCTTGAATCAGTCTCAGCCAGAATTTGAGCTGATTAGGATTTGTCAGACTAGTGAAAGATCGAACATTATACAGTTGGTTGCAAAAATACTCTTGTTAATCTTGTTACTCTTGTTAATCCTGTTAATCTTGTCTTGTTTCTCTTATCTCCTTCGCTTACTTCTATTTTATAACCCAGATTACTCACCAACACGACGACCCCTGATCAACAACTACTATCGTCCATAGATAACTGAACTCCTCGTACTACCCCCACAATCGCGCAAATTGACTCTCAATTCAGTCCAGACTTGAACTCATCGCATGCGGCGCGACGAGCAAATTTCAATGCTAACATTTTTTTTGTTTAAAAGTCTCAACTTCCCCACGATACTCTCATTGACTTGAGATCACCAACAATCAAAACATGGCGGAAGTTATCACATCGAGTTATCTGACCACGATGTGGATGCCGATGGGAAGCTCATCGATGTACATGACGATGTATATGGCTACTACATTGACTCAATCAGGGGACATCGACTCGGAACAACCAACAGATACCGGCTCTACTTACCAGAGTATCGAAACCGATGCGAGTAGTAGTTCAAGCTCTTCAACCACGAGCTTGACGGATCATTCGACTCACACTATCACAACAGAAGTGTTCACTACGATGTACATGGGACAACAACTCATGACTATGATGATGCCTGTCACCTACACTACTACGGATGGAGTGAAACCTACAGGGACTGCCAGTACGGACACTGCCATTGGATCCATGGCTATGATGAACCAATGGTTGACTACCAACTATCATGATTATCCTGTTCTCTTTAAACAGTTGAAAGCATCCACCGCCGCCGGATGTTTCGGAATCTTCTGCGTTCTATTCTTCACATGCTTTGTGTTTAGAGGATTCTCCTATGCTCAAACTGAAATCGAAGGTGCTATCTCTGCAAAGAGGGAGGAGCAGGTGATTACTCCAGCACAGAAAGAACGAACAGTGGGTTCGGTCCTGAAAGAGGTTTTATATCCCGGTGCCAAAGAAACGGGTTACGATGTCATACGACTCCTCTTCTACTTTGTCATTGCATTGCTTGGTTATGCTCTAATGCTAGGAGCCATGACTTTCGTTGTTCCATACTTCTTCGCTGTGTGCCTCGGTCTTGCGTTCAGTGAAATGTTTTACTATAGAATCAACCGCGCCAGCGGTAAGCCGGACACCGAGGCTCCCAAGGGAGAAATGCATGGGTGACAACCAATCGGTGAGATACATTCTTTAAACTACAGTTCTCTCTCTCACCGATCCATGATATGATTTAAGAACGCCTATTAATATACAGATTTAAAGATAGTTGTAATGAGCTGGCTGCGTAGCATCGTTGTAGATACTTCCATTAGCACCGGAGCTTAATGAAGTCATTCTATCATGTCCCATTGGAGCCGTTGGCTTCTGAATGATAGGTTCGGTCTCTGAAGTATCGGCAGTAGCGGCAGTGCCTGCACCCGCGGTGGCACCAACACCAGCCTCTTGTTGTTTACGCTCACCTTCACGAAGTTTACGTTTGAAAGTACCATTTCTTGAAAGCAACGACTTACCTCTCGTCAGTGTTGATTTGATCTTATTTCCAATCGAATGTGTATCAGAGTTATCATTCTTCTCTTCCTCAGTACTCGATTTCGAAGAATCTTGCATATCGCGCAATCTGTACATCTCAGAAGCCCAGTTAGCGTCGTGACCACGAGCCACATCTCCCAAATCTAACAATTCATCTGCACCATCTGGTGAATTGTAGAGAGATTGATGCTTCCTACGGAACGATGCACGATCATCAGATGCAGGTGAGAATTTGGCATCAGGGTTCTTCGAAAAGATCACGACACAGGCAAAGAATAAGACGTAGATCAACAAGATCAACGAAAATGCCGCATTTAAGATGAAGAAGAACAGTCCCATAATGGAAGCGACAGCAGGTGGAGTGTGGAACAGACCCGAGAAGAACACAAATAAGAAAGAGTTAACTGTAATGACCGAGTTGACACAGATCGACATAATGTTTGTTGGCTTATCCAAGTAAGGTTTCTTGATACCCATGTAGATAGTAAAGGCAAGATCCAAAAGCCAGACCAACATGGACTGGGCTTTACCGGATCCTGAAGCCAATGAGACAAATATACCTTTCACAGTAAGGTATCCCAAGATGATAGCACAGAAGTAATATTTAGGAGCATCGAGCATTGAGTAAAGGTAACCATACTTCTTGAGGACTTCCTCGTTACCGTAGAGAATAGCGGCAGCATTCTGATGCAACCGAACCGATTCTCTACCATATGTGATAACTTTGTAACAACCCCAAGCCATTGTAGAGAGTGCCAAGATAAGGAACAAGACAGCGCAGACAATCACAGCTGGAGAATCCAACTTCATGAACTCCCATAGCGAAAGAATGATCAACTGAGGGAATCCAATATATATGTATCTACCAAGGATACCTTTGAAAGTTGGGCCCCAAGAGTAACCCACATCCAACGACCGTTTACCGGATTTCTTCACTTTAACTGCAATGAACCGGAACAACATCCAGACAACCACCAAGACGTACAAACAGAGAATGAAGAAAACCAAACCGGTCGAGACAACGGAACTAGGTTCGATACTGGCTCTGAAACCGACTCTATCTATACCACGAAGGATAACTAACCATTTTGAGCTTTGAACGTTGTTCATATCGATCAGATCACCTGTGTCTCTACTCTCTAAGAGTGGTTGAGACGAAAACACGTTACGAACCGTTTGAGGGAAGAACGAACTGAATGAGTCAACCAAATCGGTACGTGCATCCATGATTCTCGATTTGGTGAAATCCCATGACCGTTGGATCAAAGTTGAAGTTTCCTGAGAGGTCAAATATTGGTTCGGAGTACCACCTGTGGCTTGCACGTACCAACGGACAACTTTCTGCATGAATGGCACACTAATAAGACCCATGGACCAGGCCAAGTTTTCAGACCATGCGTTGACAATCGGTGGAACCTTCTCCACTTTCAACATGGCAATAATGACGACAGCTTGGAAGTAGGTGAACAAGGAAAGGGCCATAACGGACATACGAGATGCAGAGGCAGAGTTACCATAGAGCGAAAGGAAACCAGAGATAAGCAAACCAAGACCGGCAACCACGGCAGTAGCCCATTTACCACCGGCATGGGACACGGTCTTACCGTTACTGAAAGCAGCTTGCAAGCAACCAACGGTGGTTCCGTTACCATCGAACAGAACGACCCGGAATTCGGCATCGAGATCAGGGAACGTATATGCGGCACCTGGAATCAGATCGACATATTTCTTATCAAAGTATTGCTTGGATTCGATTTCCAAACTACCCGGAGTCAACGGACAGAACTGTTTCCAATTGATCTTACAGAAATTGAGATTCTCATGAATCACATCCAATCCAAAGGCATACACGTTCAGTTGAGCATAGACGTATGTGGAAAGTGTAGACACCAGCTTCACGTCATAGGTGACACTCCTCTCATCAGCATCGAACACCACATCCAAGTATTCAGGTGTCAAAGACGATCCTTCCATACAGGACACGAGAGCATTGGCTGTTAGCACTCGTGAGGCTGTTACTCCTGAGAGACAGAACGAGAGTATCGTAGTTATTAGAACAGGCAGACAGGACAACATTTTGGTGGTTGATCCTATACCTTCTTGTAAGCGAACTCGGCCTTAATCTATCCCTTACAGACTCTTGTTAGTTCCTTAAACGTGAGGAATCAAACAACCGGCAGAAAGAACAATGTAGCCTTTAACAGATCAAGATTGGGGGGGGAGGGGAGGACGAAGGAAATTTTTTTTTTTTCTCACTCTAAGCCTACCGTGTTGAATCGAGGCTGTGCAAGAATACGGAGTAAGGGAAGAAAGCAACTGCGGAATAAGCAGGTGGAAGGGATGTGGGGGTAATCGAACTAAAGTGGGTAAATTGGTTAGATACAAGCTACAAGGTAATGCAAATGAGATCAGGGTAGGACATCTAATAAATTAAATATCACTACTATTAATACTTGATTGGTGCGCTGCATATAAAACTTAACGCGTCCTGCGCAGGGGTAAAAAAAAATTTGGGCTCTATTTAGGGATTGATGAGGATTGGGCATTGCTATATATATATTCATAATCATAACCATTCATTATAGAAAACAAGTATTTGCAGTATTTTTTTTGCAACTTCTGGTTGCTTATTTGATTGCTTTCACACGACGAATAAGATGCTCGACGACTTCTGGGTTGCTGAGGGTGGATATGTCACCAAGCTGGTCTTCTTCACCGGCAAGGATCTTTCTCAAGATACGTCTCATAATCTTACCAGATCTGGTCTTTGGCAAATCATCGACTAAAATGACAAGCTTTGGAGCAGCAAATGGTCCGATCTCCTTTCTGACGGTCAAAATCAACTCCTTCTTAACGGCCTCTGGATCATCGACATTCTTGTTCTTGAGAGAGACAAAGGCAGCAACGGCAGATCCAGTCAATTCGTTAGGGAATCCAACAACGGCGCAT
This sequence comes from Xiuguozyma insectalens, assembly GCA_030574155.1. Lineage (NCBI taxonomy): Eukaryota > Fungi > Ascomycota > Pichiomycetes > Pichiales > Pichiaceae > Xiuguozyma > Xiuguozyma insectalens. The sequence goes on along the minus strand of JAJMEL010000007.1, from coordinate 329,882 downwards.
TCAGAGACAGTGGAGTTCTCAATAAGAGCAGCTTCGATCTCGGCGGTAGAAAGTCTGTGACCAGAAACGTTAACAACATCATCAACTCTTCCAAGAATCCAGTAGAATCCATCCTTATCACGGGCAGCACCATCACCAGTAAAGTAGATACCATGGTAAGGACGCATGTAGGTGTCCAAGAAACGGTTGTAATCATGCCAGATAGTTCTTGCCATAGATGGCCATGAAGTTCTAACACAGAGAACACCTTCCACTTCGTTACCTCTTTGCTTTTGACCAGTGACTGGATCAACAATTGATGGCTCAATACCAAAGAATGGCAACGATGCAGAACCTGGTTTAGTAGGAGTAACACCAGCCAATGGACAAATCAAGTGAGAACCTGATTCAGTTTGCCAGTAAGTATCACAGATATGTGCCTTACCACGTCCAATGTACTTGTCGTACCATTCCCAGACATCGGCAGCAATAGGTTCACCGACAGAACCAAGGGCACGCAGAGAGTCAAGTTTGAAGTCCTTGATGTAGTCCTCACCGGCACGCTTGAGCAATCTCAGAGCTGTAGGAGCAACGTAGAATTGAGTAACCTTGTGCTTGTCGACAATTTCCCAGTAACGAGAGTAGCTTGGATAAGCTGGAGTACCTTCAAAGACAACAGTGGCAGCTCCGTTAGCAAGAGGGCCGTAGACGACATAGGAGTGACCAGTGATCCAACCAATATCACCAGCAGTGAAGATAGTATCTTCAGGATGGACATCAAACACATACTTAGTAGTCATGAGGGCACCGAGTAAGTAACCAGCAGAGGAGTGTTGAATACCCTTTGGCTTACCGGTAGAACCAGAAGTGTAGAGCAAGAAGAGAGGGTCTTCAGCATTGACAGGTTCTGGAGGACAGTAGGATGGGAACTTGGAAACTTCTTCGTGCCACCAGAGATCTCTGCCGTATTGCATTGGGATCTGAGAGTTACCAGTACGGCGGTAGACGATAACGTTAGAGACACCAGGACAACCAGTAAGGGCATCATCGACAATCTTCTTAGTTTGAATGATCTTACCACCACGCTTGGATTCATCTGCAGTGATGACAACGTGAGAGTCGGCATCAATGATACGGTCTCTGAGGGAACCAGAAGAGAAACCAGCAAAAACAACGGAGTGAACTGCACCGATACGAGCAATGGCCATCAAAGTGACGATAGCCTCAGGAATCATTGGCAAGTAGACAGCAACGGTATCACCTTTCTTGACACCAACGTTCTTCAGAACCTGGGCCAATTTACAGACGTCCTTAAGCAATTCTCCATAGGTGATCACACTTCCTTCGTTACGTTCATCAGCTTCATAAATAATTGCTGGTTTCTTAGGGTCTTTGATGGCCCAACGGTCAACACAGTTGTAACAGACATTCAATTGACCATCAACAAACCAGGCCGATGGTTCACCGTCATTCTCACGCATCTTAGGAGCCTCAGGGCTCTTTGCGACAGTGAATGGACGGATCCAATCGATGTTTTCTTTAGCCATACGACCAAAGAAAGTTGCAGGACTATGAATAGACTCATCGTACATTTTTTCATACTCCTCGAAAGAGGAGAGCCAAGGTTTGGAAGGATGTCTGTCGAAGAAACCCTGTGGGACAGCGACTTTCTTCTCGTTCATCAGGTGTGCATTTTCAAGTTCTTTTTCACCCATTGTTTGATCTTTTCTTAGAGTGAGTTTAGAGAAAGAAGAAGAATTGAAATCCTTAGCAAATTCGGTCCATTTTATATTTGGATTCTCCCCCGCTATCTTCCCCGCTTTTTTTTTCCGGAGTTCCCAATTAGGTATCCACCGTGATGACTTGAGGAGGTAACGACCGCTGATCCGGCACGGTGTCCGGAGTGACATTGAAGATGGATCATAGGTTATTACAATTCGGTATGTATACATGAAACCAACAGAACTTGAAGAATAATACTCGAGTATCGAATTTTCTACTTCCCTCCAAACTACCTTAATATCTACTGACTTCACTCAAGTCCCTAAACCGAAATCAAAATATCAGGGTCTACCGCCGTACTCCGAGCTTTTTGTTGAGTAACACAACACAAATGTACCCACTCAATTCCATCCAATCACGCCACTACATGGCCTCACCTTTCCCTTCGTCCATCACACAGTTGGTTCCCTTCGTCCTGACTCCTCAGATACCCACTTCCTAAAAGGGTTAAAGAGGGGAAGCCTGCAAGGCGGGGAAAACTTGACTTGAGAAATTTAAAAAAGGTGTGATTACATAAACGAATTACGTAACAGAAGGGGTCAGGTCCGGAAAACAAAACAAAACAAAAAAAGAACAAGGGGGTTGTAGGAACAAGGGGGTTGATATGGCAATATTCTGGTGTACAGAATTGTTAAAAAAAAAATACTTCCAAATATAGAACTGAGTTTCAGGCTGCGATGGGACTGATTCAAGGATTGTTGGAATAAGAGGATGAATAAAGGGTAGAAATGCTAAGTAGAGGCAAATATATGTATCCAATTCAATGCAAACTTCAACCTAAACACACAACCCTTACTCTAATCACACCTCATCCCATTAATCCCTTAATTCCACCACCATAGATCCCTTAAAGGTCCCCCTTTCTCGCACACCTCCTGCCCTGCCTCTTTGAAAATTCCCCTTTTCAGACATTTTTCGATCCGTTCGTTCAATCTAAACTTTCTTCCCCTCTAAGCTTCACATCTCTTTTTACTGGGAAGATTCTGAACTCAGCATTTCTGTTGATTCTTAGTACATGATGCTGTTCAGTGTGATCCTATTAGCGTTACAGAGTCTGTTTGTGGTGCCAGCATTGGCATCCGGGAAGCTCATCAGAACAAGTTCTTTGCTTACATGTATGGAGAACTCGCAGTTCTCTTCATCGTTCTTTGAAGTCACCTATTATCCAAGCAATCAAAGTATCGTCTACCAAATTGATGGTTCCTCTTTGATTAGCGGTAAAGTGCAAGCTCACTATGCACTTGTCGTCTATGGTATCAACGTCTATGAAGGTGATATCAAGCTTTGTGATTTTGGTGTTAAATCAATATGTCCCCTTACTGCAGGTCATATAGACATCGAAGGTACCTATAAACTGGAGGATGCTTCCAAAATAGACATTCCAGGCGTCGCCTATGGAGTGCCGGATTTGGACGCGTACGTCGAAGTCAATGTTTATCAACTTGATGACGATGGTAAAGTTGACAATACAACATCTGTTGCGTGCCTTCACGCCCCTCTGACTAACGGTAAGACTGTGCAAACTCGCTATGCTGGCTGGCCAATCGCATGTATTGCCGGTTTCGGTTTGGTTGTCTCGACTCTTGTCTCTATCTTGGGCCATTCTATCACTGCTTCTCACATTGCATCAAACACTTCTTCTCTTTTCATCTATTTCCAATCCCTCGCTGTTATGGCAACAATGGGTGTCGCCAAAGTCCCACCTATCGCTGCAGCCTGGGCTGAAAACTTTGTCTGGTCATTGGGTGTTATTAAGGCAGAGTTCATGCAACATATGATCTACTGGTACGTTCAATCCACAGGTGGTTCGGTCACTTCTACATTGGCCAACCAGAGTGTCATCTCCATCTCTGTTCAAAAGCTTATGCATTTTGCAAAGAGATCTGTCTCTGTCGCATCTGGTGCTAGTATGGACGTCTTGGACAACTCTTCCATGTATACCACTGATCAAAAGAATATCAGTTCTAAAATTCTTGTTCTTAGAGGTATGCAACGTGTTGCTTACTTGACAGGTATCGAAGTTTCAAACTTGTTTATGACTTCCATCATTTTCTTCCTCTTTGTTGGATTCATCTTGATCGTTGGTATCTTATTGTTCCTCGGTATTGTCACTTTACTCCACCGTACAGGTACTTTGAAAAAAGAAACTTTGTCTGCATTCCAATCACACTGGCCTCGTATCATCAAAGGTCTTCTTTACAGATTGATATTCATCACATTCTCTCAAATCACTTTGATGTGCATTTGGGAGTTTACTGTCAACGATTCCAGTGGTGTTATGGCATTTGCAGTCATCATTGGTCTCTGTTCATGGATTCTTTTGGCATACGCCACATACAGAATTGTCACATGTGGACGTAGATCCACTACCAAGTACGGTAACCCTGCATATCTCTTGTTTGGTGATTCCAAATTCTTGAATAAGTTTGGTTTCATCTATACTCAGTTTAAAGCTGACAAGTTCTGGTGGATCAGTGTTGTGATTGTTTACCTGTTCTTACGTTCTTTGCTTATTGCAGTTTTACAAAAGCACGGTAAAGTTTGTGCCGTGTTAATCTTTGTCATTGAGATCTTATACACTGTCGCAGTGTGCTGGCAGAGACCTTACTTGGATAGGCGTACCAACTCGTTCAATATCTTCATTGCCATTGTGAACTTGATCAATTCTGTGTTTTTCTTATTCTATTCGAATGTCTTCAAACAACCTCAAGTTGTTTCTTCTGTCGCAGCCGTTGTCTACTTCATTTTGAACGCATTGTTTGCTCTCATTTTGCTTATCATGACTATTGTTTCGTGTGTCATAGCATTGCTTCACCGTAATCCTGACTCTAGATACGCTCCAACCAAAGATGACCGTCAGGCTTTCATACACACCGATGATGCACCTGGCGAACAAGATAACGATACAGAATTGAACCAATTGGGCGCGGCTGCTATGCAAGGACACAATAGAGAGTCGATGTACGGACCTCCTGATGTGAAGACCGAGGAAAATGAAGTTGGTGCAGTCCCACCTACTTTCAAACCTACCACGAGAGACTCAGAACTGCCTGCTGCTCCTGGTACGGAAAAGAAGTCCAGTCCATTCGATCAGGACGAACCTGAATACGTGACCAGGAAGGGTCAGAACAACAACCACTACAGCACAGAAGGATATGACAGTGGTCTTCAATTCACCTCGGGCAACCAGGCTGAAAATGGTGCCGAGTATAACTACGGTGGAAATAACTACACCGGCTACGGCGGTAACAACTACACCAGTTACGGAGACAACAACAACAACAACAATGCATCCAACGATGCATTTTATAGCGATCCTGCATTCCAAAGACGTCATCAGCTTTAAATGAGTTGAACCTTCACTTTATCAATCTGTACTAATTAAAAATGTCACCATCTTTTGAAATCTCTCCCGTTAGTTATCACTTTTTTTCTTGGCACTAGATGACCTCTGAATGGTCTGTAGATGATTCAGAGGTTGAAAGGTTGCTCAAAGGTAGCGAGAACAGTGATACAGAGCCAGATGAACCGTCTGTAGTGGAAGTTGCGTCCTCTCAGCAGCTGAATGCACCACAGAATGATATATCGAGCACTTGGGAATCATTGACAGACTCTCAGTTCATTGCGATGGCCAACCGATTAAGCTCGCAAAAGACTGAGGAAAGCGGCTCATTCGGGTTCAATACGATGGATGAGGAGGAGATCTTGGGTAAGAAAAGGTCACAGACTCCTATGAAACAGCAGGTTATTGAGGAACCACCTTTGGCAAGCTCCTTATCAGGAGACTCGTTCAATCAGGCACCGTTGGAGGGCGGAGAAGAGCTCGAGTTCGGCGATTTTGCCACGTATTTTCGCAACAAGCAGTTGAAACAACAGCAGCAGGATGAAGAGTATGCAGAGTTTGTGACCAAGGCCAACAAGAAGGAGAAGCCTAAGATCTTCAAGGATTGTGTGATCTACGTTAATGGTAAGACACATCCAGATATAGCTCAGTTGCATAAGATGATCATCTTGCATGGCGGGAAGTTCTTGCAATACTTGGGAGCCAAGGGTAATGCTACGCATATCATTGCAGAGAACCTTACTCCACGGAAGCGATTGGAGTTCCGTAACTATAAAGTGGTCAAGCCTGAGTGGATCACTGAAAGTATCGAGAAAGAACGACTGTTGCCATGGTTGGATTATAGTCTGATCAACAACGAATATGGTCAGACCACTTTGCAGTTTGGCCCTATCTCACAACTATCTGAAGTCACTGATCCTGACGTTTCTATTGAAGATGCACCAGTACCAGATCTTGCCCCAGATGCGAAACATATCACTGCCAAGGACCCAAAGTTCTTGGAGACTTTCTTTGGGCAATCCAGATTACATCATCTGAGTACTTGGAAGATGGACCTTCGTATGAAGTTCTTGAATCGTGCAGTTGATCTGTTAAAGACACGGAACGTTAATCCAACTCAGCAGGATGTTGTAATCCACGTCGATTTTGATTGTTTCTTTGCCTCCGTTTCCGCATTGAAACATATTCCTCCGATAGATATCAATAAGGTACCTATCTGTGTGACCCACGGTAGCAACGGATCAGATGTTTCGTCGTGTAACTACGTTGCCAGAAGCAAAGGTTGTAAGAATGGTATGTGGCTAGGAAGTGCGCGCAAGGTGTGTCCCGAACTCATCTGTCTTCCCTATGAATTCGATGCATATGAGAAGATATCTCAGCAGTTCTATGAAATTCTGTTGTCCTTTCAAGTAGATTCGATTCTACCTGTCAGTGTGGATGAGGCTCTGCTGAATGTGACGTCGCTTTCGCGCAAACAATCGGTCAGTCAGATAATGAAAGAGATCCGTCAAGCTGTTTTTTCCAAGACGGGATGTACCGTCAGTTGTGGATGCGGACCGAATGTCTTACTGGCCAAACTGGCGTTACGCAGTGCCAAGCCAGATGGAATGTATCAAGTTAAGGATAGAATACAGTTCTTAAAAGATGTGAAGTTCAGAGACTTGCCAGGAATCGGATGGTCAATTACCTCGAAGCTAGAGAAAGAGTTGGGTAAGTCGGATATCAGAATGGCAGAGGTGGTGTCCTTGAAGAAAGAACAACTTATTAGACTCTTTGGTATCAAGACCGGGTCAACGATATATGATTATGCACGAGGTATCGATAACACGTCTATTGATATTGTTACTGATCCGACCCAGTTTACACGGAAATCGCTCTCTATAGAAGTGAACTGGGGAATCCGCTTTGATAACGGTATTGATGTGGAAGAGTTCCTAGGTAGGGTTGCCCAGTTGTTGAACAAGCGACTGATAGAAGCACGTATGCGTGGCTCGTCACTTACATTGAAGTTAGCAGTACGTCATCCGGATGCGCCTCGGGAGCCTGCAAAGTATCTAGGAATGGGACGATGCGAATTTGTATCGAAGAACTCCAAACTGGGTTTAAGTACCCGAGAACCTGGTATACTCACCACTGAATTGAAATACCTCTGGAGAGTGTTAGGAGTGGAGCCATTAGAGCTACGTGGAGTCTCAGTAACAATGACGAGGTTGGTTGGCGATGATCAACATAGTGAGAATTCACAGATGAGATTGCCATTGAAGTCTGGGAAGTTGTCGGTATCCAAATCAACAAATCAGGAGACACAGAAGAACTGGCAACCATGGGAGATTCCACCAGAGATAAACTGGGAGGTGTTTAAGGATTTACCTGGAGATATTCAGAAAGAGATCAGGCAGGAATTCAAAAGACGAGACTTGCAATGGACTCCTCGTAAGAAACGAAGAGGTAAGAATGATATTGCGGAACTGGTGTCTCCTACAAAACGGACAACTTCAAGACCGATGCAACCGGTAAGGATCAACCGTCAAATGGTTGAATCTGCAAACAAGTTGTGGTTTCAAGGAATACCATTGACTCGGTTTGATCAGATATTACAGAAACTGGGCAAATGGATCGAGTGCACGATCAACGATGAAGGTCCTAATGAGGCAGATGTGGATCTGTTCATGGATATGATGTTAAAATTGGTGGAAGTTGGAGAACTACTGAAATACTTCCAAGTGGTTGAATTGATGGAACGAAGATTGGCATTGAATCGGCATGCCAAATCTTACCATGAATGGGAGCCGATGACAAGACAGTTCCGATCAATGGCGAGTGATATGGACGGTAAGTACCTACTGTTCAACTTTTAGTGATCATTTTTTATACACGGTATATACATTGAGTGCAGTTTAGAAAGAATTTAATTCTCTTACTCACCAGTAACGATCAAGTCCTCAGGAGCTCTTTGGCCCCATTCTGTCCAAGAACCATCGTAGATAGAGATCTTTTCAGGGTCAAAGCCAGCAATAATAAGTCCCATTCTAACGACACATGCAGTGACACCGGTACCACACATAACGATGATAGGCTTAGACTTATCGATACCAAATCTGTCGACGACACTGGTAGTAGTCATTTTAGACAAGAATCCACCTTCAGCAGTCAAGAAATCTGTGTATGGAGTGTTGATAGCTCCAGGGATGTGGCCAGATTTGACTTCCTTACGTGGCTCAGGAACTTTACCAGTGAAACGGTCATGAGATCTGGCATCAAGCAAAGTATACTCGGTACCGATCTTACCGTCTTTCACAAGCTTTTCCAATTGTTCGTAGGTGACAACCTTAGATGGATTGAGAGTAGCTTTGTACTCGACAGGTTCATGAGTGGAAGGAGAAGTGACCAAATTCGAATCGATTCTATCGTGCATCTGATGGATCACCATGACCAGGTTTGGATCGGAGAAGGCCTGTTTATAGGATGGATACGTGTTGAGAATGTAGATCTTGTCAGTATCATGACCGAATGTTTCAAACATCCATGCTGCTCTACAACATGAAAAGATTCCCTTTTGATCGTAGATTAAGATCGGTGCGTCGTTAGGAATACCGAGACCACCGACCTCTTTCTCAAACACTTCTTCTCTAGGAAGCATGTGTGGATACTTGCTTGTCTGGTCAGCAACTTTGTCTATATCTAAGAACACAGAGCTGCTATTGAACCGTTCCTTTTGGAATTCAACAAAGGCACTGATGGGATCTCCTGGCATGTACCAAGAAGCATCGATTGGGATGACAGTCTGCTCCTTATTCTTTTTCATGAACTGACGAATCTCTGCAGGTGCCACAGTTGACACGAATCTGGCCGCATTCGACCGGTATGCTGCAGTGATACTGCCGAGTGTAGAACTTCTAGTTAGGTATGATAACATTCGTAGAAAGACGTTGGTGATGCTTAGAGGGGAGGGTTTGAAGGGAGATTGAAAAATAGCCACCATGAGATATTAAAGGAATGCGGGGGAAGGAACCACCGGACCCCGGGGGCCAAAAAAAAAAGGCGTCGATAGACTCGTCGCAATAAGACGGTGCCCCTCACGTAAATATTTCAACCTTCCTCCGCACAGAATTTCTTTTCTCCCTCTCTAAGTACGACCCCAAGATGGTTGAGAAGTCAGAGACGAAGCCGAGTTCGGGCGTTGAAGACGTAGTGGACGCTGAATTGGCAGGGCAGATGGGGATGTATGATTTCAGTGCGATGTTTGATGGGTCCACAAAGCATGCAGAAGATGCAATGGACTTCAGTGACGAGGATGAGTTGGCTGAAGAGGATGGAGAAGGGATCGAGAAGAAGGTGGAGGAAGATAGAGTAGAAGAAGGGGAACAAGAAAAGGAAGATGATGATAATGATAGTGATGACCTGATGGCACAATTAGAACAAGAAGGTATGGAAGGAGTTTCAGAGGATGCGGAGATCGTTCCTGGTGGATTGTTTGGTAATACGTTCCCTCAGACTCACAACACTGGATTGAACGATTTGGTGTTGGAAGGAGCTACAGGTCTTGATGACGATGTGATTCCTGTGTCGGATGATAATAAGTTGAGCCAGGCTAAGAAAAGTGAGGCAAGTGAGAAAACCCGACCACAACAGACCACAGTGATCTCTTCTAAGGAGCTTGAACAGAAGCTGTTGAGGGTGTTTTATCCAACGTTCCGCAAGGGCAAACCTATGAAGATGCAGACCCTTTTCCCTATCATTCCTATGAAATTCCCATATCAACAACCTCCGGCTATCAGACAGCCGTTGGTTCCCACCAAAATGAAGTTTGAAATGGCTCCTGATACTCGTAAAGCATTCAGAATGGTTTCAGCCGTGATGAAAAAGAAGTCAACGAATGCAAGTCTACCGGAACCTCGCGTCTTGAATACAGCTTCTGACCTGCAAGATGTTACTGAAGACGAGCGCGAATATCCACAACCTAAACCATTGGAAACCTATGATGGTAACCTGCTATTGACCGCTGCCGATTGGGATGAAGATGCAATCTTGGGCCTGGAGCCACCATCAAAGATGCGTCGTGTCAATGTTCCTGAGATCGTCTCCGATGATTGGGAGATGGATGACGATAAATTGCTTGAAGGCCGTTTGGATTTGCATACATTGAACTTACGTCTCGATATGAATGATACAGATATCATGATGGAGGACGAGGCCAAGAAGAGTCACGAACGTGCTAACCGTGAGAAGTTTGGCAGGTCGTCTGCTGTGGCACATGCCACCACTCCTCTTACCGTCGACGAGTTGGAGAGTAGGTATAATCTTTCCAACGATAAGGAGTACACAGTCTTGCATAAAAACACTCAGACCAAGGTCAGATCCACTATTGGTAACCTGACTATCGAGCATGCACCTCCGGCTCTCAGATTACAGTCGCCATTCTATCCGGTCAATCCAACTACAAAACAACTTCGGCAGTTTCATCGTCCAAAGTTTACTGTCAGATCAAATACTACGATGCTGTTCTCGAAACCTAAAAACAGGAAGAGGAAAAGAGACAGAGGCAAAGATGCATCACAGTTGTTCCCAAGGTCAGAAGACCTCACTGCGGGGGACACTGCGCAGTTTTTCTTTATGGAATACTCTGAAGAGTATCCTATTGCATTGGGGCGTCTTGGAATGGGTTCCAAGATCATTAATTATTACCGGAAAACGAGCGAACAGGACACTTCGCGTCCTAAACTGCCTATTGGAGAGACTCATGTGTTGGGCCTTGAAGATAGGTCACCATTCTGGAATTTTGGATACGTTGAGAATGGTAATATTGTCCCTACCTTGTACAATCAAATGATTCGTGCACCAATCTTCCAACATAATGCTTCATTCACAGATTTCCTTCTAGTGAGAAGTGCAGGTAACGGAGCTCCTCAACGGTATTTCTTGAAAAGCATTCCGTACCTATTCACTGTTGGTCAGACTTTCCCCGCTGTGGAAGTTCCAGGTCCACATTCACGTAAAGTGTCATCGATCTCTAAGAACAGACTACGTATGATTGTGTTCAGATTACTCAACTCAAATGAACATCAACGTTTGTTGGTGAAAGACATTTCAAAGCATTTTCCAGAGCATACCGATATGCAGAACCGTCAACGTTTAAAAGAGTTTATGGAATACCGCCGGTCTGGTGAAGATCAAGGATTCTGGAAAGTGAAAGGTCAAGAGAAAGTTCCTAGTTATGAATCGACTCGTCGCATGACCTCACCTGAAGATATCTGTCTTTTAGGATCCATGCAGTCTGCAAGGCAACGGTTTGAAGATATTGAAAGTTTCCGCAGAGAGCGCCTTTCATTGGTTGGTATGAGCGAACGTGAGCGTGAAAACATGAAGCAGGGCGATGAAACTATCACGCAGCAGTTGGCTCCATGGAACACGACCAGAAATTTTGTTCAAGCTACCCAGGGTAAAGCCATGCTTCAAATTCATAGTCGTGCAGATCCATCCAAGAATGAGAATCAATTCTCCTTTTTGAAAATCTCTATGAAAGGTGGATTCTTAAAGAACGTGGGGAATAATGATGGTGGCGCTGCTACTCCAAATACTCCGGGTACTCCAAGTGGCAAGAAGGAGAGACCGTTGCATTCTTACAACGTTGCCGAACAACAACAATTGTATGACGAAGAGATCGCCAAAGTGTGGTACCGGCAACAACGTACACTTTCAGCAGGTGGAAGTTCACGAGCACGTAAATTTGATGATGATGAGTTGCGTGATAATATGATGATGAGACTTGCCAATAAAGAGGTTGACAAAGAAGTGAACGAATCTCCACGGTTCTTAAAGATCACAAGGATGGTGAAAAACAGCTACGGTATACTGGAACGTCAAACTGAAATCATTAGAGACCATAAAGTGGTGGAACTGTATGTTCGTCGGAAACAGGCTAGCCTGTTGGATGATTCTGTTCAAGTTGATAATGATGCTGCTCTTTTGACAAACGATGCCGAGGAGAATATGAAAGTGAAGAAACGGTTAGAAGAAGAGTTGAAGAAGTTGGAAAGACAACATGAGAAGAAGAAGAAAAAGACACCAGGTATCACTGCAGCCAACATCGACTCTCAAGGAAGGATTTCCGGCAAAGGTATTGGTAAGGGTAAGAGTACTAGCAGACGGTGTGCTACATGCGGAGCTCTGGGTCATATTCGTACGAACAAAGCCTGTCCGCTTTACTATACGGTGCATAACAAGTCGAATCCAAATTACCTGACTGAAGGTGACGATGGAACAAATATGCTTGACCTTGGAGAAGCAGGGTTTGACTAGAATATATATAAATAGATCATCACGGTTAAATATATATAGATATGAGACACGGAACTAGAAGAGAAGTCCAAGAGTATGGTCGTACCACCATCCGGCACCCAAACCCTTTCTGTTGGCCTTTTCCACGGCAATCTTCTGTTCATACTCGTATTGTTGAACATCAGCGGATTCCTTATAAGTGACGAGATCAGCCTCTTCAGGCTTGACAGCTTTGGTACGTTTGACGATCTTGTAACCAAAGAGACAGATAAGATAGACTGGGATACCGATGTAACCGGTAATGAAAGTCTTGTAATCGAATCCATGAATAAACACAGTAAAGTTCTTAATGAGAGCAATGAAGCAGCATGCAGTGAGTGCAATGTAGGTGCTGTAAGGTTGGAATGGCGAGTAGTAGACGAAATCTTTACGCACATAACCTTGAGCCTCGACTGCCTTCTTGAAATAGAGGTAGGTGACTAAGATAGAGATCCAAGTCAAGAGACCAAAGATGGAGACAACATTAACGAAATATGTGAAGATCTTGGAAGCACCAGAACTGCAAACCATGAATGCGAGTAAGCAGAATGCAGAGGCCAATCCAAGCGCATAGATTGGAACACCACGTTTGTTAGTTCTTGAAAAGATCTCTGGGAACATATTGTTACATGCAAGACCGTAGGCATTTCTTGAAGAGATGTAGAGATCGGAATTACTTGCACTGAAGACAAAGATCAAGATACATGCGTTCAAGACATGGTTAAGACCCTTGATACCAGCGTTATTGACAGCGACAACGAATGGAGATGCTGCAGCAGTACCAGAAGTTTTACTGGCAGCGATCAATGCAGGATCATTGTAAGCAACACAACAGCCGACAAGGAGAATGGAAAGAAGGTAGAAGACGACGATTCTGAAAAGAGTCAATTTGATGGCCTTCTTGATGGCGTATCTAGGATTCTTGGCTTCACCAAAAGTGACACCGACCAATTCTGTACCGAGGTATGCGAACACGGCAGTGACCAAGACGGAAAGGAATGCAACGAAACGTCCGAGAGATGGAGGCTCGATATCTTCGTAGGCAGCAAAGGCACCAGGATCTTTCCAGTAACGGAAACCGATACGATCATGATTTGGAGCACCACCGAGCATAATAACAAGCAAAGTAATTATGATACCGACAATGGTACAAACTTTCAAAGAGGACAACCAGAACTCGAATTCACCAAAGAACTTGACTCCGCACATGTTGATTGCAACAATGGCAACTAGAATGATGGCGACCCAGACACCTGGGTTGACGGTATCAGCTGAGACCCAATATTCCATCACCAAGGCACCTGCCACCAACTGGTTTGGAGCAACAATGAGATATTTACAGAGATAAGCAATACCGACAGCAAAACCGAGAGACTCATCACAGTAACGAGTAGCATAACCAGTGAATCCTTCTCTCACTGGGATGAATGCAGCCATTTCACCAAGAGTACTCATAACGACGTAGACTAGAGCACCAACGACACCGTAAGCGATGAAGATACCGGCAGGACCGGTAGCTTTCAGTGCAGAAGTGGTGGAGATTAACAGACCGGTACCAAGAGCACCACCAAGTGCAATCATGGAGATCTGACGAGGTTTCAACTCTTGTTTAAGTTGATGGCCTTCTTCGAGAGCAACCGGGTGTCCATCTTGATAACTATGGGTAGCATGGACATCAGCAAACTCTACGTCCTCGGAAACTGTACGAGAAATCTTCTGTTTCTCGATATCAGACATGATTTAGTCAAGGAGGAAAAAAGTGATATGAAGAAGGGGAAAATGCACGCGAGTCATGCAGAACTTACAGACTATATACATAACAGCATGATAGTTGCCAGGGTTGCATAATAGATAGTGGGAGAAAAAAAATATTTCAGTGGTGCCCCGCTGTCAAGGGCCAGAAACCACCTTACGTTCCCCTCAGTAGGCCAACTATGCACCTATAGGAGTCCAAGGTTCTGTTAGTATCTTGGTCCCCCGCACATAAGGCATTATTGATATGAATGGCACACTGAAAAAAAAATGCATCAAGGAAAGATGATACGGCATTGCTGTAATGCCTATCGTCATGCGATGCGGAAAAAAAAATAATCGGACGCACAATCGCGGAAAAAGCTGAAGAACCCTGCTTTTCTATTTGCTGCAGGGTCCTTGGAAAGTGTTGCAGCAGAAGAATTAGAGAAAAAAGGAGGTAAATGTGGACGTATGCATACGCAGGCAGACTATTTCCTTATCAAAAATACTGCAATCTTTGTTCTGTCATCTTCGAGAATTCTCCGCCTCGTTACCCACTATCTGTTTTCTTATCTATTTGAATGCGGAGAAGGCAGACTGAAAAAAAAAAAGAAATTAGTTCTGGTTGCGTGGGTGGGGGAGGCAGGAGGAGGAAGGAGGCAGGTACTATTAATCAATTTGTTCGTAGAGTTTATTAGGTCTATATAGACAAGTGATTGATTGCGATCAATCGGGCGATTACAACTGGTACTTAAAGTCAGGATTGAGATCTCCTCCCATAACTTTTTGTCTGTATGTGTAAGAGTCCCATTTTTGGTGAGCAGAATCAGTCTTCTTTTGCTTGTTACGGTATGCAAGGTAAGCAGTGTTGACACCAACAGCAACAAGTGCAAGAGCAGCAAAACCGATGTTGATTGCAAGACCCTTTCTGTAATTTGGAGCCTCGCTGTTAGGGAAGATGAAAGAGGAGACAATACCACCAATGTTACCGAATCCAATAACGAAGGCAGTACCGACACTCTTTCTGGTGTGACCAGCGAAATTGAGCGACATCCAGCACACAGCGATTGGCATAGCAGTGTAAAGACCGGAGGCAATAAGGAAACATCCAGCATATTTAACATGGTAAGATCCACCGGCCATAACGAGACAGAGACCAATAATAGCCACGATACATGCCAAGGCACAGAACAAGAACCGGTTACGAGTAAAGTCTGAAAGGAATGCCAAGAGAAGCGAGAATCCCATAGAACAGAGCCATGGGTAAATCGAATGGGATTGAGCAGACATAGCAGTGTAACCGAGTTGCTTAATGATGGTTGGAGCAAAGTATGCGTAAGAGTAGGATGGAACAATCAAGGCAAAGTAGATGAGAGCGTAGATGTAAAGAATTGGCTCTTTAAAGACACGAGCAATGTCACCCCAAGTTTGCTTAACTTCGAAACCGGATTTACCAGCGTAAACCTCGAGTTTCTTCTTGAGGAAAGTACGTTCGTTTTGACTGAGGAATCTGGCCTGTTCAGGGAAGTCGGAAACGATGAAGAAGAGGAAGATGGAGAGACCAGCGGTCATAGCACCTTCGATGATGTAAATCCATTGCCAAGAGAGCAAGCCATGAACACCGTCAAGATCGTTCATTCTGAATGCAAGAGCACCAGCGCAACCACCGGCAAGACAGGTACAACCGAAGAAAGTAGAGAATCTTCTCTGGGACTCTCTAGCAGTGTAGAAGTTAGCCATGATATAAAAGATCGAAGGGAAGGAACCGGCCTCAAAGACACCGAGAAGGAAACGGCATGCAACCAAACCACCGAAGGAATGAGAGTAAGCCATAGCAATGGTAACAATACCAAAGAGGAAGATCAAGCAGGCAAGCCAGATGTGTGGTTTAACAATCTTCAACATGTAGTTGGAAAAGACTTCGAAGATAACGTAAGGGACGAAGAAGACAGTCAAAGCAATGTTAAACTGTTGACCAACGAGATGAAGAGACTCCTCCATACCGTAAATCTTGGCATTGGAGATGTTAACACGGTCCAAGAAGGCAAGGAAGTACATGAGACAGAAAGGTGGCACAACACAGATATCAATCTTGGTCATCAACTTACGTTGGTTGACGCCGTATTCAGCAGCCAAGTTCTCAACTTCCTGTTTCTTGGCGGCATCGTCTATAGAAAGGTCTGGTGGAGTAGAATGAGTTCTTTCGATATCATTGTTAGAAAGCGATGCAGAGTCATTACTCTCGTTCTTGATAGCGTTTTCAACGCTCGAGCTTGAAGAAGCACCGGTGGCAGTAGCTTTCTCCATGGTTTAGTCTATGAACTTTAGGGAAAATTTTTCAAATGTGGGGAAAGTCCATTTATATGCGAATCAAATATGCAATATGCAAGGTGTGACTAAATCGCGGGCCTGATAGCGGACCGGAGATACGGTGGGGAAGGGATGCGACATTAAGGGGTAGTTGAGGAGGTTATCCTAGATGGATTGGTTCCGCTGTTTATGGTGTGTGTAGTATGGTAGTCGACAGTTCTAATGCGAAGTTAGTGCTTCCGTTCACACGAATAACTCCCTCGATCATCCATAGATTTGCCATATGTAAGTCCCATTTTGCGACTTGCTAGATGCACAAGCGGCGGTGAAAAAAAAAAAGCATAGGTCCGATACCGGCGGCCGTGACCGGAGGTTTTGGTGGTGATTTGCGTGCATCTGGCCAGGGTTGCAGTTGGTCACATGCTCCGCAGAGGAGAGCTCGGGTATTGGTGATATGGACAAGGTTTAGCCTTGTGTATGTTGATTCCTCATATCTATGAAGTGTGTCAACCCCACAATAGCGGAGATCTGCAAGAGGTGAATTAAAGTGGGCACTGTCCATATTTAAGTACCTGACGTAACCACATTTATTCACCCGGGTGGGTTTCCTAATTTAGAAGGAAAAAGCCGAGAAACCCGCGAATAACCGAGCCCGAGACTGATCGGGCAAACTAGGCGTGAATTGGGGCGGGACTTAGTGAGTGGCTTAGGGACTGAATTGAGGTGGTGGTGCAGTGAATTCCGCATTTAGCCGGGATGTAAACGGCAATAAGAGTTTGGTGGTGTTTGGCAGGCATCACTTGCACTTGGAAGATACATGTACGTTCATCTGGGTAATGAGAGACAATGTGGGAGTATGGAGGAGAGTACAGCTCAGTAAGCGTTCCAAATTGATTCAAGTCGCTGATACATCCACGGTGCTTGCTTACTCGCTTCCTTCAACTAGTCCTTGGCCAACCAGTGAAAAAAGCAGGCTGTGCGGGTATGGCAGAAGTACTTATGATGTAATAAGGTACCTACTACCTTGTAACCTCCATCTTCGTAATATCTATACTACAACAACACCTTCTGAGTACTTTCAGTCGTATAATAGCTACTAATTTACTTACTTCCCATCACCCTCCTAATTCCCTCTAAATCCCTAACTCCCTAAAATCTTAACCCTTCAACTTTTTCACTTCTATTTATCACTATGGAGGAGTCGCATAGTTTCCTCAGAAGCTTCGATGCGTTCCCAAAAGTGGTTCCATCGAATGAGGTTCGTACCACACGTGGTTCATTCACCTCGATCATGATGTACCTGATGTTGGTCTTCCTTATTTGGGTTGAGATCGGTGGATATCTAGACGGTTTCATCGATCATCAATTCAGTGTCGATGATCAGATCCGTAAAGATTTGAAGCTGAATCTCGATATGGCCGTGATGATGCCCTGCAAATACTTACAAACGACAGTGAGAGATGTGACCGAGGATCGGTTGATGGCTGCAGAGAAGTTGAACTTCGAAGGTATCCGTACAGAGGTTCCATCTTGGTTCTTCCAGCATAAAAAGAAGGTGTACACGCCAGATCTCGAAGAAGTGTTGTCTAACGCGGCAGAGGCACGGTTTTTCTCTGAAGGTACTCATGTTAATGAGGAGATGCCTGCATGTCACATTTACGGAACGATTCCGATCAATAGAGTCCGTGGAGACTTCCATATCACTGCCAAGGGACGTGCATACATGGACAGAGTCAAGACACCTGACGAAGCGCTCAATTTCACACATTACATCTCTGAGTTCTCGTTCGGGGACTTCTATCCGTACATGGACAACCCATTGGATATGACATACCAGGTGACAGAGGACCGTACTCATACTTACAACTACAAGATGGATATAGTGCCGATCATGTACAAGAAGTTGGGACTCGAAGTCGACTTGTCTCAGTATAGTGAAACGTTACTTGAAAGTTCCGGCAAGTACGTTCCAGGAATCTTCTTCAAGTATGACTTTGAGCCAATCAAGATGATCACTGTCGAGAGAAGACTTTCATTTTTCCATTTTGTGATCCGTCTTGTCACTATCATTGGAGGTATCTGGATCGTGACCAAATGGACTTACATGGCTGGTGAAAAATTGCTGGCCGCCACTTTGGGTAAAGAGTATATTAGAAGAGGAGAAGAGAAGAAAGATGGAGGACTGTTAGATGAAGAGTTTGAATCGATTTAATACGTATATATTTAGCTAAGCATGTTTTGGACCTCTTTTTCGGTGACTCCAGGAACCACTTCTGTGTAGCGATAGTACTCGTCGTCGTCGAACGTGATAATGTCCCAGTATTTATACACCATCATGTAACAGAACATGAGACTGAGTGCGGCAAACACGGTTCCGTCACAGTAATGTTGTAACTGGTTGCAGATGATGTTGCTGACTGCATACGTCAGCACTTGGGCCACTGCGAAGAAGAATATGGCCATGCAAAGAGCACCGATCGCCCATTTGTTGATCTGTAGCACAAAGAAACAGGTATAAAACTGTGAAATGATCCATGACAACAAGAGAACCCCATTCACAATGTAATAGAGGACAAACAGGGGCAAAGTCTGTTTTGGAGAGAATCCCAACATTCCTTTGAAAGTGAACAGAGACACCACATAATTTATGGCAAACAATATGGTTGATCCAACACATAGTCCGGTCATGGATTTGATAGAACCGTCTTCCCAGACACTGAAACCCGACAGTCCTGCGTATAGCAATGAGAAATAGCAGACAGCTGCCAACGATATCTGTAAAGCGACGAAATATGCATATGAATCAGAACCAGGTGGAGAAACCCCGGTATCCACTATGAGGCACGATAGCACGTACGCTATACAACTCCAGAAGAAGAACATCATCTCTCTTCTTGCCACAGAGGTGTATCTATTCTTGATCAAATACACTATAGACAACAGCACACCTAGAGTAGCCATATTCATGAAAGCGGTTCCGATTTGGAAAACCAAGGTGTTGGCTATATCGACAGTCCTTGCATAGCATTGGGTTAAAACACTACCCAGAACGTCCGAACCACTTCCTGTCTTGTACTCTATTAGGGCACAGAGTGCCAGAGGAGTACGTTCACAGATAGGAACAAAGTCTCCAAACATGGACAGATGGGTTTAAAGATGGAGAAAAGTTTCAGATTCTGATTTTTAGCGTTAAATGAGTAGTATTTATGATTGCCTAATTAGGAAGGTGGGAGCTAGTGTTGGAGATGAGAGCAATGGCTGAAATTTTTGAGGAGTAGTATGTGCAATGTAGGAAGAAGTGTGATGGATGAATGTTCTGTGTCAAATCTGACACCCCCTTCATCCTCCTAAATTAAATTACTCTAGACTCTACTGACTCATCCTGACAACCGCCGTCTCGGATTACCGCATTAGGCAATGGCTCGATAAGCCCAGTGAAGAGTCCTTGTAACGTACAACAAGTACGATGCAGAAGCAACTTGGGATACTCTATGGACCACACGATCTTTGGTACCTTTCTTCATCTCTTCTAATACCCCATTTCCCCTTACCATACCCTTCTCTGTGCAACTTCATCTCGCTCACAATCCCTCCCCACACCCCCTGTTACACCCCCACTCAACCCCATATCTTTTCACGCTGCAAAAATTTTCTCTCCGAAGATCACCACTTCTTGCTCCTTAACAATGTCTGAAGAGAAGAAAACAACGGCTATTTCGCGTGTTTTGGGATCTGCAACCGCCGGTGTTTGCGAGATCGGTGTGTTCCACCCTATCGATACTATCACCAAGAGAATGATGTCGAACACTACACCTATCACTAGCTACTCTGAATTCAACAAGGTTGTTTTCAAAGACGTTGCCGAGGCACCATTGGGTAAAAGATTGTTGTCTTTGTTCCCAGGTTTGGGATACGCTGCCTGTTATAAGGTCTTACAACGTGTCTACAAGTACGGTGGTCAACCATTTGTTAGAGAACACTTGACTGATAACTATAAGGAGTCCTTCGATAAAGCCTTTGGACCTCACACTGGTAAGGCAATGCTCTCTGCCACTGCTGGTTCCATCATTGGTATCGGTGAAGTGTTCCTTTTACCATTGGATGTTATGAAAATTAAGTCTCAAACTAACCCTGAAGCTTTCAAAGGTAGAGGCTTCTTCAAGATCATCAAAGATGAAGGTATCAAGAACTTGTATAAAGGTTGGGGATGGACCGCCGCTAGAAATGCACCAGGATCTTTTGCATTGTTCGGTGGTAACACCTTTGCCAAGGAGTACCTGTTGGGATTGAAGAATCACGATGATGCTACTGCTGCGCAGAACTTCATCTCTTCGATCGTCGGTGCATGTTCATCTTTGATCGTGTCTGCTCCACTGGATGTTGTCAAGACCCGTATTCAGAACAAGGGATTCGATTCTCAAGAAGGTGGTGTCCAGATCATTAAGGATATGGTCAAGAACGAAGGATTCAGTGCCTTCTTCAAGGGTTTGACTCCAAAGATCTTGACTACCGGTCCTAAGTTGGTCTTCTCCTTCGCCTTGGCTCAGACTTTGATTCCTGCCTTTGATAGAGCACTCACTGCCAAGAAGAACACTAACTAACCTACTTTTAGCTATAGCCTGTATATACATGAATTAGTATCTAGCTTTCTTACACTTTTAGTTCTGCGAGTTACGTTCTCTTTCCATCTCATCCTGTAACTCTTGCATCTTCTTTTGCTTCTCAACGGCTTCCTGCTTTAACTGTTCCTGCTTGGCCTGCTTCGATTCATTGGCCTCATTGTAGATCTGCTCTGTGAACCCGCTCAGAGTATCCTCCACAACCTCGTACGATGGTCCCTTGTTGACATTACCAAGAATCGTATCCTTGAGACTATTCTCAAACGAAATAGATGTTGGCATAGTACCCAACTTGTCCGTTGAAAGACTTGACAACTTCTCAATGTCTTTCAACTTCCGGTCACTGAATGCCTCATCCACTAACTGTTGTAATTTATCTTCGGTAATGGCAAAGTTGGCAGCGTTATCGTAAAGTTCTAACAGTCTCTCTGCACGAGCCTCCTTCACTTGCAACTTTTCAGACAAGTAGTTGGCACGACGTTTCTGTTCCAAAGCCTGCTTCTCCTCGGCAGTTCTAGGTCTAACCAATGGGCCTTTCAAAAATTGCTCCACTGTAGGTATGGTGTACATCTCAGCTCTAGACTGTTCATGCTTAGTAGCTTCCTCTTCCAATTGCTTTCTCTCCTCTGCCAACTGTTGACGGTGCTTCTCCAATCTCTCCAATCTCTTCACTTCGGACTCATACGACTCTTTCAAGAAGTCCCGACGTAAACTGGCGTTCTTTAACTTGTACCTTTGAGCCTCTGGTAACTGTGCCAACTCTTCCTCGCTGTATTGTTTCTTTGGTTTGGCAGCACTCTTTTGCAGTCTCTGCTCTGGCGTGAACACTTCAGGTCTAATCAAGTCTCGAGTAGTATTGCGAGGGTGAAGAATGCCCTCTGCATATCCTGTGTCCTTAGGTTTGCTGTAAACCTCGTGCTTGTACGGCTGCTTGAAGATCTGCCGTGGTTTTGGCAACACTCCGCTCTTACCGCCAAATCTTAATGCTCCTTTACCCATCTGTGATGAAAGAACAAACTGATCCTAACTTGTCAAGATTTGAGCTCAACTGAAAAATCTTTTTAGGGTGGATTTTTTCAGTGACATTTTTTTTTTAGTTGATATGTTTGGTGCACTGATGTAAACATCTCTCTCCCCCTGCTAACGATCACTTGCTTCTTCCTGAAATATGGGGTATTTGACGGAATTGCAGGAGGCGGAGTTGAAACTTGCAGTCATTCAGTACCTTAAGGACATGGAGGTACCTATAGACGAAAGTTCAGTATCGAAATTGAATGTTCCTGCCCGGAATGATCAACCCATCGAGATTCCAGATCATTACCTAGAAAAGAGATGGTCGACCGTGTTGAACTTGCAGAAACGAATATATATGCTGGAACAAGAGTTGGATGCACAGAAGAAGGTTGTTGAGAGATATGACACGATGCTACATAATGAAACTGTCGTCAAGGACAAGTACAACTGGCTACCATCGCATGTCAAGGCTACATTCAAGTATCATCATGGATCTGTTACAGCGTTAGCGTTCCATCCGTTCAAGCCTATATTTATAACAGCATCACAGGATGGATCTATCGCCGTGTGGGACCTGTTGGATACCTCACAACCAATTAAAGTGATCCGTGACGCTCATTCGCGTGGTATCAATGCACTTTGCTTCCAACAGATAGATAACCGTGAGCCGCTGTTAGCATCTGCGGGCTCCGACTTGCTCATTAAGCTGTGGAACATCGACGGTAAGACGTACAATTTACCCGTGCGAACGCTGAAAGGTCATGAACATCTTGTCTCCGACGTTATATTCGCACCGAACGACCCAAATATGCTGCTCAGCAGTTCCAGAGATAAAACCATTAAAATCTGGGACATCAGCTCTGGTTGGTGTACCAAGACCATCACTGGCCACTCGGACTGGGTAAGGAAACTCGATATTAACGACAATTCCAACTTTATTCTCTCGTGTTCTAACGACCAGTCCGTTAGAATCACTCATCTTGCTTCCGGTAATGGTATCGGAATCTGCATTGGTCACCAACAGGTCGTGGAAGACGTGGTTTTCCTACCCTCGTTCACTATTCCTGGTGATAGTCAGCTCCCGGCTTCTTCTGCATATGATTCACTGGGTTACCAGTACTGTGCCAGCTGTGGTAGAGATAACTATATCAAGATCTGGCAATTACCCCTACCAGATATGTCCTCTGGTACAGCGAAACCGGGTCCTGACCCTCGAGCTAAACTCATCCATGAGATCCATGGCCATACGAGCTGGGTCCGTCACTTGTCAGTGCACCCGAGTGGTAACTTCTTGGCGTCTTGTTCTGATGATAAGACGGTCAAGATCTGGGACTTGCGTAAGATTGCGCAATCTCATGGTAAAGTCCCTATCCCACCTACCGTCACTCTAGATGCTCATGACAACTTTGTCAATGTCGTTGAATTCGCTCCGCCGATCTTGCCTGAAGAGTACTATGCGGTCGAGGATGATAAGATTGCCAAAGTGTTGCTAGAGCAAGGTATCCGTTGCTACTTGGGTACAGGCTCTGCAGACCACACTGCCAAATTGTATACTTAGTTAAATGAATGTATTTCTATAGCAAAGATTCTATCTTGGTGTACCAGCACTCTGCACATCTCTTTGAGCAGAAGCTACGCTTGATGGGTATCAATTTACTGTCTTTGAAGTCCCACCACTCCATGATTTCGGCAACAGACTCAACGACTGTATTCTGGCAGTATCCGCATAGTTCGCCGTTGGTTCCGTGGATCAGTGCCTTGATTGCCAGCTTGTAGACGCGTTCGTGCGTCGTATCTTTCCACTTCATAATCTCGGATCTCGAAATTAAGTATTGTGATATCGATCTGCATGATAATTCACTCAATTTCGGCACCCATGAGGCCCGTTTCCTGATGTATCGTTGCTCCTCTTTGGCCATAGTATCTCCAGAGTACGAGCCTAGTTGCGCAGCAGAGTCTTGCAATGTGGACAAGTTTTTAGCCAGTTTGATGGCAGTCACTGCACTTCCGCTGACTTGTTTGTTGCTCGTTATCCAATGCAACCGACCAACATACCTCAATTTCCTGTCGGGTCTATTGAACTCTTCGTTAACGGTGTCGGTGCATTTGACCTCACTCTTTTCAGGCTGGTCCTTGGCTTCAATCAAGTAGTTGGGTCTCACTCTGATGATTTCCAAGTTATCCAGATTCAAGATTGTCGGTGGTAAGAACTTGATCTTATTGTTGGATATATTGAGAGATCGTAACGAGTTTGCGGATCCAATGGCACTAGGAATCCGTGCGATCTTATTACCACGTAATGCCAGCACTTCCAAGCCGACTATCTCAAAAATACGTGGCGAGACAGACCTCAGTTCATTATTGGAAGCGTATATGTGCAAGGGAGGAGGAGCGATGTTACCATCTTTGGTGTAAATGACTAAATCTTTAAAGTCCAAAATTTGATCTGGTAACGATCTTAGACCGCACTTATCCAAGTTAAGCATGTAGAACTCGTAGTTTTCCTTCTCTGGTTCGCGATCAAACGTTCTATCGATGATTTCACATGCATGTGCATTAAGTTCTGGTGGGTTTGTAACGACAAAATAGGTCGGATCATCATACAAACTGGGTCTATACCCGAATGGGAAAGTCGCGTCTTCTAGCAGGATTCCATACACTTTCCCGTCTCTATCCAAAGCCAGTTCTTCACCTCTCAACTTAGGTCTATGGAAAACGGGTTGTCTCCGTTTCCTACTAGGCTGTTGTGTATCTGACATAGTCGAGCCATTACGAGAGAAATCTGGGGGAGATGAAGGAACCATTGGTTTCCTTTTGATCCTATTCTCCTTCTCTTGATCGATCTTGTCATCTTCAGAGCCGTATGGGATTGGAGGTGAACTTGGTACAGGATTGAAATGAGCCAGTGTTATATCGTTTCTTGGTTTGAACAGTTGCAGATCGGAACCAGGACACGAAGAGGAACTGTCTGGCAACGTTGTTCTATCCGAATAATCCGACAAGCTTGGCTGGGTGGATTCAAGCGCGTTTTCCGGTTGAGATTGTGATGATTGTAATGAATTGGACGTGATTGCAATGGCAGAGGTCTTTGGATCTCCCAACTCGTTGGCCCTCGACTGGTCATAGGCCAGAGGGAACAAGGGATTCATTTCTTTAAAAGAAAAAAGTGATGTGTAGAAGGGAGAGATTTGAAAATATATCGCGAAGAATAAATACTTCCTAAAGGGGAAGGGAGTGGGGAACAAGTCCTTTAATTCATTAGTGTTATATATATATATATTTATATTATCCATATTGGTATCATATCAGTGTTCGGCACAGCCGATTGCGTAGCATAGATCTATTGGATTAGATTTCGACGACCTTTGGTTCGGTGAAGATCACAGCGCATGTGAGTCTACGACGATGTTCTCTAGGTCTGTTTGGGTCGGACGCTTGGTTGGTCACTATTCTTGGTAGTTCATCGCTGAAAGCACGCGGCAGCGGCGGTGATAAATTTTCAAGAGATGATGATGAGTCGTTGTTGTTGCGATGGTGATGGCGATGGGTATGGCGGTACCTGTGATGATGGTGGTGTTGAGAACGGTGAGGATTCTTAAGACTCGTCAGTTCACAAGAACTATTAGAACCTCCCTGATTTCGGATTGAATGGTCAAACCATGCAAGGCTCTGCCTCCTGGCTGTATCGACTTTACTATTGATCTCAGCAAACGAATCATTCGCTTGGTACTCCAGCCATTCGTTACCACCATTTCCGATTGACGAAGTGTCGGATCCATTCTCCAGAGGATCGGCCGAAATAGCACTGACCCGATCAGCTTCACCTGCACTATGGCGTCTAAGACCTTGTGACAACTCAAACTGATTCAGCTTCTCAACCAACTTGTTAACGTCACGGTTTTCAGGATCATCATCACTACGATCTTTCTTCTTGTAGAAAACCAACGAACCTTTCATTGGAATCGAACCAGTCGGACTCACATTTGTACTTGAAGTAACGCTCGTGATCCGACTGGAAGGACTGCACGGACTTGCCGGGCCGTCCGATTTCAAGGATTCCGAATCCGATCTAAGGGTTTGCTCTGTAGTTCCCCCACTTCCCGGATCTAAAACAAGCGAAACTCTGCGTTTCAATCTAATTGACATAATCTTCTATTAAAAGAGCCAGGAATATCTTTCAAGTTCAGGGCGGTAATTCCCTATTTATACCTATTTCGTACCCCGGTTATCATGCCACGAAACTTTTCTCTACCCCAGGAAATTAGATTGAGCCGCACCTAATCGTGCATTAAAAATTACAGAAGAGCACTGGATATCGGAGCAGATGAGGAGATTAGGCAAGGGGAGTGGAGAAGTGACCGTGTGGAATCGCGCAATTAACGGTGGTTAAACGAACTGAATTCCGTCAATAATGAAATTATCACCTACAGAGCAATCATGATGTCACGATCACAACGATATCGCAAACCCCTTTACACCCCACCTTGGGTTGCTACGTCCCTTTCAAGGATTGACGAAGGCTCCCCATATTTTATGCAACGACTTTGCGTGTGCCACTGAGGAATTATAACCCCGCAGAGCAATTGAGAAAAATAAAAAATAAAAAATAAAAAAACTAGCACCGCCTGGTTTCGATCCAGGGACATCAGGGTTATGAGCCCTGCGCGCTTCCGCTGCGCCACGGTGCTGATTACCTGTAATTGCCGGCACAAATCAATATAGGCGAGGGGTTGGCTAGAGGAAGTTCTCTATATTTATTTGCCCTGCTTACGGGATTTGGGGATTTAATCTGTTCAAGCTTAGTTCTAGTAAATGACGTTTATTAGTAGAATAATTATATGTAGGGGCCATGCATCTCAGTAGAACGGAATCCATTTGCCGACCATCTGTATAGTCTGGTTGCAAGATCTTTAATCTTCCTCCAGTAGCTCTTTGGTTCGTCGTTGGTTGCTTCGGTTGCGTTAGTCATCATATATCTGTCTAGACTTTGCCAGGTTATTTTTACAATGGGCATATGCAGACCTATTTATGTATGAGTTTTTCTTCATAGATTACTAATTTTGTAGGTGCGTCTGGTTCGGATCTGAATTTGTTGATCTATTCTATCCGGCTAGTGGTTCCGTCTCCTTTACAAGCAAAGCAACTGCTAGATTCTAATTATAAATTCGGTACATATCAACTTAGACTGTCATTGACACAAGAGACGTACTGTAGCAACTTCTCCTCTTCTGATTTCTTGGCAACGACTTGAACACAGATTGGCATCCCGTCCATTAGTTCCGGATCATATTTATCATACAGTTTGGTCTCAGTCTCGTTTCTACCTTGGAATCCTGTCGGTTTGACGTCCTTGGACTTGTCGACTTTACCAATAGGAACAACCACAGAACAGCAATCAGTCAAATTGAATGGCCCTGTAAACAATGGATACGTACCTATACCATCGTATCCACCTGGTGGGCATGAAGTGGAAGCATTGACCGGAGAAATTATTGCATCGATAGGATTTCCCGATTTGGTCAGGGAGCAGGTTGTCTCGTTCCAATATTTAAGGAATTCTGTCTTCAACTCATAGACCTTATCGGCCAACTTCCACCACTCTGTAATGTTGGAGACTGTAGGTGGATCATCGGAAATGAATTCATTAACACATTTCACGAGCGGTTCTCCGGACTTGGCACAGTGTTCTCTGATCTCAAGACCACCATCCGCTCCAAAGACTTTGAACAAAGTTTCAACCAATTGTTCATGCATTGGTAATTTGATTGGGATCACTTCGTGACCGGCACTGATAAGTTTTTCCTTGAGCTCTTCTAATCCTCTCAAGATTGGAGGTTGTGGTTTCAATGAACCACTGTCGGTGATAAGACCGAAAGTCAGTTTCTTGGCAGGCTGTTCTCTCCATGGAATTGCGAGCACTTTAGGGTCTTGTTTCCATAGCTCACTTTGAATCAATAGCTTTGAAATATGGGCAATATCATCAAAAGATGAAGCTAATGGTCCAATAACAGAAGGTGCCAACTCTTGACCTGTGTAAGAGTTCGACACGTTCAAATAACTGAACCTTCCAACTGAAGGTTTAAAACCGTAAATACCTTGGAATGCAGAGGGGAATCTAATACTACCTCCAATATCTGTACCAAATCCAAGCAATGATCCGCCAGCACCAATCAATGCACCTTCACCACCGGAAGAGCCTCCAGAGGTAAGCTTGATATTTCTAGCATTCCATGTGTATCCAACCAAATTTGAACCTGTCTCTGCAGCCATCATAGCAGTTGGAACAGTGGTCTTAACGTAGAACACTGCACCCATATCTTGCAGAGTCTTGGCCAAGAGAGACATTTCAGTCATTGGAATGTCTGCCAATGCCACATATCCGATCGAGGATGGCAATCCTGGTAGATCGACCTGATCTTTCAAAGAGATCGGGATTCCATGCAACGGTCCAACCACTTTACCTGTCTTGGCGAATTGTTCATCCAATTTCTTGGCAGTTTCAAGAGCCTTGTCAAAAAAGATCTCAACACAGCAGTTCAAAATCTGATGTGCCAATGCTGCCCGATGACAGAAGGCAGTAGTGACTTCCAATGAAGTCAATTTACCGCTGGCCAGCTTCTCTTCCAATTTAACAATGGTCGACGAAGTAATTGAGATCTCAGAAGCAGGAAGAATCGTATCCAAGTACTCCTTGGTATCCTTATACCCAGCATCAATCATCTTTTGCTTGATACCTGGAACTCTCCATTCCCCTGGAATGCTTCCATAAAGACTTTTCTGCTTTGCAGCAGCAATCTCTTCCCAAGATGACACCATTTCTCCTGTTTAGCTTTCAACTACTTGGATACTGATATCTACAACTATATACTGCAAGAAACATCTGCTTTCTGGCTAGAACTAGAATTGTGCGAAAACTGATAACAACTTATCTCCGCACAATCGCATTGCGGGTGTCGGGTGTCGGGTCTCGGATCTCGGTTTTCGGATTCCATAAAATTTCAAAGTCCTTGCGACCACATGTTTAGCGACCTCGTCACGTTAGTGTTTGAACATCTGCTTTCCACTCGTTCGTTTGGCTCTCTTACTCTCGACTGTTCTCGGATATCATGTTCAAGGACTCTCTACTTCGCTGTGTAACGAATATTCTACCCTAAAACTGAGATGTCTGACTCTGACGGAACGGCCCCACCCACTACAAGTACATTTTCTCGCCCTTTACAATCCTCTATTGTTTTTTTTTCGATAACCATTGTATGTTTAGCTGTCTCTTCCAAGCACAACATGCAACCCGATAGTTTCCCAAATGAGTAAATTGTCGGTTATCTATCCCCCATAAGAGTGCGATAAAAATAAATGCTGGTGGGGCAAAAGAAAGAAAAAAAAAACAAGAGGAAAAAAAAAAAGAAACGACATATAAGTCCTTATCGACTCGAATGGAAATGTCCTGCAGTATATATATAGTAGGGTTGGTATCCCAAATAACATCTCTGTATCAGGACCAATGGAGCCAATTTTACCTCAAGGAGCAGGATATGCTATCGTTGTGGGGCTTGGATCCGTCTTTGCCGGAGCCATGATCCTAACAACGTGGATTTTGCGTAGATACAGGAAAGAATATGTGACATCTGAAGAGTTCTCTACTGCTGGAAGACAAGTTGGATCAGGACTTACCTGTGCAGCTATCTGTAGTAGTTGGACTTGGGCAGGAACTTTGTTAGAATCAGCAACTCGAGCCTATGTAACGGGTGTTACGGGACCGTTCTTTTATGCTGCAGGAGGAACTCCTCAGATTATCATGTTTGGTTTCCTTGCATTGAAAATTAAGCAAAAGGCTCCAGAGTGTCACACATTCCTGGAGCTTTTCAAAGTTAGATACGGTTCCTTTGTGCATTGTATCTACGTGTTCTTTGGACTTGCTACCAATATCCTTGTCACTGCAGTGCTTCTCACTGGAGGTTGTGCAGCTATTACATCTCTCACTGGTATGAATACAGTTGCATGTATCTTCTTGTTACCACTGGGTGTTATGCTCTATACTCTTTTCGGTGGATTGAAAGCCACTTTCTTGACTGACTATGTTCACACGATTATTATTGTTGTCGTTATTCTTATGTTTGCATTTGTGGTGTTCACAACTAGCTCTGAAATTGGTTCCACCGATGCCATGTGGGAGCTTCTTACCGAAGCAGCTAAGGAACATCCAGTGGAAGGCAATCAGAATGGATCATACATAACAATGAGATCACATCCAGCTGGAATCTTCTTTGTTATCTCATCTACTCTTTCATTTGCTACAGTCTTTATGGACAATGGATACTGGAATAAAGCTATTGCAGCTGCACCAAACGCTATTCTTCCAGGTTACGTGCTAGGTGGACTCTCATGGTTTGGAATTCCTTGGCTCATTGCCACAACAATGGGTCTTGCTGCCCTTAGTTTGGAGAAAAACCCTGCATTCCCAACTTATCCTAACAGACTCAGTGAAGATGATGTTAATGCAGGTGTCGTGCTTCCAGCTGCAGCTGCAGCTCTCATGGGTAAAGGTGGAGGAATGGCTATCTTAATCATTGTCTTCATGGCAGTTACTTCTGCTATGAGTGGTGAATTGATTTCCGTTTCTACACTTGCAACGTATGATATTTACCGTGGATACATCAACCCTCAAGCTACTGGAAAGCAGATCATTAGAGTCGCTCACATTTCAGTGGTTGTGTTTTCGCTGTTCATGAGTTGTTTCTGTACCGGTCTCAACTATGCCAACTTCTCTATGGGTTACCTCTACGATATAATTGGAATCATTATTGCTGGTTCCGTTATACCTGCAAGTTGTACCATTCTTTGGAGTGGCCAAAACAAGTATGCTGCAGGTTGTGTTCCAATCATCAGTACCATACTTGCCATTATCTCGTGGCTTGTCAGTGCACACTCCATGTACGGATCATTAACTATTGCCAATACCTTCCAGGATAATCCAGTTCTTATTGGAAACTTGGTGGCTTTACTCTCACCATTAATCTTTGTTCCAATCTTCACCTATGTTTTCAAACCTCAGAACTATGATTGGAGCGATTTCAAAAAGATTACTGCAGTCGATGAACTAGGAGAGGTTCCTGAGGAATCCACGGTCGATGCTGAATTACTGACTGAAAAGAACTCTACCAATATGTTGAATATTGTGTCTACTATGAGCAGAAACCCTGAAGCCTTGGAAAGTGCTGAAAAGGACCGGAAAGTCCTCGCTCGGGATTCTAAAAGGGCAGGATGGGTTTGCCTGTTCCTCACTCTCTGTCTCTGGGTTTTGTGGCCAATGCCAATGTATGGAACTGGTTACCTATTCTCAAAGAAGTTCTTCAAAGGTTGGATTGTGGTTGCAATTATCTGGATGTTTTTCACCGCTTTCTGCACCATTATTCTACCTTTGATTCAAGGACGCAGAGCACTATATTCTACTTTCAGAGGTATGTATTGGGATCTTACAGGCCAGTCTTACAAGGTTAAAGAATGGCAAGAGCGCAATCCTCAAGATTTGACAATCATCAAGTCCCAGGTCTCCGTGCAAGCTCGCAGAGCCTTGGATACGCAACTATCCAAAGACATCTAATTTTTGTACTTGGTAATTTTATTAAAAAAAAGAAAAAAAAAAGAAACGTGTAAGTAACAAAATAGTCGAATAAGAAGCTCCAAGGACTTCCCAAATAGGTAATGATAATGCTTATCAGGTTGCGGTCGCATATAACAAAAAAAGTAACAACAATGTGCAGTAAGGGGCTCGGTACTCGGCGTTCGGCAATCGGATGTCGGATCTCGTGCGCTAATAAAGAGACAGTAATCGACCGATTCCAGTAAAATACGGCAGAAATTAGAAGTTCAGCACTCTTAGTTGACCAATTGTTATCGGAATGATATCAAAGCGCCATTCCAAGAGGATTTCAAAAGCGTGTGAAAACTGCAGGCAACGCAAAGTGAAATGTTCAGGCGGAAGTCCCTGTACAGGGTGTCAGAAGTATGGAGACTCTTGTGTGTATCGTAAGCTCTACCGGCCACTAAAATCCTCGAAGAAACTGCCAGGTCCGATCAGATCTATACCGATATCTGTTATTTTAAATGAGGAAGACACGATAAAGAGTCAAGCCAAAGATTACACCGGATTGGATTTCAACATTGTAAGCAAGCAACCATCACAGAGGTCATCAGTATTACTGCCTAACTTGGAATTCGGAGGGAACCACCCTCACTTTCAATACTATGGAGCTGTTAGTAACTTTGCATTCATCAATCAACTCAATCATTATTTGAGACATGTTGAGAGTCGAATGGGGAGTAATGTTACCTTGTGCACAGGTCTCAGCATCGAAGAGGAGACTAAAGGACTGGAAATGTTTGGAATGAAGTCTACCATTTTAAGGAATAAGATTCCTGGTAATCTTGACATTCTCCTCAGTATATCGACTGAAAAGGTGAATCGTCTTCTGGTGGCTTTTTTAGAGACTTGGAGTATACCTTGTCCTATCTTCACTGCCGAGGAGATATTTGGTCTATCCTTTGAAACATGGGAGAATCCTTCTGCTTCACCACATAGCAGAGCTATCTTATACCTGATGCTCAGTATCGGAGCTGGGGTGTCATATTTTGACCTACCACTAGCATCCAATATGCTGACTACTCAGCGAGGATTCTATGAACTGGCGTTGAAAACTGTTCCAAACATCATGTCCGAGGTGACGTATGAAGCTATAATTATTGTGTTTTTGATGGGACTCACTACATGTAATATGGGTGATACTGCTATTTCATACATATACTTGGGACATGCAGTGAGAGTTGCAGTGGCAACTGGATTGGACAAAGAAGCGATGCAAGAAAACCTTACTCCAGATCTATACCAAAGACATCGTCTATGGGTATCGATGTGGCAGTTTGAAGAATATTGGAGCTTCTGCGTGGGCAGACCAGCTTCGAATCCAAGAGATATACCTGAACCAATTTTGAATAAGGAGGCATTCACTTTTGATGGATTTGGAGAGATGCATCGGTTTAAGATCTCGATGGAGCATATGAAGATCAGGAAAGAGTTTGGTGCTATGTGTCCGAAAGTGTACTATGAGATCTGTAAATCGTCGGATAATATTTTAACAGTGATCAATAACGTGGAAAGGATGGCAGCAGAGGTCGATAGAATATACCAGAGCATAGAACAGAAGTACCTTGTTCAGGAAGAAGTTGATGCTGAGCAGTGTAAACTGATGGATGAAAATGAGGTGAGAGAATGGTTTTGGATAAGGATTTACTATCTCTATCTGAAACTGGTCATATTTAGACCGTTCCTGGTATTCTATGCATACATGGGGATATCACCAGAGGAACAACCTGAAGATAATACTGAGAAGTTGAAAGAAGGTGCAGACATATGTGTTACAACGGCCTTGCAATTGTTGAAGTTCATTATCCAGTTGAACCAAGCTGTCAAGATGCAACAACCGATTTTCTTCATTTGCACATACATGGAAAGTTCATGTGCAGTTCTTCTATTCTACGTGGTGAGCAATATTACGAACATCTCAGATGCATTGGCGGATACGATATCTGACTCATTGACAGAATCTTACTCGTTCCTTGAAAAATGTACTGGACCGTACATTGGGAGTATCAAGATTATGACCCGAATGGGACTGTCATTACTGAACCATAGGTAGCGGTAGCGGGAAACAAATGCAGTAAAAGAATCCTAATACTTATCATAAAGTACGTAATAGACCTATCAATGTGGATTCTTGCATTATAATTTCCATCTAACGTACATTCCACAGTTAATAGTATTAAAATTCCGAAACAGGACTTAATAACAGGACCCAAATAAATTACACAACTTCCAACATCAACAGGATGTCAAACACAGATCACAAGATTGAGATATATGTATCAAGGAGCCATTATAAAGCATATAGATACAAAATCATAGGATCAGTGGTCCCAATTACTTCAAAATAAATACCTCTCCACCGTCACCTCTCCATCCCAACCTCCTAATATTTATATTTTTTCACCTCTGTTTATTTTCACTCTTCAAGATGATCTTGCTTCTTTTGCTATGTCAATTAGCAACGGCATTCTATCTGCCTGGAATGGCGCCAACGTCATACAACAAGGGCGACAAAGTGCCATTACTTGTCAACCATGTGACTCCATCACTCAGGTATGAAGATAGAGAGTCCAAGACACAAATGTTTGCATATGATTACTACGACGACAAGTTTCATTTCTGTCGACCAGAGAAGCTTCAAAAACAGTCGGAATCGTTGGGTTCGATCGTATTCGGAGACCGGATCTTTAACTCTCCATTCGAGTTGAAGATGCTTGAGAACAATACTTGCGAAAGCCTGTGTATATCTTCATATCCAAAAGCAGACATTCCCTTTTTCTCCTCTGATATACGTTCAGGATATCAATACAACTGGATGATCGATGGATTACCGGTGGCTAGCATCTTGGGAGATGCTACGACGAATGAGAACTTCTACACGTCTGGATTCAACTTGGGAACTGTTGATGATGAGAACGTTGCACATCCTTACAATCATTTCGATCTGTTCGTTGAATATCACCATAGATCGGATGGAACGTATAGAGTCGTCGGTGTCACAGTGGAATCAGCCTCTATTGCATATCCTGATCGTAACAATCCAGACTGTAAATCTGAGGGTAAATCCCAGATTGTTTTAGACACTAGAGAAGATTCTGAGATTGCATACACCTATGCTGTTCATTGGATTCCATCAGAGACAGTGTGGGCTACACGTTGGGACAAGTATTTGCATGTGTTTGACCCTAAAGTGCAATGGTTTGCCCTGATGAACTTTTCAATCATTGTTGTGATCTTATCGTTTGTTTTGACACAGATATTGTACAAAAACATCAAAAGTGACATTCAAAAATATAACGAGATCAATCTGGATGACGACTCTATCGATGAGATGGGATGGAAACTTATATCAGGAGACGTTTTCCGTCCACCTGAAAATCCGATGATTCTGTCGGTCGTTCTTGGTTCTGGTGCTCAAATGCTTCTCATGGCTTTGGTCACATGTGCTTTTGCTCTATTTGGACTGTTGTCACCTTCTAATAGAGGTTCTCTTTCGACCGTTATGTTTGTACTATATGCCCTGTTTGGTTTTGTTGGTTCTTTCG
Organism: Xiuguozyma insectalens; assembly: GCA_030574155.1. Taxonomy (NCBI): domain Eukaryota; kingdom Fungi; phylum Ascomycota; class Pichiomycetes; order Pichiales; family Pichiaceae; genus Xiuguozyma; species Xiuguozyma insectalens. Next base: position 294,599 of record JAJMEL010000007.1, on the reverse strand, counting down.
TGTCAGGATACGTCTACAAGTTCTTCAACGGGCAAGATTGGCGTACAAACATGATTTTAACACCTCTGTTAGTCCCAGGAGCTATCTTTGGAGTGTTTTTCCTTCTCAACGGATTGTTGGTGTTTGCCGGATCATCTGGAGCAGTTCCATTTGGAACGATGCTGGCAATAATAGCCATTTGGTTTGTGGTTAGTGTACCATTGTCATTGTTAGGAACAATGGCAGCGCTTAAAAAGGCTCCATTGCAACCACCATGCAAAGTGAACCAAATACCTAGACAGATCCCACCTCAACCGTGGTATATGAAGACGCCATTTTTAGCTCTGGCAGCAGGACTTTTCCCCTTCGGAGCAATCTCTGTCGAGATGCATTTCATCTACAACTCGATCTGGTTCAGCCGAATCTATTATATGTTTGGATTCTTATTCTTCTGCTTCATCTTGATGCTAATGACCACAATGTTAATCACTCTTCTTGTCACCTACCTAACTTTATGTTCGGAGAATTACAAATGGCAATGGAGATCTTTCTTTGTGGGAGGAGGTATCTTCTTCTACGTGTTTGTGCACTCGATCTTCCTTTCCGGATTCAGACTCTCTGGATTCACATCTCTGGCACTATACGCTGGCTATTCTCTTCTAATTGCAGCAATGGCCGGACTCATCTGTGGTACCGTTGGCTTCGTTGCCTCTTTGTTCTTTGTGAACACTATATATAGTCAGATCAAGGTTGAGTGACCTGACCATTCTCTAATAATACCATTCCCCTATCACTTACATTCTTACATTTGCAATCCTCACTATAGCCTACGTAATCCCGACGGCACCGCCCGATTTCTCACCCCGCATTCGCACCCCACATTTAGACACATTTGAAAAATTTTCGGTACTAGGCTCACTCCATACTACACACTTCCTCTTAGAACTCCACAAAGGATGCCTGAAAACGTCGAAACGGAGGAATCTAAGCTGATTCAATTGGAAGTGATCGTTCCAGGAGATCCTGGGAAGGTTTCTTTCCCGGTCACACCTGACCAGCTCATCATGGAGGTGCGTCAATCGCTTTCCATGCTTCCAACTACCAAGGAGTACACTGCATACGACTTAGTGTACAAGAACAAGAAGTTAGGTAACAGTGTCACTGTTGGTCAACTGGATGAAACTGCTGAGAAACTTGAGATCACTTTGAAAGATGCTGCTTACAACAACAAGACTGCACGTGAACATTTGATGAAACTCAGAGATGCTGCCGGTTTGGACAAGCCATCTCCATATGGAGGATTCCATGACTTTAGTGGTATCGATGCTGGTGCATCTACATACAAGGATCTTGGATTGGATGAGGTGAAGGAGCAAGAGCAGGAGCCAGAGGAAGAGAAGAAGGAAGGTGAGGACGGAGAAGCTTCCAAGGAGACTGCTGAAAAGAAGCCAATTGAGCTCAGTGACTCCGAGAAGGAGTCCATTCGCAACGTCTTGACCAGTTTCAAAGAGATTGCAGCCAAGGAGACTGCACCTCCAGCTCCATTCAGATTGAGTCCTGCATTGAATGAGATTTCAATCTCTGCCTGGACCCCTGCATCTAGAAGCAGAAAGCTTCAAGGAGATCTCTTCTACTTGAAAGCCGTCACCCTGGAAGGTGAGACTTTTAATATCACTGCCAATACCACCGGATTCTTTGTGAACAGATCTACTGGAGGTCGGTTCGATGGTCGTGTTCGTCAATTGGGATTGAGTGCCTCCAAAGAGCGCCGGATCTCATACTCTCACTCTCTTTTCACACTCTTGAAGTCCCTGTCTCCAGAGTTTGCCAACCAACTTGTCGAGAACCAGAAACTGTTTAGCGACAAGGATTCTGAACTGTTCACATTCCCAACCTATGGATTCCTTGCCAATCCATGGCTTGTCACTTCTGATGAGGCTCCAGTCGCCGACCCTGCCAAGACTCAAGAGGTGTACTTGCGTGGTGGCTTGGATGGAAGCGATCTTCACAAGGATTGGAATGATGATTACCAAGGACTCAGAGAGATCGATGCTCCAAGTATTGATGAACGTATCACTCGTGAGCAATTGCTTAACCAGACTTCGTTTGGTTTCACCGTTGCTGCTGTGCGTGGTGCCATCGAAGTTGCTCAAGGCAACATCGAAGCTATGAACCCAGAAGATCCTGTTAATGAGAGAATCTTCCTCCGAAACGGTGTCTTCTACTCGTTAGCTATGGATTCTGAAGGCGAATTTACTTCTACTGGTGGTAACGCTGCCGCTCGTGCCGCTGCTCTCAGAGACTTGGCCGGTGTTAAATGCTTGAACAGACTTAACGTTGACGGCGTCTACAACTTGCTTACTACCGTTGTCAACTATGCCGGTAAGAGAATTGTTTGTCAGGCGCCAGTTCCGGGTGTTTTCAGCAACCGTGTCGAATCTGAAGAGAACAACAACTCTATCGTTATCTACGGCCACTCTGAAAACGGTGATACCATCGTTAGTGACGAAAACATGGTCAAAAAGTTGGAACCTATTGCTGAAGCCTTCCACTTGAAACCTCACAAGGTTTGGAACACTGATGGCTCTAGTGTTGCTGATGTGGTTACATCTTATAGAACCAAGGGACTTAATGGATCTGATGGACGTAAGTACGTCATTGATCTCTACAGAACCACTCCTCTTGATATCGAGTTTATTGAGAAGAACTGCTCTGGTGAAGCTGCATACCCTATCAAGGAAGTTACTTTAAGACATGAAGCCGTTGAAGAATGGTGGAGAAGACAAGTCTCTGTTGCTGTCAAGGCTGAAACTGAGAAGTTAGAGAAGGAGGGTAAAAAACCTGCTGAAGGCGAAGCTAAGGAGACTATCGGTATCGATACTACAAGTTTCTCGCTTAATCCAGATGCGTTCTCCTTGCCAAAGGCTCCAACTGAAGAGTTGGCCAAGCAACAGGAGGAGGATGAAGAACAGGTGCGTAGCGTCTCAAAGTTTGTTGGCGAGGTTCTCGTTCCAGAACTTGTTCAAGAGTTTGCTGCAGGTGAACTCTACACTCCAATTGATGGTGAACATTTGACTGCTATCTTGCACCAGAGAGGTATCAACCTCAGATACTTGGGATTGTTTGTTGAATCTATCAACAAGGCTATTGAGGGCTTGGCTGCTAAGGACAAAGATACCAAGGCCAAGATCTTGGAGAAGAATGTCATTGAACAAGAACTTTTGGATAAGGAAGATGCCGAGGCTCTTGCCAAGGCTCAAGCTCGTGCTAAGGTCATTCAAGAGGCTCGTGCCAAGGGTGAGGAACCACCAGAACCAGAAACTGAGGAAGAAAAGGAGGAAAGAGAGTTTACCGACAACGTTTCTGACTTGAACGGAACTCCAGGCTTGCTTGCCTTGAAGTCTATTGCCATTCACGAAATGATTGCCCGTGCCACCAAGCACGTCTTGGAAGATGAAGCTGGCCAGATCTCCACAGAGTTGGTGCCATATGTGATTTCGCATGTCCACAACTCTGTCTTGTCGGCCAATCCAGTCGCACCTTCTTTGGACCCATTGCTTGCCAATGTCTACAGTGAAGAAGATATTCCAGTTTTGAAGAAATCTGCCAAGGATATTCAAGAATCCATTGCTAGACTTGTGTTGGAAAGATTCCGTTATTCCTTATCCGAGGAATGGAACCAAAATGTTAAGAGTAACGTTTTCGTCAAGCGTGTTGCTCAACAGTTCGGTATCCAATGGAAGGACAGAGAGTATGCTTACTCCAAGGAAGATCTCGATTCTCAAATCTCTGCAGCTACTGAGGCTGCCGCTGCTGCCGTTGCACAAGAAGCCGCTGCAGGCAAGTCCAAAAAGGCTAGAAAGCATAAAAAGTCTAAAGAGGCTGCTGATGACGCTAAGCCTATCTTGAAGACCACTTTTGCACCTGAAGATGTCTTGGCAATTGTTCCTGTTATTAAGGACTCTATCTACGAGTCCTCCACCATTGAACAGATTGCCATTACTGGAAAGCGTAACCTTGCCAATGGTAACACCTCAGACGGTATTGAGTTGTTGAACGAGGCTATCCAATGTTATGAACGTACCTATGGTTCTGTCCACAGTCTTACTGCTAGAGCATACAACCAGCTTGCCGAAGTTTGCTTGAGATTGAACATGACAGCTCAGGCAGTCGAAATTGGTCGTCGTGCATTTGCTATCTTGGAACGTACTTCTGGTATTGGATCGTACGCAAGTGTTCTTGCCCTGGTTCAGTTGGCTAGCTTTGAAAGTGCCAACAAACAATACGCCGATTCTTTGAGAATCAGCAAGCGTGTGATCGATATCTGGGCTACTTCGTATGGATTGGAACATCCAACTGTGGTTGCTACATACTCTTCGGTGGCATTATTGCTCCAAAAAATTGGTATGTTAGCTGAGGCCAACGAGGTGTTTGAACATGTTATTGAATTGAGTGAAAAGGTCAACGGAGAGGAATCTCAAGTGACTGCCTTGCTCCGTTTCCAATACGGTCAAAACCTGATGTCTGCTGGCAAGATTCCAGAAGCAGGTGAACAGATCACCAAGGCCTTTGAGATCTTCAAGCCTACCGTTGGACTTGGCGATGTCTCTACCCGTGAGGCATTGAAGTGGAGCCGTGGAATCAAGAACTACATCGATACTACTGCTCAACGTGAAAAGTACATTCGTGAAGTGAAGGCACAACAGGCCAAGCAGGCCAAAAAGTTGCAAAAAATCCAAGAGGCTCAACAACAAGTCAAGCAACAACAGAAGTCCAAGAAGAAGCATTTGACTAGAAACGCCAATGCTCCAGAAATGGGTAAGAAGAGTATCGATGAGATCATGCAGTTCATCAACGGCAAATGATCAACGGCAAATGATCAACATTTCCTCTATAACGTACTTGTATATATGAACAGTATGATATGAATTAATTCTCTCTGTAAGTCCTTTAGATTTTTCCTATTTGAAAACTCCACAATCGTACCCGGTGACACAAAGATTTTGTTTCCTCCTCCCCGCACTCCACCTATTTTTCCCCCAGGGAAATTTCTAGTATTTAAACAGCCTCGCACGCTCAAGCCGTTCCTGGAATTTCCCCACTCTATAACCTCTTTGTTCAGATATCGATTATTCTGATTTAAAGACAATCAATTGAAGTTAATCGAAGATGGTGACTACAGTGACTGTGACCAAGAGTGGTGCTTTGCCATATTTGGAGCCCGGATTAAGATTCGAAGGAGAATGGGATGATCATGGAGTGTCTGCATTGATCTTCGCATACCAAGTTCGGAAGCACATCGAAAGGTTGGATCAATTGTTGGGACCATTTACCGAGTATCAAAAGATTAAGGACTTTGGATACCGTCTTGGTAAAGAGCCAAAGCTTTGGTATAACACGGTTATTCAATTTGCTCGGGCAAAGGACATTGAGTTGACGTTCCAGTACTTGCTTAAACTATTCCGTGACAGGTATCATTCGGGAAGATATGATGAGTTGCTTAGAGATGTGTTGGAAGATTTACATCAAGGTCGCAGAGAACCTGACCAATATATAGAAGACTTTTTGGGAGAATACAGACGGTTGGGAGGAGATGCTGCATTGGATCCCGAAGTCATTTGCAGATACTTTATCTCTGGACTTCATCCAAGTCTTAGACTACCATTGGAAGACAGAAGTTTCAATGATATCGATGATTTGGTGAATCTGGTTCTTCAAAGATGGACCCAGATATGAAATATGTACGAGAAACGATAAATATAGTGTGACAAATGACTGTAGATCTACAGAACCAGAGATATAACTCTAGTTGCATCTTAGTTTAATCTCATTTTTTGTTACTACTATGTATACACCTGAAAACATAACCTTTCGGTTGCGGCCATATCTAGCGGAAAGCACCGTTTCCCGTCCGATCAACTGTAGTTAAGCCGCTAAGAGCCTGACCGAGTAGTATAGTGGGAGACCATATGCGAAACTCAGGTGCTGCAATCTATTTTTTTTTTTGCTTCCCCTTAACTAACTAATACTTGGAGAATAGGGACTTAGTATCTACTTTGTTGCATTATAAAGATCAGATATATTATATTAATAGAGATCTTCACCACCCTCGATATCTCCATATTCCCATATACCTTTGTGAACCGCTTTGGCTTGCTTTTCTAATTGCAAGAGCTCTTTATGTTCGGTACTGAGTAAGAGTTCGTAAGGTGATAAGTCGTTCTTTTTAACGATGACGAGTCCTGATTTCACCAACTGTTTGTTGATAGAGTCGGTTGGATCTTGAGCCACAGTCTTTGGATCGTACAATTCAACATCCATCTCCACGCCTGGTGCAGGATCTTTGAAAGTTTCACACGCAATTAGTTGCTTGTCCAACAGAAGGTCTTCAAGCTCGTAGATGGTATTCTCCACGTACTCTGGCTGAGATGCTGGAGGCAGCTCTATAAGGGACAATTGAACGATGTGAGCTTGTGCCTTGTAAGAAGAAACAGAGAACTGTGACGGGAGCTCTCTGAGATCTGTCAATGGGACAGATTCGACGGTACCGTAGTCTATTTGTTGAACTTCACATTTACCAGAAGCTTTATCATAAGAAGCAACTCTCGTACGGTAGAACTTACCATTCTCAGAGTATTTGGCGGCAACAACCTCGCCTTTCTTTGGCACTCTAGCAAGTTTTGGGAACGATGAGGAAGAGGCATGGAACTTCTCCATAAATGGCTTAAGTTTAGCCCTGTCTGCATCCAAGAATTGGATTGCTACATGTCCATTCTTCAACACTTCACTCACATCCACGTCGTAGTATTTCTTTTCGATCTTCAATGCCTCAACTTTACGTGTCAGTTGATTAACAGGATCTTGTGATGGATCGTAGTTGGCCCAAAGACCTTTGCCTGATTCTCTAGCTCTAGTCTCTGCTTCTTCAAATTGAGGTCCAAACTTGGTTTGGTTCACTGAACGTTCATGAGATTGGGCAAATCCATGATCCAAAAGAGACACCTGGAATGGCGAAGAGGCACCCGGCAAGTATAAGTTACCGATGAAACTACCCACTCTGTCAACACCATATATTTCAATGGTAACATCACGTTGATATGCCTTAGAGTTGGCAAAGGCCAAGGCTTGCTTGGCGATATCATCGTCTCTGCTACGATTAGCCAGACCGCCAAGTACCAGCACCAACCGGATATTCTCCTTTGGAATGCTGATCACAAACCTAGAAGATGAGATTATATGTTCAACCACAGCCGAAATCTTACCTCTATTCTCAAACGTGAACAGGAAAGGTTTAGCCTTGGCAGCACTCTCTGAAGCATCAATGACACGACCGACATCAGGAGCCTTACCATGAATACCTTTGTGAGCCTTTTTGGCCTGTGCCTCTTCTTCAACTAGAGAGTCCCAATAAACTGGAACTTCCTCACCTTTTCTATAGTGAATGACTGAAGCGTAACCGGAGGAAACGATCAGTTCAGAAAGGTTTCTAGAATGAATCTCAAGAGTCACCACAGCTCTTTCTTCAAACCGATCATTTGCAGGACGCACAGATTCGACAGTGACGTCAGCTTTTTTACCAATAGCTTTACGACGGACGAAATCTCTCGCAGCGTCGGCGTAAGGTGCGGTGGTAGCATCAGACTGACGTGGTCCTCTAATACCAGCTATTTGAACGGTGATAACAGAACCGTCAGCTAAAGTCAGCTCGACAGTATCAGCAGAAATGACTCTCGAGACAGTAGCATTGAATTTAGCTCCAATGGTAGTAGCACCAGTCGCAGAAATACCAGCTGTTGATGGTGCGATTTTCGAACCAGACAATTTCCATAGTCCCTTAGCAGACTCTTTGGCAGATTTTTCGGCTTTTCTCAGGACGGACATTCCATTGGAACCAATGAAACTGGACTGCCAATCGGCAACATTGACAAGTCCTTCTGCAAGTAGTCTCTCTGAGATATTTCCCGCAGGGTGGTTGATTTTACCGACCAAGACGCCGGAAGAGGACTCACCCAAGATCGAGACAGTGACATCGCGTGCAAGAAGTCTTGTTTCGACGAAGGATTTGGCTGCCTCTGCACCAGGCTCGGATGGCTCGTCACCATTGGCAGTTCTTGGTGCACTGACACCTGCAATGAGAACAGGTAACACGGATTGTTTCGACTTGGATAATTCGAGGCGCACAATCAAACGATCTCCACTGATCACTTTCTCAACGATAGCATTGACTGGTGATTTTCTGGACTGTTCAATTTGAGATTCTGTAGGACGTGAAACAAGTTCTATTGGATGAACATTGGTGGACCAAACCCCGATGGCTTCCTTCTTGGCCTTCTCTTCGATATCTTTCAACTTAATCAACTCTGGATCGTCTTCGATGTGCAGATCGGATCTCAACTTGGCGGTACCTTTGGCCAACACATACTCGATCAATGAACTGGCAACAGGAGTAGAAACGTCACCGAACTCATGGCCTGACTGCGACTTGTATGAAACCTTGAACCGGATCTCTCTACCAACCAACAGCTTTCTGAGCACTTCTCGAGACTCAAAGCCATATTTTTCATTCGATTGCAACCTTGGAGCTTGAACATGTGCCAAGGAAAGCAACCTCTCTTGTCTGGCACCATTCAGAGGTGCAAGAACAAGAGTGTCTCCAGACAAAACGTTTTTAACTCTGGCTCCAAAGAATTGTGACATAAAGAACCAAGTGATGTTTAGCAGGGACGAACTGGGGCTTTTTTTCAATTAGGACAGGTAATTGAAAAAATGGGCGAGGTGGGGTTTCAATGTAACGGAGGGTCTCCGAATCTGGGGTAGATTTCCTGATGGGGGAAGGGACTTAAAGAGGTTAATACAGTTAGTTATTAGTTAGATAGCGATACAGGGGTGAAACCGATGTTGCTGGAGGAATTACTAAGAGATTTGGTAGTAGTACCCTAAGTTTGGTGCATTAAGTCGAACCAGTGTCTGGTTCAGGGTATGTGGCTGTCAGTTTGGCCAATCGGGCCATTTCCTTGATCTGGGCCACTTCTCTACTTCTGACTAGTAATTCATCGACAGTGGGGTGGAAAACTATGGATTCTGCTACGATGTCTGAGTGGAAGGTTTCAGACTCTGTTTGATGTCTGTTGAAGGCAGCTTGTCTGTCGATTTCAGTATTATTAGCGCTCATTGAAGGGAGTGATAAACTTGACAAGTTTTTTGTTTTTTTCTTCCTCTATTATAATCTATTAGATGTACATTAATCAATCTCTGATTGAATCCCACTTAGAAGAGCATCCTTCCTATATGGCCAGCTGAACTGTGCAGAACTACCCTTTGTCAGTCCCATGCCAGTCAACGAATTCTCACAAGCCCAAACCATCAACCACGACTGGACTGGATACACCTTTGGATCGAACCGTTTCGAGGCTAGAAGCATCCATAAAACTGACTTCCGGTCCATGCTCATACCAAACCTCTCATATCTTGGCATCTGTAACTTATTGGGGTTTTCTGACTCGTAGTATGAAGTACGAACGGCTGTAGTAGATGAGTCAGGTTCTGGTTTCCCATAGCACCAGTAAACGTATGCGATTCGTTCCATGATCATCGCAGAACTGATCGTATCTAATATGTTTGAATCTAGCAGTCGCTTGAATATATGCAATGACTCTGTGAAGTAATGATCTGGAGGTAGCGTATTGACAACAGGACTATGTTCCAAATTTGCGCTCACTTGACCCAAGACCAAAAATGCCTCTGCTACCAATAATGAGAGACGAATCGTATACGTCTTTAGGTTGCATCTAGACATGTACGAGTAAAAAGAAGACTCAACCAATGGACTGATCACGTCTGTTATAATCTTTTCAGTTATTCCTCCATTCTTCTGTGATGATGTAGACGAGGAAGCATAGTTCTCTAAAGGATTGATCTTAGAACCTGCTCCTAGAAGAAGTGAAAGAACCATAAACTCCTGCACAGACGATAGGTAGCTGTAAGCACGATCTTTCAAATAGTCCTTTTTCAGCATTTCGTATGTAGTGTATGCATTTTTATAATCGCGCAGCATAAAGTAGTAGTCTCCAAGGTGACGAATGATCGATTGCGCACTATCCGTATTGTAGTATCCACCGGTCGCATGGTATGCAGAGCTGGAATCGTTTTGAGTCTCTTCTGGTTCTGTACTTCCAAATGAAAAGAACGACTTTTTGCTGGAACTTCCCCACAGTCTTCCTATACGTCCAGTGATACTCTTACGAGGAACAACGTACTCCTCATTCCAAACATGAATCCGTTGTTGCATATCTGGCACGAGTATCTTGGTAATTAGTTCGTTTATCATATTGCGGATCGCATTGTAACTCTTTTTGGGTATCTCAACAGTTCTATGTTTTACCGAAGCCTCGGAATCTGCAGAAAGAACTGATGACGAATGTAATTGAACCATCTTCGGTTTCTCTTCTAGCAATTTTTCAAATGAGATTGGTAAAACGAGCGATTTCTGGTTCATTCCTGCTCTTATACTATCCTGTAAGTTCACACTTTTCTGTAATTGTTCCGGCTTGTCCGTATTCGCAAGGATCAAAAACAATGGCATAATGGAACCTTTATCGATCCATTCCGGATATACTTCCTGAATCCAGTTCAAGAACCGGCTTTTGATTTCCTTCGGGTCATCACTGGCGGTACATACAAACATCTGCATCACCGGGTGACCTAAAAACTCAAACGGTGCAACCGTGACCGAATTGATCGACTTTGCTAACAACTCTAAGTACATCGTGTCCTGCAGCAATGATACCTCGGTCGACGGCGAGCCTTTCTTCACCTTATAGAACTCTGTCTTCGCCACACTTTCATCAATTCGATTCAAATGTGCTTCTAATGCTTGTTTATATGCTGCCCCATTATACAACTCTGTCGTGGAAAATGCATTGATCGGTTCAGATCGTTGTTGATCCTTCAACTGATCACTTATAGCTCCAACAAACCTCACAACCAGCCCGCTCTGTACCCCATTGTCACTTCTCACGCACTTATCATCTTCTATAAGGGTTTCTTCAAAGAATGTGAACAATTCTAGCATATTTCCAAACCCATACCACTTAGCAAAGGCATCTGCGTCGTCAGATGACGAAACAGAGATCTTCGGGCTCAAACTGTGCACAATCACCTGCTTGCTCAGAAGCGACGGAGGCCCTCGCAGATCCGCCGGTACCATATTCAGCACCTTCGAGCTGTATTCACTCGATATGCTTGGCCAGAGCTGCCTTAAATCGGCTGATTCAGTCATGAGGCCAAGGAAGAAGAAGTGATGCTTAGAGGGAAGATATTATAGCAGATCAACTTTTTTTTAATACTGACCATAGAGAATATGTGCGTTACGTATGAATTTCTTATTATTATCTATTACTGAGCAGCTTTTGCCTGCTGCATGTTGCCAATGACCTCATCAGGAGGCAATGCAGCCATCATTTTTTCTTCACCGACTCTTGACTTGAGTGGAGCAACTTCTGTCTTCTGTGTGAGCTTGTAGATGGCAGCACCTAATCCTGTAAGAAGGAATGTAGTTCCTAGTGCCAAGGCACATCCAATACCAACGACCTGTCCCTTGGTAAGGTACCGCAACCCTTCCTCTTCCTTAGGAGTAGAAGATGGTTGTTGTGGCGATGTACCGTTGAATGATGCACTGTAACTCTTTGAAGTTCTCACAATCGAGTTCAAGACAGATCCACTGGTATCAAGATCAGTGGCAGTAAGAAGCAACGGGTACCAACTCTTACCGTTGAACAATGCAGAAGAAACTTGTCCATATTCTGTCAAGTTGAACAATCCGGCAAGAACCAACTGTTGTTTGTTGTAGAGGAACGACGTAGAGTTCGAAGTGGCATTCACCAATGCAATGTCTTTCAATATGGCACCTTCAGTCTCTAATCCGTCTGTAAGGCTGGTATATTTAGAATCTTTCAAGTATCCGACAAAATCGTCACCCAACACAGCGATAAATGAATCTTCACTTGTTGTGTCATTGATAGAAGAGAACTCAAACTTGTTGACTTGGCCAGGAACAGCCTTGCTCAAATCGCTGGTTGAATATTTTTTCGAAGTCGAGTTGAATATACCCAAAGTTCCTGAAGACATACTTCCGGCAATCAATGCCGCATCTCCCTGGTAGAATCTGACGTTTTCCACACCAGTGACTGAACCTGCAGCAGACGATAACGAATTCTTGCTGGCGTTATAGAAGCAGAAACTGCTACAATCATCCGATGAGAAGTTACCTGCGACAAGAACATTGCCACTGGCAGGATCAGTATCCAAAGTTTTCACGGCACCTTTATCGATCTTTGGATAACTGATGTTACCAGATTTTAAATGGTAAGCCAAAAGACCCACAATAGAGTCATCCTTATATGTGGCCTTTCCAGAGAATCCAGCATAAAGGTATTCGTTATCAGTGTAAAGAGAAGTTATCGAAGAATCTTTGTCAAAACTCAAGTCATCACTTAATGGTTGCGAGTTTTCGTTCACCAAGAGGTGAATATCATTGCCACCAAGAGCAATAGTGGTCGAGTTGATATACAATCCAGAACTTGCTGAAGAAAGTGATTGAGAAACGCCTGCAGACGACGACTTATTCAAGAAAGCCGCATGTGATGCTGCAGAATCAAACTTTGATATCTGACCATATCCATACTTGGAGCTACCACCGGTAAGCGACATTCCAAGTGTAGGACTGTTTTCAAGTGGTTCCCCATCAATACTGTAAACCGAGCTATCGGAAGAACTGTCGACCTCTTTCTTGCTGGTTGAAGCAGTAGTTCCATTGGAGTCAAGAACCAAATAGGTGGTTCCATTGTATTGGAAGGATCCAACAGACGAAATAGTCTTGTCACCGATATCAAACGGCGAGAATGTACCATTGTAGAAGGCCAAATGATCGGCATCTGAGTTAGATGAATTCACAGTCTCTGTGAAATCTCCCAAGATGATAACACCATCATTTGCGGATGAAAGGCTGGAGACCGCACCGTTCAATCCTCCATCAACAACAAATTCGTCGGCAGAGATCTCTTCGTCATCATCATATCCGGAAATATCAATACCGAAGAAGTTGGATCCATATGTAGAATCGAAATCTCCACCAACGTATAGTTTAGTCTTATTAACGAGAGCCAAACCAGCAACGGAAGCATGTTTAGACAGAGAATGGCCGAGACGATTGATAGTTGAGTTACCCACTGGATATTCAACATCATCGGTGAAATTGTTAGGAGAATATTCAAAGAGGCCATTGATTGCAATATCCTCGGAAACAACGGTCTCGTTGAAGTTGATAGCATCATATTGAACAACGACTTTGTCGGCCACAAGTTGAACATAATTTTCATCGGAGCCGGCAGAATCCAAAGTGATCTCCAAGTATGGTGGCTCGGTGGTCGATCCATCAATCACATCGATGTAGCCAGAAAAGATAGTGTCATACTTGATTTCGTTGTTTGTTTGGTAGAGCAATTCAGAAGCGAGAGCTGTGCCGTTGGCAGCATAGAGAGTCACGTTGGCAATACCTCTTATGTCACAACTGTCATCTGCAGCACAACCAGGAGTGTAATAAAGGAAAGTAAAGTTACCCGAGGCAGGTAAGTTGGAATCGTATCTGTAACCAACAGTTTTCTTGCCGATATCTTTGACAGAAACGTTAGTAGTGAGGTAATCTCCAGTAGATCCTGAAGTCCATTTAGAATCGCCAATTGGACTAGCCGAGGCAAGCACGGTTTGGTCCGAACAGCCAGGTTCGTTCAAAGTATCATTGGCGTAGATATCGAGACCGAATTGATACAATTGAAGTCCTTTCAATTCTCCAGTATCACCATAGTGGTCCAAGGCCTGCAAAATGAAAGCGTTCAGGGCAAGTTCATTAACAAAGGAGAACTCTTGGTATTCTTCGGAGAATCCAAGGGTACCTTGAACACCTTCAACACCGGCGACCTCATAGATTCCATCAGTGGCAATATCAGAAGCAGAGTCGATGGCATCTTTCAAAGTTGAAGAAGAAGCCAATGGACAGTAAGCATCACAGTTTTTCAAGTCCAAAGTTTCCGGATCAACGTAGGTCAGATTCAAAATACTGTTGGAAGGAGCTGTAAGAGCTCTGAAGATACTGACACCGTTGCTATCACCATTGTAGATTCTGAGCTTGGATGGGTAGACATCGTAACCGAACTGGACAGACCAAGAGCCTCCGTTTTGATCGGTGCTAAGCAACCAAGAGCTACCTTTAGAAGGGCAGGTGATGGAGGATGGATCCGAGTTCGAATCTGTGTTTGCTGTTGAAAATGTAGCATATTTCATGCTGATAGGTTGATCTGGATCGACATAGGTGCCTTCAGATGTAGAGTTGTTGGTTGAGTTTCCAACTGATTGTAACGTTTCGTTTCCTAACTGTGTGAATTGTCCGGCAAAGACCAAATTATCCTCGTATTTAACGATTGAAGAGACAACTGAGCCGGAGCTGAACCCAAGGAATGGTAGTTGTTGCAATTCCTTCTTCTCAAGATCGTATGCAATTGCAGCTGTAGATTTGTTGTACTCGAAATCACCACCCAAGTATGCCAACTTGGAGTCAGAGTCGATTAATGCAGTGTTGACATCACCAGAAACAGATTCCCATCCTTCCAATGGACTGATTTCATTCTTGTCGGTGTCATACAAGTATGGAACGCTGTCCACGATGGCCAGCAGAGTCTTGTTGTCGATATCATATAACTGTGATGGTGTGGTACCATTGAATGCATCAGATGCCAATGGAGTGATCTGATCGCCTGAATCGTCCAACTTGTAAAGCGACCCTTTGGCCGGGTTTGAAAGGTTGTATTTAGCGAACGAGTCATAGTCTGAAAAGGCGTTGAATTTACCTAATAGAAAGATTCCTTCGTCCAATGTAGGTCTGTTGAAAGAATCGGATGATAAACCATTCGTACTATTTGAAGCTGCCAAGGTGGGACCGGAAAGCAGACCCACCGTAGAAACAAGAGTCACAATGCTTCTCAGTGTCGACATAGATATCTTCACCGAATCAGCTGGTACAAGTAATGAATGAATGCCCGTTCGATTCGACCTAGAAAGAACAGAGTGTGTCAAGATGTGGATGGTTTAAAAAAATTGAAGGTAAACATGAAAAAGAAAAAAAAATAGTGGGGTTACGTAAGCGATCAATCGGTAATAACAAGTTTAAGGACTTGAGGATGTTGATACCTGACTGGATTAGTGTGGGAGGGTCAAGAACTGGAGATGTGGCTTGATACGGTTCTTTGGAGTCCTACTTCGGATACAGCACAATTAACAGTTGATGATTGTAGTTATTTTGGCATTAACTCGGACTTAGTTACCATTCTCGACTACTTCCTAATTGGTAACATCTAAAAAAGTCCCTTAACGAGTTATTTATATCTGATTAAGCATACATACAGATTAACTAAACACTCAGCGTCCGACACGATAGACCTCTCTAACCAGTCGGCGACGCCTATACTCTCCATTCATATCATACACCCAGTTGTCATCATCGTTAATGTAGACTTCCTCGGTGAGTCCCATCTCTTCACACCAGATTGAGTAGTCTGATTCCACTTCCCAAGAGCGACCAGGGACGAATTTCCATTTTTTAGACGGAGGTGAAACCAGTGCCAGTTGTGGTGTTCCCGGAGGTTTTCTGCGTTGCAATCTGTGCGATGATGATACGTTGAAGCATGAAGGGGAGTATAGAAATGGGTTATATTTGGTAACATCTTTCAAATCTTGGACTTCGATTTGGAAAATAGCCACTTTCTTATACTTGGAGTGTTCATCTAGGATGATTTCACTTGTGATGATATCCTGGACGGGGATTTTCTTTGAAGGAGGAGTTGTTGAATAACTCGAGGACTGGAATTGTTCGAGGAATTCGTCACGTTTTGGATGGCCACAAAGAACTGCCGACCACCCAGATATAATGAAGATGGTCTTCCATGGTGTATATGGACAGACAAAACAGATCAATAGAAGTATAGCAAAGAAGATCAAAGTGGTTGTTCTCTCGTTGGAGAAACTGAAATAGTCGTGAACAATCCCTTCAATCGCATCGAGACTGTTGATAGTATTTGTAGATAGGTTCTGCAAGTCCCGCATAGATATTAAGACACTCATATTGTCCATGAACTTCGAACCTTCCGGAGTGATTCCTTCCTCTTCGTTGATCTCTTCGATAAGTTTCTTGGTCACTTCATCCACGGGTTCAGATGAGGACGACGATATACTCGGTGCAGAGGCTGGCTCTGTAGTTGTAGTTGGAGTCAAATCTGGTCCATAGTAACCTTGCTCACGTAGATTAGTTTCAAACGCTTCCTCACGAGCACTGTTCAATCTTTCACCTTCCTCAGAATAATCAATATCATCTTGAGTCACTTGCAAGAACCCTAGAGGTGAAGCCGCACCTCTAGTTCTTCCAGGAATTAGTGTTGGTTTGTCAATTGGATACTTATCCATATATGCAGGTAGTATCAACAGTACTATGACCAATAACAGTGGATAAACAAGAAACATGCACGGTTTCACGCAAGCAAAAGTGTACAGAAGAAGGAAAGTAACCGTCTTGTAAGGATCTTCCCAATTAAAGATCGAGATCAGGTATCTTTGGATACCAAAGAACATAGTCATCTTGTAACTGAGTTGCTTAAAGTTGTATGCCAGAGTCATGACCGACAATGGAGGCTGTTCCGCTCTTCTTGCGTCGTTCAATCGCTGCCTCAACACCTGCCTTTCCTGTGCACTGGAGATCTTGGTTACAAACTTATCAAGTAACTTATCAGAAAAGTGTGTACGGGCCTCACCTGGAGGTAACGGAGTATATGCTGTGCCGCTATCAGTATCCAAATACTCATCCATGGACTGGCCAGTGATCTTCTCAATACCAATCTCAGACAATCCACTCACAATGGCAGCCACTGCAGCTCTTTTACTATCTGCGATATTTGATCCCTTCCGCTGCCTACCCACAATGTACTCGTCAGACAGACCATGAACACCATCCATGGCCTTTATGGCCAGCTTCTTACCGAACTTTAACCCTCTAGAACCGGGTCGACTCGAACTTGACGCTTCTTTATTAAAATCGCGCGATCCTGGCTTCGACATTGCAGAAAGAAGAAGTGATTGATCCAGGGGAGAGTTTGAAAAATGCGGGGAGTAGGCGAAGTAGGAATTATAAGGGACTTATTTGAGGTACAGCGTATATTAATTATGTACGGACTTTGAAGAACTCATCTTGAAGAAGTTGGACACAGCTGCTGCGCTGTGATCCATTCCAAGCAAAACACCGTGAGGTGAATCGAGCGAATTTTGTGACCAGAAGTTGTTTGTGGGTGTCGTATGAATGCAGATGGGCAGCTCTGGCAAGGAACCTCTGGACAGTTTTAGTGAACTGACGGTAGTTATAGTGATGGTTCTTCCGTTTGAGGTAAGAAGTATCCAATTTACCGTCAGTATCAAACGCTTTCCAGAGTAAAGTGTCGTAGTTGATCTTTGAATCATGAGAAGTACCCGAGATTGGTCCCTCTTTCAACAATTGACGACGTAACGACAGTATGTACGATTGAGAAGGAGAACCAAAATAGTTTAGGAGCTCGTTGATGAGAGCGTACTCATCCTGAGCACAGAATATCGGCATACCCGCAAACAATTCGACTATGATCGCTCCGAATGACCAGATATCGATCTTCGAGTCATACCTTGCACCAAGCAAGACTTCAGGCGCACGATAGTATCTGGATTGTAAGTAAGAAAAGGAGAGGTGGTTAACATTACAGGAAGAACCGAAATCGATCAACTTGACATGGAACCGACCTTCATTGAGGTAGAGCATTAGATTTTCAGGTTTGAGGTCGCAGTGGATGGCGCCTGAATCGTGGATGAATTTCAATCCACGCAAAGTATCCTTGGCAAATGATTGCACAAGTTCTAGACCCAAGCCTTGGAATTTAGTGGCTTGAATTACTTGGAAGAGGTTGACAGACAGCATCTCTGTGGCTATAAACATATGAGATCTAAAATGGAAGTGATCAACGTATTTAACGATGTTATTACTTCCTAGTTCACTGAACCGCTTCAGGAACTTGACTTCACTGACTGCCTGTAAGGACCACTCCATCTGGTTCTTGACTATCTTGAGAGCAACATATTTGCCGGTCTTGTGGTCTTTAGCACTGATCACTGATCCAAAACTTCCCTGGCCAAGTTTACGACAGATTTCATATCGGTACTGTACTTGGTCGTGAGGAGTGCAGATGTAGTTTTTATCTTGGTCATCCATACCAAAGTTGGACTTGAAACCACCTCCTATGTGCTTGGAATTGGTATGTGGATAGTAATAGATCTCTGGAGTCTTTAACGTTTCACTCTTTTCATAGACAGTCAGACTCTGGTACAGTTGAGGGTTGGACTTACCGATATTTTCGGTATTGAGAGGTTCATCAGGACTGAATGTTTGGAAAGATTCGATGTATGCGGCAAAAAGAGGTTTCAATTCCTCGTTGCTCGTGCACAGGCCTTGTAATTCCTCTTCTGTCGACACTTTACCTTCCCAAATGCGTTTTCCCTTGGCCAGAGACTGGCTTGCCTCTCTGATGGCAGCGAGACGACGTTTTCGAACGGTTTCGATAGAGTGTGTAGAGAGTCTGGAAGAATGCGACGAAGAAGTGTGCGACGAGGAACCTGAAGATGATGCATCTGAGCCAGCAGAGGAGCTTGCAAAGGAGTGTGGCCGTGACCTTGATCCTGATCCGATCTGTGCAG
Source organism: Xiuguozyma insectalens (assembly GCA_030574155.1). Lineage (NCBI taxonomy): Eukaryota > Fungi > Ascomycota > Pichiomycetes > Pichiales > Pichiaceae > Xiuguozyma > Xiuguozyma insectalens. The sequence goes on along the minus strand of JAJMEL010000007.1, from coordinate 275,807 downwards.
ATCTTCTGGAGAGTCTCTGACGTTTTTCAGCCGGAGACAGTTTAGGAGAAGGTAATAGGAGCGAAGAAGAGTCTTTATGTGTTGGCTGGACCTGCAGAGACATTCGGTGAGTCCTGACTGGCAGCCTGGATGTAAAATCCGGCGCATTTGCAGGCTCTTTATGACGATATTTAGGAGACTGAGGGATCTTGGACGGAGTGTTAGTATCCGTCAATATAGAGCGGTATCTGGGTCTAGTGGAGTGTTTTTCCGTTGTAGTTTGATTGTTCTCCTTTCCCTTCCCTTTGGATCTATCTGGCGACAAGAGAGGTATACGGCTAGCGAAAGAGGTGTCGGGATCGAGGTTTAACGATTTGAGTCTCTGTTTAAGCGGAGTCGCTGAGGTTAGACTCTGGGAAGAGGACTTGGAGTTGAGCCTGGAGAAGTCTCGGGGCAGAACAAAGCTTCTGGCATGTTTTACCGGAGAATTGAACCCGAATGACGACATCCGGGACGTCAGATCAGACACGCTCGTGTCCATTGAAGCGTCTGAGTCCATGTAAACAGAGAGAAGGTAAATATGGGAAGAGTGGGGGGACCCCCTGAAGAATAAATAAATAGAAAATACGGGGGAAAGCCATCGGGGGGAAAAACTGGGGACCCACCTAGTTTATCTTCCCCCGGTTTATACATGTCAGTTCTTCTTGACAAGACGCAGCCGTCGAGTTATACGACGCGGACAAAGCTGTTGTTGTGTCAGTTGATATATGATGGAGTGACAGGAAGTCGGAAGAAGTTCAATGGGCCGCGATTGTTGACACAGTTTAAGACTCATCCATTGATAGATGATCCTAATATGAAGTTAACCGAGGAGGAGATGGTTGAGTTGGTGGGAAGGATCATGGTTGAGGAGGGAGTGATGCAGTCGGAAGAGGTTCCGAAGAGCATCGAGGAGTATTCGGAACACTTACAAGCGGTGATTGTGGCGTGCAATCAGTTATTTATACGGAGAACTAAGGAGCTTGAAGAGAGCATAGAGAGGAACCAAGCTGAGTTTAGGGAGGAGGAGAAGAGAGTGGAAGGTAAGTAGGTGTGGGCGAGTAAAATAAGGACGAAGGAAGGAAGGTCAAGCAGAGCAAATTGTACAGCAGGATCTACTAATTAACGATTGTCACTCTCAATAGTAAGTGTCATATCCAACAGGCTATATCTAGCTGGCTTTGATTCTGATCCCCTATCCCCTATTCCCGGATCAGGAACCGCACGCACTATCTTCTTCCTATTTGCCCGCACTATTTCCCCCCTACTTGGCCCCTAAAATTTTTACCTTTATCCACTACTCTCAGGAAGACGATTCCTTATCCCAGCAGTCACGATGTTCGATGATCCCTTCATACTGGCCGAACTTCGACGGTTCATGACCAAGAAGGAACTGAAAGACATCAAGGGAATGTCCGACGCTGAACAATTACACTACATCCAGACCTCTCGAGAGTTTGAACGGAGATTCGCTTCCAACATGAACTACATGGCCAAGAAACTGAGACAAAAGACTGGAGCTATACCCGCAGACGAAGATTTGGGACTACCAGAAAACCCAGAAGCTCTAGCAGCATTTATGGCGAGTACTTGGCAGCGAACATTGAACGATAATATGCAGAGTCAGGGTGCATCTTCTAGCGAACCCTCACTACTCCATTCCACTGGTAATACAGAATGGTTCGACTTGATTGAATCGGCAACGGATCGGGTATGCAATAAATACCATGCTGAACTGGATGATGATAAGGTCCAGAAGGAACCAAAGGAACGGAAGGAACAGAAGGAGCCAAAGGAGCTAAAGCAGTTAAAGGAAACAACGGAAACAAAGGAAGCAAAGGAAAGTAGTACAGCTGCTTTGAACCAAGTGCCGGCACAACCACAGAGTTCATGCGAGCTCACATTCGAGTATGATAAGAATGGAGAACTTCTAAACACTGGGTCCGGACCAAACGATAAGCTAAAAAGGAAGATCAATTCACAGATAGTTAAGGCATTGGAGAGTTTCAAACTGGATGATACTTTGGAAGAAGACATTGCCAATGCGATCGCGAAATCGTTGGAGAATAACGACAACTTGTTTGATGCAGAGGACGACGATAAGGTGATTGAGGAGATCGAGTCGTCTGTCGGACGCGCATTACCGCAACCGGCTGTTACATCCAATGTCGGAGGTACTGAATCCAAGAAGAAGAAGAAAAAGAAGAAGAAGAAGAAGGCAAAGAAGAACACTGCTGAGTCTGTGAAAGGAGGAGATCCAGACTCCGAGTGGATATGTGAGTTCTGCGAATACGAGAAAGTGTTTGGTGAGCAACCGTTGAGTCTGATGAACTGGTTCACCCGGAAACTGCGTGATCAAGAACGTAGAGAGACGTACCAGCGACAACGGTTGCACAGGGGAAAGACGCTGAACCACGTTCATCCGCATACACATTCGCAAGCACATCCACACACTCATTCAAACACAGCAACCATCGAACAGTCTCCTCCTTCTGAACCGCTTCAAAATTGATGATCCAAACTTTTCACTATATAAATTCACCCTGTAATGATAAAAAAAACTTAATTCCAGTAATGATCACTTCTTTCTTTCGAGGGATTCACACTAAATCGGTGCTCTTTGCCGGATACAAAGGTCGTGGTCCTATCGCACCATTCAAAGGTCAATCTAATGGTCGTAGAGGTACATTTGACCGGAATATGCCTGTGGATAGACGGTTGAAGGCGTGGGAAGTGGACGGGATGCCCAAGGAGGAGTGGTTCAAGAAGAAGCATGCAAGGCATCATGCACTACAAAAGGAGAGAGAAAGAGAGTCTAATAAGAAGGATAATTACAAGAGAATGAAGGAACCCTTGTCACCTAAGCAGGTACTGAATAGGTTAAAGAGAGATCCGTTGGTTGACTATGTGTATGGACTGAATCCGGTCCTTGCAGCATTACAGAGTGAGAAGAGAGGGTCGTTTGGACGGTTGAGGGTGCATAATTTGGGTAATAAAGGTCGCGAACAAGATGTGTTAGAACGTGCCAAACAGTTGGAAGTGCCAGTGGTGGAGAATACAAAACAGGAATTGAACCAGTTGACTGATAACGGAGTTCATAATGGAATTGTGCTCGAGGCAAGACCTTTGGAAATAGAGCAAGTGTCCAGCTTACCTGCCGCAGATGCTGGCTCTTACACTATTGGCGACGAGACTCTAGCCACTGTTTCTGAGGGAAGGTACCCACTAGGTCTCTACCTTGACGAGATCTCTGACCCGCATAACGTTGGAGCCATTCTGAGATCTGCCTATTTCCTCGGTGCGGACTTCGTCGTTCTATCTGGTCGAAACTGTGCCTCGTTGACTCCTCTAGTGTCCAAAACGTCTTCAGGTGCCATAGAATACTTGCCACTGTACACATGTGATAAACCGTTGACTTTCTTTGATGAATCCAGCACAAACGGTTGGTCGATAGTGTCTACAGTGGCACCGGACCAGGCTGCCAAACTACCTAAGAAGAATATCGACCCCGACTCTTTACCGGAACTGTTGCAAAACAGCCCGACTCTCTTGGTTATTGGTTCTGAAGGGAGAGGTATTCGCAAGAATATTATCGATAAGTCACAGTACGTGGTTACATTAGATTCGATGAGAGATACCGATGCAGTTGATTCATTGAACGTCAGTGTAGCCACTGCACTACTTTTAGGTAAGGCTACTGCTGCTTGAACAGATGTATCTGAATTGTTTATAGCTTGTATATACATGAATAGAAGACTCTACTTCTTATCGACGGTCTCCAACAGTCCCAATAATGAGTTCAACACCGAAGTCTCCTTATCATTACCACTTAATGGAGATCTTGGGCTGATGTTATTACGGATCGATGAAAGTGATGTGCCACTTCTTGAAGTACCAAGATGCTTTGTAGGACGAACAGGCTCCAATTCAATATCCAACGATCTGCTATCCATGTTAATGTTAGCACTCTTTGGAACGATTGGAATCTTAAACTCTCTAGAGAATTGGTCGGTTTGAGAGACAGGTTTGGTAGTAGAGTTCAATTTGTTCAAGTATTTCACTTGAGATTGTGATGAAGATGAATATCCAACGAATCCACCAGCTCCAAAGTGGTAACCGGTCATCTTAGATTGCAAGAATCTACCTGGAACCACTTTAGAAGACTCAATTCCATTTGGAGTTTGACTCAATCTTCCACCTAGAGTATATGACAGTCCTGCTGTTCCAGACAAACGGTCTGCATATGATTTAGGAATCAACTCATTACGTCCTAACGAATAATTCGAACCTTCTGTACGCAAGAATTCAATCACCTCAGCGGTTAAGTCTGGCTGTCCCATCTTTTCAGGATAGGTCTTGGCTAACCATGACAAAAATGGCTTTCTCAACTTCTTCAATTGTGGTTTGATTTGTTTTTGGAACTCTTTCGATTGAACTGATTGTCTTGTAATATCCAATGCACTGGCAATGGTAGTAGGTCCCAACTTTTCACTGCTCTTGTTGTTAGCAGGGAACAGTGGACTCACTCCAGCGTAATTCTTTCCACTTCCAGACTGTTTCACTTTAACTGGTATACCGAGCTCATGGAACCGTTTCTTCTTCCAGTAGAACCCACTACGTGGTTCAAAATCAGGCAGTCCATACTTATTATCAAGATCGTTCACAACCACACGTCTTGTCTTGATCTGCTTTGGCAATCTCAACTTGAGACCGAAATCTCTTCTACTGAACGAAGAAGGCAACGATTCCACAACTTGGTGAGTTGGGAACGCCTTAGCACGATCTCCTGGAACCGTCTCCAGGTTCTTGGCCAACTGTGCCACTCTAGTGTTCTTGAACAACCGTCCAAACTCCCCAGAGGCTGCTATTGACTTCGACATCTTTTGGTGCTTGAGAAGGGAAGAATTTTTCAAGGCAGGTTTCGATACTTGAAGATATTTTTAATTTGATTACGTAAACAAAACAAAAAACTAACCAGCTTTTTCAGGCCTAATTGGGTCGCGGCCAGCCCATTTTGATCTCTCCCCTTTAAGGAACACACACTCTTCCTCGTTTAAGATGCCTTCGAAAGAGCTGACGGAGCATTACAAGAGGCTGGAAGTTATCGGGCGAGGCAAATTTGGTACCGTTTACAAAGGTGAGGACTTGAAGACAAAGAGTCTTGTTGCCATTAAGGTGTTGAACCTTGACACTGAAGAGGATGAGGTAAAGGAGGTTCAAAAAGAGGTTCAATTCCTGGCAAACTTGAAAGGTGCACCAAACATCACCAGGTACTATCGATCGTATTTAAGTGGTCACGATCTATGGATCATTATGGACTATTGTGCAGGTGGTTCTGTGCGAACGCTGCTTCGACCTGGCCCACTAAGTGAGCGTCACATTGCTGTGATCTCTAGAGAGATTTTATCTGCATTGGCATTTATACATAAGAGTGGTGTTATTCATCGTGATATCAAGGCTGCAAACATCCTGATCAGTAAAGAAGGACGTGTACAACTGTGTGATTTCGGTGTGGCCGCTCAACTGACCCCAACTTCCGTCAAGCGGTCTACCATGGCAGGTACTCCTTACTGGATGGCTCCTGAAGTTATTACCGAAGGTGCCACTTATAACGTCAATGCAGACGTCTGGTCGTTTGGTATCACCGTGTATGAGATGGCTACAGGTAATCCTCCTTACAGTGACAAAGATGCAATGCGTGCTTTACAGATGATCACACATCACGAGCCTCCACGGTTGGAAGGTCGACAGTATTCTCCGATCTTAAAAGAGTTTGTCGCACTGTGTCTTGAAGAGAAACCAGACCTACGTCCATCCGCGTCCACTTTGCTCAAATCGAAACTTATACGATCATACAAGCAAACACCTACCAGTTCTTTGAAAGAAGTCATCGGTAGGTACCTGTTATGGAGAGAAAAACGTGACGATTCGTCCGCTAGAAATAGTATCTATATGGAAGACGATGCTGCATCCATTGTTAGTGAAAAATACGATGTCAAGTGGGACTTTGATTCGTTAAAATCAGCAGAATATATCATTGATAACGGTATCGATGAAGACATTATAGAAAACACGCCAGAGCCTTCTACTTTCAACAGTCCGACTATGACAACATTACCTACATTCCGTACTTTGGCAAGTATGACCACTTCTCCAACAATGAAGGGTACTCCTTCCGCAACTATGACTGTCACTGACAATGACACGACTCCGCATGCTCCTAGATCTCTTTTAAAATTGTTTGAAGACGGTAGCGATGAAGGCGATACAGACTATGAGGATACGAACGAGGACGCACCTCTCACGATTCCATCGAAATCTGAAATGCCCCCAGTGCCAGAAGTACCTGTGGCAATCGAGATCCCAACAATGGATGCTCTGGAAAGTCAGTCGAGGTCTAGAACTGCCACTGTCGGTGAACACTCCTCTCGTTCGTCTCCACCTAAACGTTCCAACAGTAACACTGATTTCCGGTCTCATAACCGCGTTGTTCCACAAGTAGTCCGTCGTTCGACTACAAACTCAACAACAATTATGTCGCGCCGTGGATCATCGCCTAACAAGCCTTCTTTCAGCGTCGAGACCGATCTTCGCTCGTCTCCTCTTCGTGGAGGCAACGGTCCGTCTCACATGAAACCTTTGGTGAGTGGTAACTCTCAACAACCTCTGTTACAGCCAATCAATACTGTCAAGGCTAATGCAGTGTCACCAAATGCAGGTCCACAGACGGCACCCGTTATTTCGAACTCAGAAATTCAACAGGTACAAGACGTCGCGCTCGACCGGTCTCGTACTCAACTGAGAACGAACGACCAACAACAGGAGAAACTGAACCAATTCGGTGTGAACATCAATTTGGCGCAAAATCTACCATTGGCTATGACCCCAGTCACAGATAAGTCTTCGGATGACCTTGACAATGGGCAAGGTTCAATGTCTGTATCTGCATCTAACACGCCAAACGTTTCATCAACTACATTCATTCACTCGCAGCATCCAATAGCGGATGTGTCTCCACAACCGGTCACTCATTCGACAACCAATCTTTCGAACTATTCTACTACTTCGGAAGATACGATCCCATCTTTGCCTGCAATACTACCGAAATCTCAAATGTACGACAGATTGAACGAATTGCATGTGCCTGAGATGTTTGATACAGGACTTCCAAGTGCTATATTGAACGAACCTACTGATAACGATACAGCTCCAGAAGCGGTTGACGACGAGAAACTCGCAATGGCGGACAGTTTGGTAGATATCATTGGCAGATTCCGTGGAACCTTGGATGTCATGGTGGATCGACTCTCATAGATCTCTTTACTAATATAAATTGTGTATACATTTACAATGTTCATATTAAGCTTCAAAAACCTTGGTAGCAAAATGCTTCATCACAACTTCACCCTGTTTGAAATCAGGGTCCCTGTGCCGCACAACAGCAGCCGCATGGGTATCATTGGTACCAGTAATGTAAAGAGGGAACTTCTTCCATGGTAGTTTGTTAAGGTTCCGAATGATATCGTATTGAGACCGGGAAAGCTTCAAGTCGAACTTCTGCAACAACTTATGATACTCCTCGTCGGAGGTATCATCGGGAGGAGTGGATGATAACTTTCTAAGTGTAGTCTTCCAATGAACGGTGTCTGTTGAATCATCAGTAGTGTACTCGAATATGGTCTTGCTGGCATTCTCCGAGGATGGATAACTGATGGCATCAAGGGCAGAATCTAAGAAGTGATCACCTTGGTCATGAACCTCGGTTTCCAGACGAGAAATTCCCTTTGAAGGGACTTCGGAGTCGGCAAATTCCATTAGTCGTTTAGTGTCAATGAAATCGTTCAATTTGGAGGATTCGCGGATCACTCGAATTCCTGAGTTGATTGTCTGCAAGGTATTGTATAGAATGAACCAGAATTGACATAGCGGGAGGTATATGAAGAAACGGAATAGAACGATGACCCACTTGAACTTGTGCTCAGCGAAATGAATGATTCTGTTGGTTGTATCTTCCACAGCAGTGCCGGCACCGGCAGCGTTATCGTCTGGCATATCTTCTTGTAACAACTTAGCGATTGTAGAAGCCTCGTTTAGAGAACGTCTAGGATGTCCATCGTATGAAATAGGACCGTCATAGTCTAAAATTATAGGAGCATAACCTTCGAGGAAGCTCAGTTGGAACTTGGAACCATCTTCGAGTTTCATCAGTCCTTCAGAATCGATCCGAATATTCGGGTTTATATCAAGCACTTTGAACGGATTGTTGTATGAGATACCTGAAGTCCACCACGACGTTCTGATATCAGATCTGATGTTTGAATATAGGGCCAAGTTCTTAAAGTTTGTGAGAGCTTTATAGAAAATCGACTTTGGAGATGCCATCAATGCCAGCAATGGTGTCTTGACATGATCTTTCGACTTGGAGTTCCGGAATACGTCATCACACAGGAAGATCTGGTGGCCACTGCTAGACAGGAGTTTTGGCATGAGCCAATTGAACATCTTCACGGAGAAAGAATTCCCAGGAGTGAGAACACCCACATTAGGAACACACAACGATATGAAATTGATCGGTTCGATGGAATCAAAGTATCCTTTGAACTGTAACAGTCCAACTGCATATCTTGAGATAAGCCCACCCAGAGAGTACCCAGCGATGGAAAACTTGGTCACTTCGATACCTTGCTTTTTCAATCTAGCCGTTTCTATAAATACCTCTTCAGCCACACGAGTTCCACATATATCGATCCCGTCGTAAGTCCGATACCTCTCATAAGACTTGGTTCGGTAGAAAGTGACGTTCCTGCCCTCGGTAGCATCTCTCAAGAGGGATTCTATGTAATCAAAATGCTCCGGAATGCCCCAAAGTCCATGACAGAGCACAACTAAGTGGTAATCGGAGTCTCCCATATCTAAAAGAAACACCAAGTAGAGGAAAAAAAAGTGATATGAACGAGTAAAGAATCAGAGTCGAGGCCGACGTACCCTTTAAATACTATCCGTATTGGGTAAGCTGGCACGTGAACAAATCTTAAAATTTCCCTTTTGGGACAACTAAATAAAATTTCGAGAAGGGATTTGTATCTTTCCCCAACTCTTGTCACTTCTCTTCTTCTGATTTATGAGCACTGAACCTACTGAAGACAATCATAGTATGCTTGGATTGCGGTATTTGAAGAATAAACTGAACCGTAAGGGTTACGTGGACAAGTCGTCAAGTAAACCCGACGTTATCGATGTCATATCTTCTGATAAGGAGAATAGGGATCCTAAAGAGGGATCAATTGATCGGGACCAGGAATCACGAGTTTTGTCACTGGTTACGGGCAACAATTCTACTACCTGTGCAGTTGCACCAGTTGCAATGGCTCCGCTCGCTGTTGAGTTGACAGAAAAGTCGCCACAATCAGCATCTTCCACAACAGAGTCTCTACCCGATTCTCAGATAACTCATAAGGATGTCGTTACCTGGTTTGTTAAAAGACTCGACTCGCGTGTCACTGAGAACTCACTTCGTCGGCATTTTGACCAGTACCCTGGTTTACTCTCTGTTAAGATGCCAAAGAATTATAATACTGGTGAATATCTGGGATACGCTTATGTTAACTATGATTGTATGGAACATGCCACCGCTGCCAGAGATGCTCTTATCTATACATCATTTCACGGTATGGAACTGAATATTTTGCCTGTGCAGAAAAACAAGGACAAGCGTGATAGGATGTGGACCAACGTGTTTGTCACCAATCTTCCCAATGGCTTCACCACTCGAGATCTTTACGATACGTTCAAGAAGTATGGAACAATCACATCTTGCAGATTCATTCCGCAGCAATGCTATGGGTTTGTGGCTTTTGAACAGATCCATGATGCCTTCCAGATGATTAAACATACAAATGAGTCAAAACTTAATGGCAAGCAGATTTATGCTACCATTCCTGCTAATAGGAAAGATACCGTTATGACATCACTTCCTATCAAGAGTAATGCCGCCAAAACCAACTACACCAAGGTGTCACCTTTCCAAAATCCGATTGAACCACCTGAAAATACCCAGTTCTCTATTTTCATTCGTAATCTGCCATTGGATATCGATGATAAAACCATCCATGACTTAGTCTCACCCTTTGGTGAAGTTGTCTCTGTCCTCTCGCGTCAAGTCTTAAAACGCCGTGGCAGCTGGGCTCTGGTGATTTTAACTAATGAAGAGTCTGTCAACAATGCAATCAACAATCTAAACTCGATCAGTTTTGAAGGCCATAAACTCTTTGCAACCAAAGCTATTCCACGCGAGAACAAGCCGTATGCACAGAAGGACAAATACCCTAAAGTTTGTGAAAAGATCTTAGTTTCAGGACTCCATGTTCTTTTGCATAAGACGATGTTGGAGAAATGGTGCTCATCTATTCCATCGATTCAATCAATTGAGTTGTACGGGATCAATGGAACTTCAGAAGCGTCGTCGGATATGTTCAGTGGGTACGGATATATAACATTGAACGACGACTCCAACACCGGAAAGCTGATGTGTGACTTGAAGAAAATGGGACTTTCATGCTACAATGTGAAAGTCGAGATTGATAGTCCCGAGAACGATAAACCATCCCCAAGATTTCAGTATTTGATGCAACAGAACTCAATTCCTCAACCTGCCAATAACTACTGTACCGGTCCCGCACCTGCAGTGAGTGTGTCCTACCTTGATCCGACAAAGATGATACGTACTGCCCAGTTTAGTGAATCGATCCATAGTTCCGAAAGGTCCAAGAAGTTGCAAATGCGTGCCAAAACCAAGGAGTGGGTAGGAATACTGGCAAACTGCCTGCTCATTGGAATGGATCCAGCTTCTGAGATTACCAAAATGAAGGTCGATTCCTTGAATGAACATATGTTAAAGTTCTTCTGGCATTTCAAGTACAAGTCCATGTACAACTGCATTGAACAGAATCAGGTGGATGGTGAAGGCCATATCATTACAGATCCTATCGAACCTGTGATCTATGATAGGTTAATCAATGCTGGATTATACCTTGGTATCATGCCGAAGAAGTTTGATGATAGACCTAAGAGAGGATGTGCTATTGTTAAAGGTGTGAAGGCGAAAGGTGGGAAGAGAAGAACCAAGAGGTCTTTTAAGTAATTGAAAGTGCATAAACAAAAGAGAAGCTTATCTTAGTAGTAGTAATGTTACACGAGTTCGACATAGTTAGCGGGGAAGATACCTTGACTTGATCCAATCTTTCCGGTCCACCAGTCATCGGTAGAATCAGATTTCTGAGTGATGGTGATAACATCACCCTTCTTGAATGCAAGATCACCATCTTGCTGTCCTGCAAATGAGTAAAGAGCTATAGCCTTATTCTTTGGACGAGGAGCGGCAGGTTCACGTTCACGTTCGCGTTCGGTATCACGCGAGCGTTGAGATGGCGGACGGAAGTCTGGCTTGGCAGAGCGAGGTCTATAGCCTGAAGAGCTAGTAGAAGTGTTCTTCGTAGCTTTAGAGTCGTATCTATCATAGATATCATCTTCCCATGAGGTTCCCGATGTTCCACCTGTACCGGCACGAGCGCGAGAGTAGTATGCACGAGCATCGTTGTCATCATCATCTTCATCATCAGAGTAATTCTGACGGCGTCTAGAGCGACGAGAGGTACTAGCTCTGTCAGTGGAAGTGTCATCACTGAACGTGGAAGGAATATCGTTGTAGTAATCTTCGTCGTCATCGTAGTAGTCGTCTTCTCCCGGTGGGTTCTTACAGAATGCACGAGAATCCAGGATTCTCATTAGAGGTTCACAAGCTGCAGGTGGAGGCACTCTACCAGACAAGATCCAACGAGCTTTACAGTTATCACCGTAGAATTTACGGTTGGCTTCACGTCTTTCGACCAAGACCGAACCTTCGACGGAGACACCAGCGAACAAACCTTTAGTTTTAGAGTATGCAAACACGGCAGCAACGTTCTTCAAAGAAGCGGAACCGGCGACCTCAGCGTTCCGGCCCAATGGACCGGCTGCAACGGATATATTACCACCGAGTGTAACCGAACCGAACTGAGCGAACGATTCCACTGCAGCATCGGTATTCAATATGAAGACGAAATCAGTCACTTCAGCACCGATTTGACCACCAACACCTGCACCTGCAGTCACAAGTGCAGAAGGTGCCGACCATGAACCGTCTGGTAATCTAGCAACAACCACACCTGATCCGGCTCTTCCAGAGAAAAGGAAACCGGCTTTCAGAACAGTCAGAATTGCCAAACCTTTTGCCTCTTGCAGCACACTACGAGGAATCACCTCGTCAGGACCCAATGCTTGGTTCGGTTTGATAAACGATGCTAAAACCTTGGCGGCTTTCTTCGATTCGCTCTTTAACGACCTTGGTATCGGATTATTTAGACCCATTGAACTAGTTTAGTGTGTATTTCACAATGAAGAAGATTGTGGTAGGAAGGGGGGAAGGTTTGAAATATCGGGGGGACCCCTGCAGGTGCCTTCTATTTTTCAGTTATGGACCACAGAAGAGACACCCCCTCTCTCCCTCAGCCTTCTCTCAGCCTTCTGGGCCTTTCCCCACAGAGAAAAAAAAAATCCCCCGTAACTATACCCTGAAACTCTCCCAGCTAAGCACCACTTTCTCTTCGTTGGCTGAGATGGATAGCGAACGGTCGATCCACTGGATCCGAACACAGCTGGAGGAATTGGAACAGTTGGACTGTGATGACAAGAATGTAAACTCTCTACCTTTGTGTAGGTACGCAGCATTGGTGAGTATATCCAAGGATCTGGACTCGTTGCGGATCAAGACATACAATGACGATAGGTACCATGATTTGGACGCACAGTTGCATGATTTGGACAAACAATTGCAAGACATTATGTTTGGTATCGAGAATAAGATTGGATTACATTACAAGCGGGCCAAGGAGATTGAAAAGAAGCGTGAAGAAGGTGCCAAGAGACCGATTGGTCACTCCGAGTCCGAGGTGGAGCTGCAGTCAGATTCTCCAGAGTCTGTGAATGAGTTGAGGAAACGGTTATTGGCCACAAAGAACCAGAAGACAGAGTTGGATTCGGTCCAGTCAGTCGAATTCCAAAACGATTACCACGAGACGATGCAGCAGGACTTATTAGACTCTCTACCAGCTATGGTGACAGGTATCAAAGAACAAGCATATAAATTCCAGGACTTGCTTAGCCAGGACGCTCAAGTCATCAAAGAAGCCACTGAGAACTTTGAGAAGAGTCACGGTCGGTTTGGTGTCGTCAGTGATATGCTCAGCAAGTACCATAAAGAGGGTAGGTTGGGATTCTTCTTCTACCTTCGGATCATACTGATGGTGGTTGTTGCGTTCATTCTATTACTCGCTATAATCCGTCTCATCCCTGCACGTCATTAGCTCTCTATATATTTCCTTTGCTATATACATCAAATAATCATTTGTTCAAAGAATAGTCGGCTCAATAAGCACCGGCTCCAAAGATGAGCCCTTCTCGTAGGAGTTGCGACGATAGATCAGATCTGTCCTTAGGAACGAATCCACGTCCCAGTGGTCACCGGGGAAACTCGTAGTATCCAAGGGACCGATTGATTGATTGTAAAGGTCGACAAGGAATGGGTCGGATTCTATAGGTGCCTCGGACACTTTAGCCCATTCCTTGTTGATCCAGTCGGTCTGTCCGTCATTCACTTCTTTGAATAGCCACAGATGAACCAGCAGTTCCATCTGGAACTTGTTCAGTTCTCCTTCTAGACCGTACGTTTCCAAGAACGGTATGAACTCATCATCCTTCTTGATATCCTTGACTGTCGTCAATTGCTTCCTGTACTGCTTTAAGAGCGTCTTCTCCTCACTCTTCAACGATTTCTTCGCCAAATTGTAAACGTTCAATTGTCCCTCTCTGTAGATCTTGCAATTATCATAATTCATCTCGTCCATATCATCTGCCTTCTTTGGGATCACGGCTAACTTTTCCTTGAAACGCACGTCCAGACTCTCACGAAGCTTCGTAATAGCGTTCAACCGTCCTTTCAACGTGGGTTTTGTATCGTCCGGATTTCTAGACAGAACAGTGAATAAGTCAAGCAAATGATCGGGTGTTGGATGATCCTTGTTGCACATAAACACAACAAACTCATCATCATCTTCCACGTCGGTAGTATCGTCCGAATACACATTGGCCACGACGGAATAAGTGTAATCGTTAAGTGTCGGTAATTTATCGACCCCCCAGTCGTTAAGATCAGCATCACCAATGAGTGGAAGCAATGAGCTTTTATTGAGACTCAGTTGTAAGCAATCAAATGGGTTATCTGGTAAAACAAACCCGTATGCAAGTAACAGTTCTTCGTTACCTTTTGGCCCATAATTGTTGCAGACTTCTACAGTGTCTGTACTCGTAATCGGTTCGTCGACATCGACAGTGAAATTGGACCCATCGAACCCCCAAGTAACTTTATTCATTGGTCTGTGGTTCATCAAGTCCACTAGAGGCAACAGCATGACAGAGGTAGGGTCTGCAGACTCATCGACGATCTTCAAAGGGAAAGTTCTTGAAGAGACGATGAGATGTCCCCAAAGGAAGTCATCAAATGTTATGGCAGTTGCCGGAGCATCTTTTACAAACGTCTGGTACTGTTCTTGCAGCATCTTTTTCCGCCATTGGGTTCCTTTCAACAAGTTTGTTCCTTCTAGTAGTGACAACTCTGCATCGTTATAGGTTAGAGGAGAATGGATCTCTTGAGGAGTAGGTAAAAGGTCGAAGTATGGAGACTTCTTTGGTTCTTTCAACTTGTAGGCAAGAAACGCCTTGAACAGAACTGATGGAGGCAACTCGGACTTGAACCCAGGTATCGTATCATTAAAGAACTTGACTGCGTCGTCAGCTTGAAGGATCATGGTTTGAGGGATCTTGATCGAGAACTGTAAAGTAGACCCGACATCAGACTCGGTTGGCTCGTAATATGCAGATATTCCCTTCTCTTTGGACCACGAGAGGTTCAACCTGTCATCGATGGATGCCCCATTGGCCTTGCTCCAGTCAACAAGCGACTTTAGTCGTTGCTCCATAGATCCTTAGAAAGAAAAAGTGATCTTTAGGGGAGATGAATTCGGTGAAATTTTTAGGGACTTGATAGGAGGGTAGGGCTGAGCAGGGACGAGCAGGGTTGAGCAGGGACGATGGGATTGAATTAGTCGATTGGGTAGTTGGAGGACAGTGAGTAGTTGTGAGGCAAAGACGATACACAGGGAAAGGTGAATGAAACAACTCGAAGGTAGATGGAGAGAAGTAGCTGTTAGTGACGGTCATGAGTGGACTGTATAGTAGTACGCTACAGTACCCTCATAGTGGATGTCTATGACATGTTATGAAGGACGTGGGTAGAAATTAATGTCTCGGTTTTATCATTTCATGGACTAACTACATAACAATGTTAGCAAGGAAATAACAATTGCGCCGCAAGCAACGTAAATAATCTGGGCGCGCTTGAGTCATAAAAATTACTTGATTAGGACACATGGCTGCTTCATAGTTAAATCGTGTATTCATATAACTAATTGGTACAATTTGAATGGAGTGGAAAGAGGTAGGAAGACAAGCAATAACTCATACACTTGTGTGTGAGTCACTTCTTTGAACGGTTTCTGTTGTTGTGTTTGTTCAATCGTTTAGGAGTCTTCTTGGTTGGATAGTAGTCCTCTTGGTAATCCTCTTCGTAGTCAGCTAAGGTGTCGGCCGAATCTGTTGAAGGTGCAACCTTCTCATCGATCTTCTTCAATTGATCATCGTGGTCGAACTTTGAATGTTTCTTGTAGTTTTCAAGTAATTCATGGTCCATCACGGACTTCTCGAGTTCGGTTTCTCCGACAACTGCATCTTTGGTTGGTTGCAACGAAGCCACCTCAGCATACGATAACTTTCTGACTTGGATGTCAATGAAATCGCTCTCAGTGTGTTTCATAGCAATCACGGTGTCCGATGGTGAAGGAACAACGTTCAAGTTTTGTTTGGCCTGTGGTTTTGCCGGAGTTTGACCAAACAGACTGAATGGCCACCAATAGTTACGACGTGTAGCTGTCTCTGGTTTGGCGTTGCTGGATTTCAAAGTATTGAAGTCGATGACTGCAGGAACAGCAGGAGCAACTGAACTGGAGGAGGACATGGCTTAACGAGGGATAGATCTAAAGAAACGGTTCTTTCTGTTTAATGGCACTTTCTTCTCAAAAAGAGATAAGTGATATCCAGGAGGTAAACAAGTGGGACTCGTGGCTCTCTACTGATAAGAAAAAAAAAGGTTAGCACAGCCTTGAACGCGGGGCGGGCGGGGCAGGGGGTGGGGGAAGATCCACGATAAGGAGGAGTCAGGAGGAGCCCGGTGGCAGCCCAGCGGCAGCCCAGCGGCAGCCCCACTTTTTAGGGCTGACACCGGTGGGGCTGGTGCGCAGGGTGCACCGCCTCAAACAGCAATGCATCGCGATAAGTGGCACTTATCTTGGGGACTACAACTTTCTGTCTTTTAGTATAGTTTATTTCTTTTCAAAGGGATGGACAAGAGGCAGATAAATGAAGGATTAGGGAGTAAGTTACGGGATGGGAACGAAGGTGAGGGTGTTGAAGGTGGTTACTATGACGGCTGTAGTTCGTCTGCAGCCGCAAATCCTCTTCTTGCCCCTCATAACTCTGTATTAGAGGCGTTAGGCGATCCGCAGTTGGATGTGGGAGGTGAGGATCTGGAAGTATGGAAGGAAGGCGAGAATAAAGCAGTGGCTATGGCAGGAGATGAGGATCAGTCGAATGAACAACACCAGAGTTGGCAAGGTTCCACTGGTCAAAGCTTCGCTGACCAGGACTCTCCTGGACCTTCCCCTAACTCTCCCTCCTTCTCAGCCACATCATGGCAACGGCTCAGTGAACTTCACACCTCCTTGGATTCACACTATGTGATTCTTAACAGAGACCAGGTGAACTCTGCCAGTCCAAATATAGGCTCGATCCTGTCCTCTTCTGACGACGACGAAGAGATCCGAGTAACCGATAGCGATCCGTTTACAGCCGATGCATTCCAATCGCAGATAGAATCAATTCAAGCAAGGACAGATACTGAGCAGGTTGCAGATACAATCCTAGAAGACGATAGATCTTCCACGGTGCCATCGTTTGTGATGCCAAAAGTTTCTATCCCATCCGATCAGTCAACCACTATACAGGTGGTGGGTGAAGGATGTGATAAGCTCATTGAAAGATTCCAAAGCTATAAGAAGACTCTTAAAAATGTCCAGTTCCAGACAGATCTATCGCCTAGTTGTAAATTGCAACTGTTGATCGTCAATAGGGATAACTGTTTGATTTCCAGGATCACCAAACTGCCCTATATTCCTATCCTTGTCGGTAACGCTCAACAGATATCGTCTTTACCTCTTTCAATGCTTCCAACAGAATGGATGGTTTGCCTTCCATTGCAACTGGATTCACTGGATGATGATCTCACCATTCTAATTGACTTCTTGGCAAGCTTCGATGCCGCTGTTGATCCGCTGGACGATCTTATCGATAATGGTACCATCGGCGGTTCGATGCGACTGAACTGCGTCAATTCTGTCATTTGGGGTAATGACTACACTTCTGATACAATGGTTCTCCCACAGGATGATGCCATTGTTACACTGGATTCGAAAGCGAAAAGGAAATCGCAGCATCAAGACAAACCCCGTGCTTCCAAGAGCAGGTTCCGCTGGTTGAAGGCACGTATATTCTTGGGTATCACATTGGGTGTTGTATCGATGACATTTGTTGCGATCTGGAGAGATCTCACTAACGGTGATCCTGGTATACGTACTGTTGAGTTGACAACTAAATTGAAACCGGCTGCTCGTTCGGTACCGGTATCTGGTATGCCATCGGACGGGTTTGATCTGTTCAAGCTGGACTCATTAGCTGAAGACCTTGCTTCTTGGAGCAGGATGTTTGTCTCAGAGACATCTGTCTTTGTCCAGCATGCAAAGACTACGTTACAGAGTTATTGGGGAAATTTAGGTAGGTAAGGTTAAGGTAAGGTTAAGTAAAGGTGGGAATGGTTTGGTTTAAAAAATGTCAAAAATCTTTGAAATAATTGTAGCTTTTTTTATACCACTCTCTTCTTCTTGGATCAATGACACTTTCCGTCGCTGAGAGGTCGTACATCTACGATTCGCTTGCATCTAAAGGTGCTGTGCGGACAGACTCACGGAAGCCTAACCAGTTTAGGCCTTTGAAAGCCACCTGTTCGTTCCTGCCGAATTCCAACGGTTCTTCACGGATATTCACTGCTGATGGACTCGAATGCCTGACGAGTGTCAAGGCCAAAGTTTTGCGTACAAAGGACACACAAGATCTAATTAAAGTTGATGTCGATATACAGGGACAACGAGACGATTCGGATCTTTGCCTCACCATCTCATCCATACTCACACGCTCATTAATTGAAAACCTCGACTTGCAAAGCTTGAGACTCACCGATAAGTACTCGTTCCAACTGTTTGTGGACGTTGTTGTTCTATCGCTGCCACAAAATTTCCAGTCATCTGCATATACACTCTACTCGTTGCTGTCTCTGTCATCTATGGGCACATATTTGGCATTGAAATCCGCTAAACTGCCCTTGCTCGTCTCCACTACCAACGATAAAGAAGTGGAAGAAGAACCAACATTTTCTGACGACTGGGAGTCTTGTACAGATCTGTTAAAACCAGAGGAGTCTCCAGTCTTGTTATTTGTCGTGGGTTGTATCGCCGATAATGTTATTGTGGACCCTTCACTGCAAGAACAGGAGGTTTCTGAGCAGGGACTCTGTATCGGGTACTCAGGTGGTAAAATCGTCTCACCAGTTCAATCTATACCACTTTCCACCGTCGGTTGTAAAGGTATCAGCTCATCAGTGATTACTAAAGCTTTAGCGCTTGTGCAAGAGATAGGACAGTCCGTCACCAATGCACTCAATGTTATCGCCGAACAGACTCCGGAGTACGATACCGCTTTCTAATTAATATAATGTATCTATAGAACTTCAACAGTGTTGTGCAGAGTATGCTTGCACAATCACTGCAGTAGCAGTCTGAATATTCATCGACCGAACAACTCCCGTCTGTTTGATAATCACACACATATCTAACTCAGCAAGAATATCTGCAGGAATACCTTCCCGTTCTTTACCAAGCACGATCAAGGACTTTAATGGGAACTTCAAGTCTCCATTCAATTCTGTCGAGTTATCTGTCTGCTCTAGTCCAACAAGTGTATACCCCTCAGCTTTCTTCTGTCTCATGAATTTGATGATATCTGCCACTTTCACTTCTAACATTGGCTCCCATCTGTCGGCAGTCATTGCAACACTCTTGAAATCAACAGTCTTTGTAACTTCCAAATTATCCAATGTCATCCATCCAGCACCAAGACAGTCACAAAGACGGCATATACCTCCTAAATTAGGAGCTTTATCAACCAGAGATGCCATCACAATCAGTGGCGATCTCTTGATCTTCGAAGCCGCACGTCCATCGGAGTCTGGATCCATCACTGTGGCCCAGGCCCCGCTCTTCGTTTGAAGAATCGTCGAGGTAGCAGTGTCTTCATGAACATCCAGTCTCACAGAATTCTCACGTTCACCTTCCACTGGTATCCACAACTCCTTTTGATCGTTACCGATAGGCACTCTCAACAGTTTAATTTGCTCTTGAGATAAATACCTATACCAAGTCTCTTCTAATATTGGTGCAACGTGCCTATCAGACACTTTCATTAACACTCCACCGTTCAGACCACATTGTGAAAGATCTTTTTCAACATCCCATATATATGCATCTCCTGGACGGAACTTCCCGTATCCATCCAAGGACTGAGCAATCTCGTCCATCTGGTCAAGAATCTCAATCAATTCTTGTGATATAGCAAGTTTCTTCTTGGAAATCTCTTTCCGAATAACGGAGGCCATAGAAGTCGAAAAGTGTCTATTGGGTGACCTATTAGAAGTGGATGCTGGAACTATCACATCCACAATGAATTTGCGTAA
The DNA here is from genome assembly GCA_030574155.1 of Xiuguozyma insectalens. Classification (NCBI taxonomy): domain Eukaryota; kingdom Fungi; phylum Ascomycota; class Pichiomycetes; order Pichiales; family Pichiaceae; genus Xiuguozyma; species Xiuguozyma insectalens. The sequence continues at coordinate 255,742 of JAJMEL010000007.1, read as the reverse complement.
TGGTTCGCATTCATCCTCGGGACTCAACTGTTGTAACACCAACAGTGTGATACGTTCATAGGTAGTCACCGTCTTTGGAACCTGCTTCTTGAACCCAGGAAGAACCTTCTTCATGATAAGTTCTTTAGACTTGGGGTACCTGCATTGGAACAGTGCCACTATCCATTCGAGGTATACTCTGCATAAGGGTGAAGCCTCTGTAACCAATCTGTCAACAAGCACATCCACAATGTATTTAGTTAGAACCTCTTCAGGTACAACACCTTGTGTTTCCAAAAGCATAATTAGCATCTGGATCCTTCTCCATTGCTCACGATGGTCGGTTCGCTTCACAACGGTAATCAAATGGTACTTGTCATCGTTGTTCAAAATACATTCCCAGATCTTCTTTGCAAATTCCGATGATTTTATCGAACCAACAATGGCCTTCAAGTAAACTTGATAGCTGATTTCTCTCTCGCCGTAAACTTGTTCATACAATCCAATACCAGATAGGTTGTACTCCTCATCATACATGTCTGCAAATGCCATATCCATAGAGAATGCATCTTCATCGTTCTGATACAAGACTGAACCGTTCACAAGAACAGTCGACAACCAGAGTGTTTCTTCAAACTGTTTGTTTGTCTCGATCTGGTACTCAGAGACTGTTTTAAACAGAGTTGGTAAAAGCGACTTTCTCGAGTATGAATTCTCAATTACTTGGTTCGCAATTGATTCAATCGATCTGGCAAGTTCAGCGTTTGTAATTGACATCTTCAAAAGGATCTTATGCATTAGTAGTTTGATAAACGAATGATGAAGTGGTCTCTGGTGCATTATCAGTCTATCTCTAATGAGATCCTCCCAAATTGTCTGGATCACACCCACAATATTGCCGCAATCAACTGAAGTGAACTCTGATGATGTATCAAGCAAAACTTGGAGCATATGAATATTGCCCCGATGACCCACGTCGTAGGAGTACGTGCTGACCTTCTGGGAAAGCTCAATCACGGATGTCTGTGTATCTTTATCAACCATACTTAATGGCAAAATAGATGCCACCATTTCAGTGGTCGAGCCATACCACTGGTCCCGCAGCTTATGCAAACTATCTTTCGAACTTTTAGGTGCCTTGTCAAATGCGATATCGGCGCAAGCAAGCAACTCCTCGATATTGATCTGGAAATCCTCGTTATATTGACAGTGAGGAATACAGGACTGGAAGAATTGCCATTGAGCAACGCTGTATTTCAATGCATCGTAATCATTCAATGTGGCAATATCTTGGGAAATCTTCTCAAACAAGCCTTCGAGCTTTATCTCAGTCCAGAACTCGTATGTGAAAAGTTCTTTGTTATTCAACAGGGAGTCTGCATTCTCGTACAAAGTGGTACTCAAGGATTTATCACCAGAGAGCATCTTACCAACCAATTCACCTATCTTGGACACCATTTTTGGCTCCATTAGCAGCTCCTGGAATCTAAGTTTGGACTTCGAAGCTTCGTTGTAGAAGTTGTCGTTGTCGTAGGCTAAAACACGAGTGGCTAATGAAGATGCATTGGAACCATGGATTAGAAGATATGATGTGAGTACAACGAATGCCGGAAGGTTTAGTTTAGATGCCGCTGCAGATTCAAAGTAGTCTTCAATAGAAGAAGTCTTGAAGTTTGTGCTTATGAAGTCCAGGAACAACTCCTCGTTCTCATAATAGATATTGTATCCATTTGTGCGAATATGTTCACCGATGGCATAGAATATAAGTGCCGGGTTACAATTCAAATCGGCATGTAAAAGGAATCTGATCTGGATAGTCTGCAATATTTTAGACCAGATAGCGCCTTCAGGGTTGATTGCAAACAGTTTTGTAAGGAGCAAGATCTGATTTTCACTCACTACGTTGCGTCCAGAAACACCGTCAAGCAGTCCTGCCAGAACGTACACCCTTGAGGCGCTAAATCCATCAGGCTTATCGATAAGCTCTTGTAACACGCCAGTCAGAACTTCTTCTGTAGAAACAGGATCTGCCAACAACGAGTGCATTAGATTGGCAAAGAAAAGACGAAGTCTCGATCCATGGACACATTTGTAAACGTTTGTGGTTTCGTTGAGTTCCACGTCAAAATGACCAGCCTGCAGAGCAAATGGAAGAAAGATTCCGGTGATAAATGGTATATCGTGTTTGAACAATGAAAGGGATTCTTCAGGAAGCGTGAATGCAAGATCTAAGGTGAATGTCTTGACACGTTCTGTTGGAGCTTTGAAACCAACTGATAGAATAGTGGCAGCAAATGCAAATGGAATCCTGGATTTGGGCGAAAGAATCTTCACAATATCTTGAGAGGCCGCATCTGCCTGATTGATGGATGTATCAATCCCGATGATTGTGTAAAGAGTAGAGAACCGTTTCCAACTTTGAATCTCTGCTTCAGCATCTGCCATTTGCCAACGCATGATTGGCAATGAGATATCTCGCCCGATAGATTCGATAGAAAGTTGTAACAGAACAAGACAGAATTTTCGATGTTCATGAATGATACTCACCAAACCATCTCTGATCATTTGCCAGTATATTTCTTGAGAAATCAACTCTTGGAACCATGTTAAACTTTGCAATTTAGAAGGACCAAACTGGTTTAACATACGCATCCAGAGAATATGTGCGTAAGAGATCTCTTGGGTCTGTTTTGTGTCTATAAGGATATGAATTGCATTCCATAAGTACTTGGAAGTATCTTCAGATTGAAACAACGAGTTGACTCTCCAACGAAGACATTTGGAAGCTATCCGAGAAACTTTTGGGTCCTCGTGTGAAAGATAGAGGATAGATAGATGGTCTATCGTGGTGTCCAAGTAACTAGCAGCAAAGGATTCGTTATTCATGAAGAAATATTCAACGAAGGTGAGTAATTTGATGACATCTGTATCGCTCGCTTGGCCCTGTGGACCCACGAATGTGAACAACTTGTTGTCAAATGATCTTTTTTCAAAGATTGCATAGTTGGAGAGTAGTTCAGAAACATAAGAAATCAAAGTATCCGCAAGATGGTATTCTGCAAACAAATGGCACAGTTGAAGTATTGATGTATAAACTGCTTCATCATCACATTCGATCCTCGACTTGCAATAAGAAACGACTTTCGGGTATGCATCAGTCTTGATCTCAGGAACTTGAGAAACCAGCTCAGTGAATGTAGAAACGTACTGAGTCTCTTCAGAGGCAGGTTCTGCATCAGCATCCAGCTGATCAAGCAAGTGAAATGCTATAGATTTTCTCTTAGACGGATCCAGCTGCTCGGCCAGTAGTGCAACCGATTGTAAGGTCATTGTAAGAAGGAACCGAGTGGGTCTTTAGAGATGATACTGCGGATGAGCTAGATATTTCAAAAAATTCCGACACCAGTGCACCGTAAGAAGATAGCGATAGCCAGATAGCTTAGCTGGCTGAGATGCCTGGTTAGTGTATGAGCATCTACCGGACCATTCCGATAGATAAATGCCCAATTTTTCTACACTACCTCCTGTTCTGTGGCTGTTCGTTTGCTAAGTTCAACAACTCCGCATCTTTCGCCACCTTATCCATCCATCTTTGGATCAGCTGCTCGTTCTCTGCCTTCAGTTCCTCATTGGACTTGCTGAGCAGGTTGTTTTCGATCTGCAGCGATAACACACTGTCGTTGATTCCCTGTATACTCTGTGACTTCACCTTGGCTTCTTCTTCTAATCGATTATTCCTATCACGAATCTTTTTAAACGCCTCTTTCAATCTCTCCATATCTTTCTGTGTTGATCCCATTGAGGCTTTCAATGCTTTCAATTGCTCGTTCTGGTTGTCCAATTTTACCTGGGATCGCCTCAATTCGTTCCGCAGCTGCTCATTCTCCATTGCTATATCGTCCAATTCCCGTTTTGTGTCGTCTTTCCTCAACAAATTCAACTCCGTATCCAACTCCTGCAATCTGCCAGATAGATAAGTAACTGGGCTGTGTTAGTATGAACGCAAATAGACACCAGTTTTCATTCAAATTTTGATCATCCTTGTTTACTTACATGACTTGACATAGTCTGGACCTGCAGACTTGGCATCCCGCTCCTTCAACCTCTTTAACAACTCATCTTGCCAACCTACCATGGAAAGAAATAGTGATCTTTAGCAGATTAGAAATAATGTGGGGCTGAACAGGTGCCAAATATATTTCTCTCGGCTTAGAACCACATTGTTCTTTCTTGATAGGATGGCTGAAGGAGAGCAAAGGAAGGCCTCTATAGCTCGATCGGAGTCCAATTCGTCTATATCGAATGTTCTCATGTACCCTTTCAATCGCGAAAGATCTGGGGCAAGAACTCGGTACAGTGTGTCTTCATATCAACAGAGAGACAGTAATCAGGATGCAGATACTATTCCTGGGGTACAAGGAGGTGTGGAAGAGTCGGCAGTGGGTCAAATTGGTGAAGGTGAGACGGTGCATGAGAATAGCAACGATAATGATGCTGAGGTTGCTGAGGATGCTGACGTCACCTTGGAGTCGTACCGTAACGAGGTCAGAGAAGCCGATGCTTCTAGAGATGATGTATCGGGAAGTGGTGAGGGATCTGGTAGCGATTCTGAGTCCTCAAAACAAGATGTATCTGTGGAATCAGGTGTAAACCAGAAACAGCGTGGCTGGTTTGGATGGTTTAGGAAACCTGAGGAGGAATTGACCGTCATTTATGAGCCAGAGCTCGAACCCAACCAGTTATCACAAGTCATCACCAGTTCAGGAAAGCAACCGGCCAAACGTGATGGGTCTCCGTCAGTGAAGCAGACAGATGTAGAGCAGCAGCATGAGGGACATCAACAGGGTCAGTCTTCTAATGGAAGGTGGTGGAACTGGGGTTGGAGAGGTTCCCAAGGTGAACCAAGCCCCGAAGATGAGACTACGATCGATCAATTACAGGCAACAACCACAGAGGCCGCAAAGAGTCTCAATGCACGCACATCAACCTACTCCAAGGAATGCTCGTGGTCGTTCTCTAGAAGTTGTGGTGATCAGCTCGGGTTTATGTCTATTGGTGGCTCCAAGTCGTTCAGAGAACCATTTGAGATTCGCGAACCAATCGTTTCTCAGTATGCCAAGCAGGAGGCTGCTGGTACCACTACAGAGATCTCTGAGGAATCCATTGTGATCCCCAGGTTCGATTGGAACTATCGTGAAATAGGAAGACGGACCCAGCTTCGACTGATGGCATCTAATATTGCAGCTTTCAAGAAGTATCTGCCACCTGAAACACATCTTTATAAGAAGCAGGCTAAAAACAAAGAGATTGTGCACAAGACAGCTCTCGTCATGGGTATTCACAGCTTTTTACCCTTGAAACTAGTGACGCAGTTTGCTGCTGAAAGTACCGGTACCGCAGATAAACTGGTGGAACAAGGGATTGCAGAATTGAACCATTGGGGAGAGGAGCATCAGACTGTGTTTGCTATCGATTCCATTTCATTAGACGGGTATGGCAAGATCTTTGACCGTGTGAATCATTGTGTACTGTTGATGGAAGGGTATGACTTCTCACAGTACGACTACGTTCTCGTTGTAGCCAACTACCAGGCGGTTGTGGTGGGAATCCATCTAATTTCTAGGTTGATCACTGCCGGGTACCTCCAGTACGTTGATAAGATCGGAATGATCAATATACAAGGCCCTTGCCTTGGTCCAGTTGTGGGACTGGACTCAAAATTGACGGTGAAACAGAATTCAAAGCTGGAGACTGATATCTTGATGGAACTGTTTGATTTCCAAGATCCGGAAACGTTGCAGAGCAAAGAGTTGATACGTCATTTAGAGATTATCATTTCACAGAATGTGAAAGTGACGTTTGTAGGTTCTCTGACAGACACTGTGAGTCCACTCTATTCGAGTCTCTGTGCACATGTAACGCATCCGAACATCTATCGTGCGTTATATATTGATGGTGGTATGGAACAGCCGGATTTCCTGGTTACTCTGCTGAGTCTGATACTGGCTGTTAAGAACCTTGGATTGGATGATCATGGATTGATTGTGGAATTGAGTGGATTCTTTATCGAGCATGCTGGTAATGTGAAGAAACTGCAAGATGTGAAGTTCCGGCCTCAAGGGCTGAGTCCTGCATACGAGAACAGAGAGGTATTTAAAATTGGCATTAGTCACTCGTTGAGTACAACAGATCTGGTTGCTGGCCAGCGGCTTTGCAAAGGTGCTGGCGATGTGAGACAGCTCAATGCCAACGAGTACCACCTGCCGTGGTGTATGAGAGGATTCATGCAGGAGCTTACGTCATTGAAACGGAAGGACTCGCAAAGAGACACTGGCGAGACGGTCCACCAACTTTTGGAGGAGTTCCGGAGTTGGAAACCGGAAGACCATCACTACAAGGATCTGCGGTACTGCATTGAAGCACTAGAGAGGATGGACCGCGAAGACGTTGGTGTTTGACCCAGCACTGTATCAAACCTACATATTAAACCCTTACATAATAACTAAAACCTCTACACTTCATCTCTACCTCGCTTCCCCGCCTTGAAAAATAAGTCTGGAATTGATTTCTCCCCCATTATTTACACCTTGAAAGAAGTGAGGTGTGGCAACGAGTACACAAGTTGCCGAACATATTCACTTACCACAGGGCAGAAACGGTGCCTGCAGCGACAACAAGAGCTGCAGACGAAGAGATTGTACGTGCACCACAGCTACCGAAGCGCAAATCATCGATGAGTAACGTTTTATCTTCATTAGTCAACAGTGTCAAGAGTTTAAGCACGTCATCTCTGAACAGTCGGAGAAGTACCGGGGATGAGAACGTTCCGCCAGAGAGCATACCAGTGTCTATTGTGGGATCGAGTTCGAACAGAACGACCCCACCAAGCACCAGTCGGCCTGTTTCAAGGCATAGCGTTAGTGAGCTCAGTGGAGGAGGCAGCACGAGAGTGAGTGGAGGTGATGGTAATAACAAGAGTAATCATAGCAACAATAACGATGTTGAACATAATAACGACGTTGATGCCATAGTGGATGATGTGGTACCACCTTCTAGTATCGAGCGTCATGTCGAGACAGAGAGCATGGAACTGAGTGGTCCAGAAGATTATAGCGACGCTGAGCAAGGAGCAGTGGACGCAGTTCCAAACAGCATTTTCGCATCATCTTCAGAGGCAGTGACACGTGGATCGCGGGCGAATTCGGCGGCTACAGAATCGTCTGCTGCCACTGCGATCCGTCACAACAGGTTCAACCCTCAGATTTATAACTATAGCATGGCGAACAGTCCGACTATGGCGAATTTGGCGTCAAATCTGAATTCGAGTAATGGCCCTGGATCTACTACTGGAACAACAACTAGTGCAGACCATATCTGCTCGCCGTTGGCTCGACAGCTGCATGAAGAGGAAGCGCCACTTGAAATGTCGGCTCCTCTTGAATCACCACCTGATTCACCAATGTCGGCCGTTTCTGAACAACCATCCACGCAGGAGATCGAAGTCCATGAAGATCAAGTTATAGGTGATAGTACGGACACAGTTTTAGCGGGACGGAACTCTGCAAAGAAAGATGAGGATGGCTATTATTCAATCAGACTGACTCCATTCATAGATCATTCGTCATCAGCTCCATACATGTTTTTCGGACCTATTATAAGAAAGATCAAGCCAGGTATGGCTATACCTGTGGGGAGATACACGGAGAAATGTAAGAGTGCAGCTACTGCACCACAAGGATCGTCTGCACCTGTGGTGTTTAAAAGCAAAGTTGTTTCCAGACAGCATGCAGAGTTAACCGTTGATGAAGAAGGTGAATGGCATATTCGAGACGTGAAGTCTTCAAGTGGTACATTTTTAAACCATGTTCGACTATCACAAGCGAATACGGAGAGTACCGAGTTCCCATTGAACGACTCGGATATCTTACAACTGGGTATGGACTATAGAGGTGGATCCGAAGAGATCTACCGGTGTGTGAAGGTCAAGTTGGAGTTGAATAACAGTTGGCGTCGTCGTGGAGCCAAGTTTTCCAAAGAAGCACATGAACGGTTGAAGGGATTGACACTGACTAAGAAAGAGTCTGAACTGACACCATGTGTTATTTGTTTGGGTCCAATCAAGCCATGCCAGGCAGTTTTCGTTGCATCATGTTCACACGCTTGGCATTACAGATGTATTAGGCCTCTCATAGTGAAAAGTTATCCACAGTTCATGTGTCCTAACTGTAAGGCAGTTTGTGACATTGAGGCTGATTTGGACGAGGATGAGTGGTAGGGATGATGTGGTAATCAGACGTTACGTAGTAATCAGTCAATATAGTATATATGGTACATATAAGGAGTTGTATCGAACTAGTCCTTTGTGCAGATGATCATTGCTAAATAAAATTAACCTATTCATTCGATTACATAAGCCCTTGCATAATCAATTCCATCTGTCCCGCACAACACCCGTCCACCGACCCTGGTTGCTTGGCAAAATTTTCTCACCCCAGTAAAACAAAAGAAACGACATTTTTTGTAGATTATTCCGATATCCTACCCGTGTTTACGTAAGCACCCTGCGGCTAAGACAATGGAGATGCATATTAAAAGCGACATCTCCGAGTATACAATAAGTCATTATTGGCTACTTTTCAAATTGAACTGTGGAAGGACTCTCAATAAATTTATCCTGAAATGGATTTACGAGAGGCCGTCAAGTTTGCAACGGAGTCATCCAATTCACCTTCTGAAGAATTGACTTTATAGGTAGTCAATATATAATTAATAAATGTGTTTTTCGGCAAGATTGCTACAGATAAAACAGAAAAAGCCAATGATCGACAGTTAACCAGCGCACAGTTTTCAATTTAAAAGTAACTTTTTTGTGAATACGTTAAGCATTGAGTGAGGATGGGACAGATGTTAAAAAAGAAACGATAGTGGAGGATTATTGAATTACTATTTGTTCAAATTGTTGCGTTAGGATTAAGCTTAAGTTGGGCCGCACGGCCAGTTAAAAAAAAATAAAAAAAAAACTTTGGGGTATAAAGTAGAGTAAGTCTGCACGAGGAAGGACCTTGGAAAGTTTCTTAGTAGACGGACGATTATTTTCTCTTTTTCCGAAGAAAGAAAGTAAAAGAAACGAATAGGACACGAAGATGACGAACAACGTGTTCAATCCGCAGGTTTTCTTCATTGTCTTCCGTGAGACATTGGAGGCTGTCATTATTCTTGCTACTTTGTTAGCTTTCGTCAAACAATCTTTAGCTGGTGATGAAAATAAAGCACTTCGAAAGAAATTGAATATACAGATTTGGTCTGGTGCCATTGTAGGTATATTCATATGTCTTTGTATCGGTGGTGGTTTCATTGGTGCCTACTATTCTCTTGGTAAGAATATTTGGACCAACACTGAAGATCTTTGGGAAGGTATCTTTTCTATCATTGCTACCGTTCTTATCTCTGCCATGGGTATCACTATGCTTCGTATTAACAAGATGCAAGCCAAGTGGAGAATTAAGATTGCTCGTGCTTTGACTACTGCTCCTTCCAAAAAATCGGACCGTTTCAAGTTCTCCTACCTCTGTAAGAAGTATGCCATGTGGATTCTTCCATTCCTTACTACCTTGCGTGAAGGTGTTGAAGCTATCGTCTTCGTTGGTGGTGTCGGTATCGGTACTCCAGCTAAATCTTTCCCATTGCCTGTTATCACTGGTCTTTTGGCTGGTATCCTTGTCGGTTATATCATGTACAAGGCTGGTTCTGGAACCTCCTTGCAAATCTTCCTCTGTATCTCTACCTGTATTCTTTACTTGATCGCTGCAGGTCTTTTATCAAGAGGTATCTGGTACTTTGAGACTAATACATTCAACAAGAAGACTGGTGGTGATGCTTCCGAATCTGGTGATGGTCCAGGTTCTTACGATATCTCTAAGTCTGTCTGGCACGTTAACTGTTGCAACCCTGAACTCGATAACGGTTGGGATGTCTTCAATTCCCTCTTGGGATGGCAAAACTCTGCTACTTACGGTTCCGTCATCTCTTACAATGTCTATTGGTTGGCCTTGATTATTGTCATCTTGCTTCTTCTCTACCAAGAGAAGCATGGCCACCTCCCAGGTACCAAGAACTTGACTCTTGCCAAACTTAACCCAATGTACTGGATTAAGGGTAAGTACAAGAACGAGCTTTCTGAAGAGGAACAGCAAAAGCTTTACGCTAAGGCTGACCGTGAAATTAAGGAAGCTGCTGCCAGGGAAAATGAGCTTGCTCAGCAACAGGCTACTACTGCCCCTGCTCCTGCTACTGCTGCTGCAAACTAAGTTTCCATGATTATGACATGACACTTTCTTCTTAAACTTTTTTATCTTCTTTCTTTGATGGACTGATCACACTCAAGGACTGTCATGATCGATCTTCCCCACCACACACACACACACACACACACACACACAGGGGTAGATCTTTCCATGCTTTACTTTGACGATCAGATTCCATCGTCCTTCTTTGTCTAATGACAACTATATATACTACGCCATGCGGGATGGCATTTCATCGATTAGTTAGCTCTTTTAATATTTCAATGAGCCCAATATACAGTAGTAGTCTGGTAGTTGGTTCAAATTGAGTTCCAAATGAATTTGGTATTTGAATCCATATCAATTGCGGACAACTTGGATTCAACAAGCTTCCGAGTGATCTCGTTCAACCTGATCTGTTGTTTGGAGCTAACTAGTAGTAGGTTGAACAATTCCATGCGATACGGGTAGAACGTTGATGGATCATTAAACCAATCGTCAAATAGTTGGTTGCAAAAAGTTTCAATAGGGACGGAATTGATACATTGGAAAAGTAATGAAACGAGTGTATCATTGACGTTTTCAACCATTGCCAGTATCAACGAGTTGTATTGATCAGAGGTTATGAATTGTGTGTTATAAGTCAAGAGTTCTGCTACCAGTTGGAACATAGAGCTCTTGAGTGTGTCATTGAAGAACAATTGCTGCCATATAATGGTCTGTGAAGATATACTGTCGGAGAACTGTTGGTCGTTCTCATAATTGTAGCTGACAGCTGCACGTAATTGATTGATTTTGAGCAGGATTTCATCATCGGAGTGCATCTCAATGTATTCTTTGGTGAGGAAGAGGGACTCTAAAGGTATGTCTGTAAGTAGAGGTGTATCTTTGGGAGGCAGAGGATGGTACTTGTTGAGATACTGAGGCAGGTAGTTTGGATCTGAGCAAAGGTTTGATACCTCTGTAATGGATTTGTGACAGCGGTATAGTGTCTTTATTAACCAGATGCTTCCGAAGGTTATTATTAGAGTGATTCCAAGGTATAGATGAGTAGGAGGAGGTAGAAGCTGTTGAAGCAAGTCAGCAAATGGTAGAGACAATAAGTGCAAGGTTGATGATACTTGTGAATCGAATAGTTGACTAGTACCGAAACTTGTATTCAGAGCTACTGACAAAGAAGACATGGTATAGTCAAGGGAAAGAAAACAAGGGAATCCCTGAATGACCTGAAATATCCCAAAAAACAATTAGCGGATTACCTAATTAGGAATGAACCGACGACTAATCAGAGAAGACGTAAATTGATATACTAAAGTACGTTATGTAATAAATAAATGGCCAAGATGGAGCGACCATGATGAGCCAGCGTGATGGAATGTGTGAGAAGATCGACAGCAAGAATACGGGATTGGATCCGTTGCATTGTGATTCCAAGCACGTCCAATATGGCCAGCTTAAACGGTATTCTTGAAGTTGGATGGACCTTTCTCGAATCTTGGAGGAGCGTTTCTGTCGTACATAATTCCACCAGGTCTCTTTGGAGGAATGATTGGATCAGGATGCTGGAACTTGGCTAGCAATTCCTCTGTATTTTTCAAGATCTTTTCCAGTTCAACTGGATCGGTAACGTCTCTGTGATGTTCGAATCTAAGACGAATTTCTGCAGCTTTTGAACGGTAGAAATCGTTTCTATTGATCCAATCATGTGCAGTTCTCAACGACCGTCTATACAGGCTGGAGACCAGCTTCAAATTCTGTGGTGAAAATGGCACTGGAGCCGTCATCTTCTGTTGAATTTGGAAAGAAGCTGTGTAGGCTACAAGATTAAAATTTTTACCAATGAGAACAGTTCAAATAGAGAACTGGTGTAGGGGTGTGTGATGTGAAGATGGAAAACATGGTTGGAGCCCGCGGGGTCGGTCGGCGGGACGGTGGGGTTACTGAAAGGATCTGAGAATAAATAATGGCGGGGTCGATTTGATCTCTTCCTTTTAAGTACAACATGGGTTGGTGGTTTGGCAAAGGGAACAAGGGTAAGAAAGTGAAAGAAGAGGAGGACGTTAGGAAGCAGAACAAGGGGAATTCTGGTCCTAGTAGGGAAGTGACAGAGAAGAAGGTCGAAAGACCCAGAAGAGAGGAGGAAAACTATGAGAGTCAGGAAAGCTCTGAGGATGGAAGTTCTGAGGATGGAAGTTCTGAGGATGGAAGTTCTGAGGATGAGGATGAGGATGAGGAAAGTTCTAGTGTTTACGAGGAAAGTTCTAGCGCTTACGAGGAAAGCTCGGGCGAGGAAAGCTCTGACCAGGAAAGCTCTGAGTACCAGGATAGCTTCGCTGAATCATCTTCACAGAACACAATCCGTCAAGGACATGCTAAAGAATCAGTTGTCATACCGAGACCGCTGGGTACACTTGTACAAGTGTCTGATTCTGAGTCTGATTCGTCTTCGTACGGCTCATCTGATTCTTGGAACGGATTTGAGTCCGACTCTGAGCCGTCCGAACAGGAAGCGCGTCCTGTTCCCCCGATCACGTTCAAAAAGCCAATTGAGCAACCTAATTCTGCCAAGAAACCTAAACGTGCCAAGGCTGGACCTCTCCCTCCGCCTACAGAAGAAATGAAAGCTCTATTCAGCAAGTTCGATAAACCTACGGCTTATGATCCGTCTAGTCCTGCTAATCATGACATCCCAAGGACTTCTAAAGTGACTAAACCTGCACGCATACAAAAGTACAGAAAGACAAAGCCTGAGACGATTATTCATATCGATGCTGACTCGTTACCTTCCTACGTCACACAGTTCATCCAACACCCCTAGATGCAGATAATCATCTGTATCATATTGCATGCATATCATCATAATATTCGATCTACCAGCGTTACTAAACGTTGGTTAATTCGAAGTCATAATCACTGGTGGGTGGCTGGTTGCATCGAACTTGTCAACTCTCGCCCTATCGAGTCATTGTATACATAACTCTAAGTAGTTACATAATTTGCATATTTCACTCCCTTTCACTACATTCCCCGCCTCACCTGCATAAATTTCATCTGCCCTCCTAGAATTTCTCCCCTCTTGAAACCACATCCTTTTTTCCTGATCATGACGGATTCAACGCTCAGAAATCGTAAGGAAACAACCGAAAAGGTCACCAGTGGCCCAATTGATGTCGCATCACCTGATCTGGCCTCTTTTGACTACGCTTTGGTTGTCTCATTGCCATATGATAAGGATACCAAGGAGCCAACGGCTGAAGCTGGTGTCAACATTAAGAGACTCTTGAAGACTCTTGACTACAATGGATTTGTTGTCGAAATTAGACCCAACGACACTCCAGATTCGGTTCTGGTGTTTATTAAACTCAACGATTTCGATACAGTCTTGAACAATGCCAAGAAAGTCGACGCTCTCTATGGAGTCTCTCAATTGGATACCGTTGATATTACTAAGGCCGATAGATTACGTCTCTCTTACGCCAAATTGTCTGGCCTTGTCGCTGAAGGTGGAGCTGGAATCACCCCTGGTGAAGAATCTTGGTCATTTGTCACTGCAGTTATTCCTGTCAGTACTTATGAGGCTACCCGTAAGGAGTACACTTCATTCCGCAAGACCTTGTACCAATTGTACGATCCTAAAGTTAACGCTGAACAGATCGGTTTCACCTTGAGAAACTTTGGCTCAAAGAATGCACTTTACTTCCGTTTATTCAATCTTTATTTGCCATATCTGTTGACTTTGGCTCTGACAGGTATCATTTCTCACTTCCTGGTTGGTGATCTCTCCAGGTTCTTTTCAATTGCCAACTTGGCAATCGGTGTCACTTTCTACTTGACCTGGTACGCTTACCAAAAGAGTTGGGCCAAAGAGTGGAACACCATTAACGTCTCTCAAGTTGATGTGTCTCGTACTGACAAGAAGGACCCTCCTTACAAAGTTCTTCTTAGAAAACTGTTCTTCACTCCAATCGCTCTCACTGAAGGTGCTAACCTGTTTGCAGGTCAATTCGCTTGTTTCCTTCTCGAGATCTTTATCGGTCAGATCTATGAAGGTCCAGGCAAGTCCGTTTTGTCTCTCTTGCCAACTGTCATTGTTTGTTCGATTGTTCCTATCTTGACTGCCATTTATTCGATCATTGTCGATAAATACCTCAGTTACGAGAACAATCCAACCAAGAGCTCTGACAAGATGTCCAAGCTCGTCAAGATGTTCCTCTTCAACTTCTTGTCCTCGTACGTCCCATTGCTCATCACTTCGTTCCTCTACTTGCCTACCGGTTACAAGACTAACGAGTATTTGGGTACAATCGACACCTACGTCGACACCATTTCAAACTCGACCACATACATCGAAAAGATTCCTGTCAAGACCGAGAATTTCGTCATTGATTCCGGTAGATTGAACACACAGTTCAAGTACTTTGTCTTGACAAACCAAGTGATCGGAATTGCTACCGAATACTTGTTGCCTGTCGTCTTGCCAAAGATCCTTGGTCTCTTCTCGAAACCAACTCCAGTTAAGCTCGATGACAAATCTGACGAATCTCTCTTCCTTACTACCATCAGGGAGCAGGCTAAATTGGCACCATTTGAAGTTGACGATGAGTACCGTCAACTCGTTCTCCAATTTGGATTCTTGGTTCTCTTTGGCCCTATCTGGTCCATCGGTGCCTCCATCTCTTTCCTGGTGGAATTGATCGAATCTAAAGCTGACTTCTTCAAATTGCTTAGACTCTCACGTCCTCCTCTCCCAGAAAGAGCCGAATCTTCTTACCCATGGCTTCTCTTTTTAAAGACTCTCCTTTTGATTGGTTCCTTCACCTCCACCAGTATCACTGGAATGTACCAAGGTGGTAACATTGTTGCATCTGTTGATGCCTCCGGTGTCGATGTTGAATGGACTGCAGTCTTGTTACCAGCTTTCTTCTTTACTTTGGTCACCCAGTTGGTTATCTTTGTCGGTGAAGCCATCATCGATGAGTACTTCACTGACCCAGGCTCTGAGATCGAGAAGAGAGAGAAGCAACTCCGTGACATTTTGGGAGGTCCTGATAGTGAGAAGCAGAGTTCTCTTAACAATGTCGATTCTCTGATCACTGAAGCTGTCAGTATTCCAACATCGATCATTGCAACTACAGATGCCACTGCTGCTGCCAAGCCTAAAACCAAGAAGCAAGAATAAGTAAATTAGTACAGTATATATGTGAAAGTGATGTATATTAACACTCCCAGGTAATTAAACTCTAACGATGTCGACCCGTGCACGTTTCCAGATTTCGTTCAAGTATGCTTCACCGACCTGTGTCAGTTCATCCTTATTTGGCGTACCTATAACCAGCTGTGCATACGTTCCATTGCTATGCAACTTCATGAAGTTCCCAGGATTCACAACGACAACGTTTTTCACCACTTTAGCAAAGTACTTCAGGTCTGAAGGTATCACCAAGATATCAGGTAAAGAGCCTGGGAACTCTGATAGTCCCATGTATGGCACATGGAGGTCCGATCCTGATAAATGTGCTTCGTCTTTATCTTTAAGTCCGCGCTTCTTCCTCTCTCCTCCAGGAAATGATGGATAGTACCTTCCTTGCTCCAAGGCATGTTCTGCGATTCGGTTAAACCTTGACTTGGTTTGATATTCACCGGCATTGACATCTTTCAAGTCGTGGAATATGTCGTTATTGGAGCAACCGATCAACATCTCGTTCAGAGAGAACGTAGCAGGGTTAGGGAAGCACTTGAAGTTCTTGGAAAGCCCTATCGATTTACGGTCGAACATCTCCTGTGGGTATGCAGCATGATTTGTAGTAGCATCGCGTGTAGATGGTATAAGGATGATCTGGTTGCATGTCAACTTGCGCAGGATGGGTGCAACAACGAACTTGAACACTTCATCAAGATTTTTCGGTTGCTTCTCTAGCTGTGGGAAGTCCAACGTACCGTTTTCAATCTGTTCATGGGTCACATCTAGGAAGGGACCGAACATGATGATTGTATTAGGTTTAACATCAGAGTTCATCCGATCGACAAATGCAGACAAAGGATTGAAATCGAGTTCACGATTAGAAGTGTAAGGACCGGCAGTGATGACCAGTTTCAGATGATCTCCAGCCATCTGTTCAATGTAAGAGTCCAGATCTTCACTGCTGGTCACTGGAGCTCCCAAGTATGGCAGGTCATAATGTTTAGTGACTTTGAACACTTCACCAGTCGGGTTAATTCCACGCAAACAGACGATCTGGCCGGGGAAGAATGAATAGTTGGTGATGGCAGAGAGGTCGAGTTGGATTCTTTGACCAATACCACCACTTCTCGAGGTTTCCAGCCTCAAAGAGTCGGAATTCAGGTCTGCATCTACCTCTGTCAATGGAGAATCAGGCACGATTCTACCGACAGCAAGTATCTCTGTTTGAGACTGTAAGTTTGGGTTACCAAACTCAGATTGTTGGAACTTGTAGTGATCTAACACGGCTTTGGCAGCGTCATCAATCTGTTCATCAAGATAGTCTGCCACCTCCAGCAGCTTTTGGTTCATGGTCCGATACTTGTACTTTGCCGGATCGAAGTTGGCCACTAACCTTGGCTTCTTGGGTTCTTCCTCGGCAATACCAGCAGTCAGTTCCAGCCTGTCCGCATTGAGAGACTCCAGCACTTGTCCTGGTTGGCCTCCCTTCTTCGTAGGGGTACCTCTGATAGGTGAAGATGACTGTGCTGTGACAAAACTGACATCTTCAGAACGTGGAGTGCCATTGACTTGTAACTTACGACGTTTACCACCACTGCTGTTCAATGCAGACAGTGGAGAAGATGGAGTATGGTTCATTGTTGGTGTTGTTCTAATGACTGAACGTTTGATGTGGGCCACTGCAGGCGTCTTCTGATGTGCAGTGTTGGCTCTAGTAAGCTGTCTTTGAATGTACTCGCGTAATTTGTCTAAATTTTCCACGCTTAACTGGATATCATTATCGACAGAGGTTGTCATGACGAAGGATTCCCATTTAACGAACAGATCTTCAGGCGAAAGACCGAAAATATCGATCAATTCCTCACATTTGCGTCCGATCTCGGGATCTTCTGCTTTCTGTCCAAACCTCGATACAATCTGTGCCTTTGTACTAGTCATTTGCACCGCTTGGACTTTCTTTCCAAAGTGATGATAACCGGGGAGAAATGATTTCGCGTCGCGTCTGAAAAATTATTGAAGAATATCTACATAGTGAAATATATCCTGGTAGTAAATTGTCGGTCTATACATTTATGCTTCGATAGCTGACTCGTCTGCATTGGACTCCTTGGACTCCTCAGTTGGTTCTTTCTCCTCGGTGGATTCTTTCTTTTCCTCCTCCTTCTTTTCCTCGTTCTTCTCCTCCTTTTCCTCGATCTTCTCAACCTTATCAGAGTCTCCTCTCTTTTGAAGCTTCACCTTACGGCCACGGCCACTGGATCCACGTCTCTTACCGAAACTCTGTGCTTTGGACTCATCGTAGGCAACTTTGCTGATAATCTTTAACTCGGTGTCTTTATACTTTGGCTTCTCCTCAGATTCAAGAAGTTTCTTTGCATCTTCTGGGTCTTTGAACTCCACAATAACAGCTCCGGTAAACTCCTTCTTCTTACGCTTCATTCTCACTTGGTTAGTTGGTGCAATACCGTTGAAAAACTCCAAAAGTGTATCCAAAGTAACATCTTCAGGGAATGGTTCAGCGACAATAGAACGCTTGGCGATATTAACTTGAACTTGGTTTTGGTTTTCTGGCAATGGAGTCTTTCTTCTCACCATCTCACCATCTTCGGAAACTTCCAAAAGATCCTTGGATTCGCGCAAAGCGTTCACAATGACATCGATCGGGCGGTATTTCTTCATACGTTGGAACTGAGAGATCAATGAGATTGGAACCCAACCATCGTTGGCCTGCTGGGTCGTGAACAAGAACTTATCGTTAAGAAGGTTCGAGTCACTGAAGTAGAACTCAACCTGTTGCAAGATCTTGGCCTTGTCTGCTGCGCTCGTAGTGGTTTCTTCGTTGGCCATAGTTAAGTAAAGTAGATAGTGATGGCCTTCTGGTGGAAAATTTTTTTGAGAAAAAAATTTAGGGTTAGCGAAGGGGGGGGGAAAGATGGAGCCCGCAAGCTACATCTGCCCCTGGAGACTTATGCAGATCAAATTTGAACACGATCAGCTCGTGTTCAATCATACACCATCGACGAAACAACGTTGCAATTGTACTGTTTGCATAGTCTTGTGCACTTTCTGTCGAACTGAACCATCTCTGTGAAATCGTTGTCTTGCCGCATCCCCCAGTAGAATACAGAAAGATTCGATACTATCACATAATCTAAGGGAAGATCGTCTCTAACTCCGGCCAAAGTATCCAGTTGGTCGGTGATCTCACTCAAGGACTCGCCATTGTTCCATACCACTATCCTTTCATCGAAAAATCGCTTCAAATCCTCATTTGAAGCCGTCTGTCCCATATCTTTGTACATCTTATAAAGGAAAGTGTTTTCCGTATCTATACTCCCCAACTGATAAGCACAGTCTATCAATAGAACCAGACCATCTCCATGCAACTCCTGTCTTAGTATCTGACCTACAAACGCCAACCATTCCCTTATATCCAACATCTGTACCTGGAAATAGCTGCCACGATTGGCAACCTGCAGGTGTTTGTACTCCGACATGGATGGGATCGTGATCGGCTCCATCTGGCGTATACACTGCTGTTAGTATTACATTTGCGCCTAGAAAACTTCAGGTGAACTGGTCAGCACTATCTGCTGGTTATTATCCACTCATCTATCAACTTACATCCCGTAACGGTCGCTTCTTGACGTTTTTACGTAGTATCTCCATGAAGAAAGAAGTGGTGCTTGGCGTGGAGAAATTAAGGGGGTCCCCAAATTGGGAATAAATGATTTGGGATTCTTAAAAGGTTATTAGTTACATAGTATCTATACGCTGGACAAGCTCTAAAGTGATATATCCCACGATTGGAATCACGATATTGTCATTGATCGTGATGTTGGCTTCCAGAATGGCAGAAGTCAACGATGCAATTATGATAGCATAGTTGTCGAACTTGTTCTGACCTTGGGCTCTGTACCTGAACAGTGCAATGGCTACAGAGAGGAAGAATGCAAGAGTACCTTCGACAGTCTTATTCGTATATGGCCAGGCAATTTTTCCAATGGCTCTACCAACGAGGGAAGCAAACGCATCACCGAGTCCTAGGATGACCAAACCAATGACAGAAGACCGGTCACCTGTAACGTTGTTCAACCAAAGTGGTAATGCGACACCCAACACCAAGTAGATGTACGACAAAACAAACGGTCCTTGAGAGTCTTTCTTGTCCTCGAAAGGTTGCAGGGCATCACGAATCTTCTTACCGATTGGTGGTAAGTTGTTGGCTCTAACAAGCTCGGTAATAGCAAACAGACCAAATAGACAGACCAGGCTGAGCGAAGTGAATTGAGACTGTCTGTAGATTGGTGCAGCCAGAGCTCCAAAGATAGCAAAGTGCCAGACTTTGCGACGCAATTGGCCATTAAATCTGTTGGACAGCGCCAACACTAAAGGAACTGTCACGCAGAATGCCACGAGCCATATAATAAACGTTCTCTGCACCAAACTGTCACCCTCGATATACTCAATGAGCCAAACAAATGGAGATTTGCCGAGGATTGGTGATAATGACCTGTTTGCCGTGTAAGTACCCACTCCAAGGAACACTGCATAGACTGTGGTTAAAAGAACGCTCTTGGTCCAGCCCTCGGAGTTCTGGTAGGCCAGGTAGACACCGGCGGTCAAAACCAGCGCAGATGCATAGCTGACGACTAATTTCTGCAAGATAATGATCGAAATGTCGGCATCAGAGTCGATATAACAGACCAAAGCAGTGAAAAAGTGGGCAATAATGTTCCGCTCGGCAATAGTCAATGAACCACGGACGAATTTTTGCAACACCCAGTAGATAACAAAGAATAGCAGAGGAGCCAGTTTGCCTTGTAACGTGTCTGGATCCACATCAATTGGCAATTGAGAAAGTGTCACGTACGAGGTAAGAACACGGACCATTGGGTTCAAGTACGAGTACTGAACAACACAAGCACCGACCAGTACGATCTTCTCTGGGCTGACAAGTAAGCAGACAATCAATGGCAGTACAACAGAGTAGATATAGTCGAATGAAGGTAGTGTAGGTCTTGGAATATCAGCTCTTTCACCTTCAGGTTTCGAAAAGTACTGCTTGTAGCCAATAGCCAGCGAGGAGAGAAACTCGCATACTGTGATACCAAGGACGATTAAAGCCGTCATGAACTGGTCGTTGATAATTTCGTTGTCAGGCTCGGCTTCGCTGATCTTTTGAACCCACATCCATGCCATGTTACAAAGGAAACAAATGATGGCCAATTGGACAATGATAGGTGTCGTGATCCTTTCCTCCATGGACCCCAAGTAGAACTCGAGCATGGACTCCTGTTGATCTGGCTCAGACCGGCCTAGGGGCTGTTCTTCTATCGCCTGGGCAGTAGACACCGGCTCCTGTGTCCGTTTCTTTTCCACTGAAGTGCTCTTCTTCTTAGAAGATCCGGTCTTGGATCCCTTTTTGCTGTTGTTTCGAGCCATGGTTGGAAAGAAGCGAATGTTGCAAAACGGGGAGAAATGAAAAATGTCAAAATTATGTGGGGTAAGTGACAGATAGCAGGATTAAGAGGGTTATACAGGGAATGTTTATATCATTGTTATCATGTATATATCTATGTTTGTTACTCAGTTGTGCCCACTGCTCAGGAGCGCTCACGGTTCAATGTCCGTTACGTGGAGGACGTTGGCCAAAGATGGTGGAGCCAACTCTCACCTCTGTAGAACCTTCCTTGATGGCCTCTTCAAAGTCACTGCTCATACCCATACTGAGCTCGAGCTCCACTTTGAGTTCTTCTTGCAATTGCTTCTGCACTTCGACCAACTTCTTGAAATCGTGGTTCTCTCCACCGCTCTTCGACTCCACAATAGACCCAATTGTCATCAATCCAACCAGTTTCAACTTCGGACACTCCTCGATGATGAACTTGGCAAGTTTACCTGCCTCTTCTGGCTTGATACCTGACTTCTGCTCTTCACCCGAAGTGTTCACTTGAATAAAGATGTTGATTACAGGCTTATCAACCTCCACCCTGTACGCATTCAACTTCCGAGCTTTCTTCTCGGTATCAATCGTCTCCACAGACCAAAGATTGTCAATCACTTTCGCAAGATCTCTAGTCTTGTTTGTCTGTAATCCACCAATGAAATGCCAGTGGATATCTTTAGGTAGCACTTGTGACTTCTCGGTCAACTCTTGAACATAGTTCTCTCCAAAGTGTCTAAATCCTTGATCGTAAAGTGCCTGGATGTCACTAGCAGGCTTCAACTTGGAAACACAAACCAATCGAGTCTTTGGATTCAATGCGGTCACTTTGGCCTCAACGGTCTTCGCATTTGTCAATAACTCAGTCGATCTCTCCTTTGTATACTCAAGACTCATATTTGCAATGTACGTTTTACTTCTTTTCTGTGCAAGTCTGATCACGTTCATGCGATGATCAGAAGGGAAAATTTTATGCGGGGGTTCTCGAGCTATTTATAGGGGGGGGAAAAAGAGTTGCCTAACTAGGAAATCCCGAAAGGACTGATAATGAGTAATATAGCTAATTGTTTTATAGAGTGTTTCGCATGATATCCGAGATGCTGGAACTCAGCAACTGTGCCAGAGATGGAACCGTTGTTCTTGCTGTCAGACGGAGCACAGACCCATCTTCTGGGTTAGGTTCTAGTCTCAACAGCACTGCAGCACTGCCGCTCGTCATCGATAATATGCCCGCACCAATAACGTTCAACTCGTTATCATCGACCTCTTCCAGGTTGTTCAGTCCCAAGTTTGTTATGAACCGACTTAAGATCGCTGTTGTCGTAGGTTTCGAAAGCTGGATAATTGTCTGTCCCTGGCCCAACTCTCCCAACTGTTGGTCTATCTGAGACCATCTCATAAAGAAGTCTAGTTTCTTAAGTGGTGCACCGGACGAAATGTATTTGATCAAAACCGTTGGGAGTTTCAATTGTAGAGTAGTCAATGAACCCGCCATGAAAGAGATCTTTATTGTAGGACAATCTGTGTCTTGGTACATCGATTGTGCCACTACAACGAACTCTTGCGTTGTCTTCCCCTCTTTCTCAATGTTACTATCAGGATGACTGATAGTATTCACTGTATAACCAGCACCTGGCACTGCAACAATCTCACTTATCAATCCTGATATCTTGTATGGTGATCTGTTCGAATACCTCAATGTTACATGCAATGTGTTCCGGTCCCTTTTCAACCGGTAAACCACTGTCAGCATCGAACTCTCGTAGAAAATACCGTTATCAAACCGTGACAGTCTATAAAATGCTTCTTTCCAGCCGCTCGAAAGTGGTCCCAAGTTCTCTGAAGATCTCGAAAACGTCTCTGTGCTGTCTAATATCGATGACGAGTTACTGAATACACTATTCCGGTTCGAACTGGCCATACTTAACCGGTTACTTCCTGGACGATTGATGGCTTTCCTGGATGGTGGCGGTTTCGGCGGTGATTTCACAGGCGATGATATTGATTTTGTAGGTGACATCGGTTTCAACGAGACCGCTGTTGGTTGCTGGATGATACGCGATGGAGTCTTGATGGTATTCTTCATAGGAGAAGCCGACCTTTCCCTGTATGGAGACTTCTTAGTTGGAGATGGTGTTCTCGATTGGCCCTGTTCAGGTATTTGGAAACTCTGTTGCAACTCTTGCAATGTGCTTAATCTGCTGATCAATGGTGAGACTTTCGATGTGAATGGCGGCATCTTAACAGTAACTGCAGATATAATCTCAGGACGGTTCAATTTAACCAAGTTAGCGTACTCTAGAGCACGTTGTTGAATCTCTGGAGCAAAAGAGTTACTTTCTTGCTCAAATATTTCTAGTGCAGTATTTCGAAGAGT
The DNA here is from genome assembly GCA_030574155.1 of Xiuguozyma insectalens. Lineage (NCBI taxonomy): Eukaryota > Fungi > Ascomycota > Pichiomycetes > Pichiales > Pichiaceae > Xiuguozyma > Xiuguozyma insectalens. The sequence goes on along the minus strand of JAJMEL010000007.1, from coordinate 232,475 downwards.
TGGATCCTTCTGGTAGTATTTCAAGAACGCTGAAAGCATCATAGATCTTGTTCCTGAAATTGCCTGTGTATAGTGTGAATAAAGAAGGTTGAACTGCTCCGAAAGTGATAACGTGTTTGTCACTTGCTCGCCAAACTCTCCTAGTAAGAAAGAACCAAATTTCAGAATGGATTCAGGGCATTCAGGAGTTTTCAAGTATCTTATAATCGATCTGCATGCAGTACCTTGAATACTATCATTGTTAACCACGATCTGTGCCATCCGACACCAAACATCGTCGTCGATGTAGTTTCCTGCCAGTGATAACAGTTTGGAGATGGTCACCACAAACCATGCTGGATCAGTGGCATACTTCTCCACAAGCACAGCAACTTTCACAGCAACTTCTGATCTGACAGAGAATTCTGAGATCTCAAGATAGTTGAGCAGTTCTGCACAAGTCCTCTCAACATTCTTCGTAGAACACATGAGATAGATCAAGTCCATGGCGCGACGCCTCACTGAATCGTCTCTATCTCTCAATAGAACGCTCACGCATTCAAAGTTTTTGTCTATAACGTTTTTTGCACTCTCAGTGCCACTGGCCACAATCTTCAACAGGGCTCCAAGCGATAGGTAACGCGTGTTAACCTCTGCGGATTCTAGCATTCCGCACAACGCCTCTGCGGCATCGGCGGATCTCGTTGGATCTGGATCTACATGTGCAGCCAACGATAACGCAGCAAATAATACGGAATTAGAAGACTCTCTGGTCTCTGCTGGTGCCTTTGGGGACGTCGATATAGCTATCGAACTTTGAATCGACGTTTGCAATATCTCTTCAAGTCGATCGCGATTGGCACTGTCCAGGTAGTCGACTTCAAACCCTGGAATCAACACTTCCAATAGATTGAACAGTTTTACCACAATAAATGGTGCCTGAACCTTATGGAAGTAGTACTGAGGCGGACAGGCCCGTTTCAACACCAACTGATCGAGCTTGCTAATAATCAGAGTGATGCATGGCCGGCATGCAACAGGATCAATACGTGCTAAGTTCTTGATCAGTGGAGCAACAGCAACCACTATTCCTAAATCGTCCGAATTGATCATCGGTAGCACTCTCGAGATATATTCTGGATGTCTTGTGACAATCATCGGATCCAACTGTAACAGTCTCATCAATGCCAGAGCAGCACATGAATGCACATGGTTATCAAACTCTGGAGACCGCAAAGCTCCGTAGATTCTCACCTCATATCGTTTCGGGAACACATTTGGTTGGTATTCACATAGATCAGCCACAGCCTGTACACCCCGGGCCAGGAAGTTCATATTGGAAGATGCCAAATCCAGATCAATCGATTCGAATATGTCTTCCCATTGTTCATGTGTCATCACCTCACTGTCCTGCTGCACAAACACGTTCAACGCCTGATACCCAACAGCTTTCTCTCCTAACACTTTTGACTGCATCAATTGAATGACCTGTTCGAACCCAAATGTCAACCGGTTCTGTAACAATTCAATGTATAGTAGCTTGCAGATATACTTCTTGCGGTGGTAGCCGGAAAGCTTCTGTTGCTTGAATTGCTTCTGTATATGAACCAGTTCCGCCTGTATCCTGCGATCCTCTTCGCCTTCCTCTTTAGCATTGCGCAGTTCTGTGAGAAACTGCGCCAACCCCCTCATTTCCGGCGCCATCTTAAAAAGAAAGAAGTGATCTTTAGTGTGCTAAATTCAAAAAAGTTGATAAGTTATAATTTTTTTAAGGGGTACGCGGGGGGGGAGGAGACGCGGGGTCGTGATCTGGGCTCTGTGCGACAGGAACTAGACATATTAAGTTGAAGATGAATTATATGGTCTATATTTATACATTTAGAAGTTGGCAGTATCCATGGCGCGTCTTAAATCACGCTGAGATCCTTTTCTTGGAACAACTCCGTTATCATTGACCCTGGTAGGGCCATCGAAATGATATGGAGTAGTTGGAGAAGAGACTGGAGAGTTGGCAGCACTGATACTTCCACTAGGGACGTAATGACGAGACTTTTGAATGTCAACGGGACTATGAATGAGCATAGAGTCATCGATTTGATGAGGAGATGGTTTCCCTTGAGGGTTAGCCCATTGTTGTTGGTCCAAAGTAGGTGTAGAACCACCAGAGACTGGACTTATACCTTGAGAATTTCCAGCTTGATAAGCCGCCGAGTATTTGCGCTGTGGAGTGAATGAAACGAAAGTGTCCAACGTAGAGCTACGTTTGGCAAACTGATGTGGCGAAGGTAAAGATTCTAGGTTCCGTTTGCGGATGGATTTCACCGGATCGGCAGGCACTTCTCCGACATATTCCTCTGGCTGAGGTCTGGCATACCGTCCTCCCATTTGAGGAGCGTATTGGTATTGACCCTGTTGAGGGTATCTCTGAGACCGCATACGGTATTGCTGTTGTTGGTCAAGCATGTACTGTATCTGCTGGTGTGGATATTGACCCTCTGCAGGCGCTTGTGCCATTCCTGCAGGAACATACACAGAAGAACTGTTACTTGCCATACTCTGGCGTCTATCGATCTCTATTTGGTCGCCGCTGTTGGTATCAACGTTACCAACAGTACCATTCGAAACACCTGTATCCACAGTCAGTTGTGGTTTTTCTGGGGACGAATGGTTGGTGATCTCTTTAGAAGCTGTCGATGGTAAAGGTGGTAAGCTCTCTGGCTCCGCGTGGAACTTGGTGTTACCAGAACTCTTAGATTTAATCGAGTTCTCTCTAGAGAAGTACACCTTGTAGACAGACTTCATACGACTTATTTGCTCTTCCTCCTCAGGACTGAGAATCTTGTCGTCATCATCGGCAGTGGCCTCACAGATGTCTGGCTCGCTATCTTCACGCGGCAATGCAGTGGAGTTTTGCTCTGTATTGTTCACTCTAGTGGTACCATCACTGCTTGCAGTGACGGAAGTACCGATCGTCTTTACAGGGCTCGTATTCAGATGACTGGTCTGAATGCTGCGTTGACTCTTAGCTGGACTGCTTCTAGTAGGACTCTGATCACGACGAATAGGTGACATCTGATCCTGAACTGAACCTAAACTGGAACGGGTGTCCTCATAATAAGTATTTCCGGAAGGAGCGGCACTGGCAGCCAAACTGTAATCGCTTTGCATTGCTCTTGAAGCAGACATTGATTTGATTGGGCTGGCAGCATGCGAACTCTTCTTTGAAGGGCTGTTGCTCTGGTACGAATGAAGGTTGGTGGCAGAGACAAAATTTAAGTCCTTATTGTAAGAAGAGTCGTTGCTGAGTTGACCTTCTTCGACACTTTCGTTTGGAGTCTGATAAGTTCCCTGAGACATACCGTTGGAATTATCCTGCTCACTGCTTGACTCCGAAAGGTGTTGATGATGCTTTGGATCCTTGGTCTGGTAGTCGGTGCCGTATCTGTTGTGGACATGAGCCACTTCGGGTGGACTTAACGAACGAGCGACATCATCTGACTCGGTGGCTGCAGAAGGAATATATTTCTCGGTAGTAGAAGTTCTCGTGGAAACTGCAGCACCTGATGCACGAACGGTGCCAACATCATCAGCCAGGGCAGCCTCTTTCTTTGGAGAGCCGTCGAGATCGACAGTGAGATCGGCAAACTGAGGGTTGGAATCGGCGGTATGATTTGAGGCAAATGAAGACACCGATCTATTTTGGTGGGAATGGATGTTGTCAGGTAACCTATAACCGGCATAGTCACCACCCAGTTGTCTCGAAAGCTCTTCAAGTGACTGCTTAGAGTTGGTCTCTTGAGCGTAAGGTAAAACGATTGATTCGATCCGACGAGAATTTCCATAGGTACTACCTTGCATGGCTCTGCTGTTGGCACCAAAACTCATCTGAGAGGCAGTTGTAGAGCCACCAGCGTATGAATGAGGGTCTCTGAAAGGATTATCAGACATGTTGATCCTTCTAGACGCGTCGTTCATTCTATAAGGAGAATCGTTGGCGATGTTAGCAGTTGATCCCATACCTTTCTCGTCACCCATATCGGGTAAAACGATGTTATCACCATTGAAATCGGGATCGTCATCCTCCAAAGCTTCCTTCTTGTTTCTCTTGTAAGCTTTCCAAACGAAGAATCCAACCACTAAAATGACAAACACCACTGGAACAATCACAGCGACACAGATTTCCAACGTTGAAGTTGTGTTGGAGGTCGTACAATACTGCGACCCTTTGTCCTTTCCAGAACAGTCCTTCGAGTTGTCGCCTCGCGCTTGAAGTTCTACCATCTTGTTCTCTCTATATCAACAACTTTCTTGGAAAGAGTCGATATATCAATAGAGGGTTAGGTTTAAAATTAGATCAGACGCGGTGTAAAAAAAAAAAAGAAAAAATTGTGGTGAAGAAATTCTCCTGCGGGGCACACGGACACGGTGAGATTGCAGGGCAGGAGGAGGTTGCATGAAAGTAGGTGGGGTGGGGGAAGGTGGGGTAATGCGTTGGTGGATGGGCGCGTTAATGTGTGTGATTAGGGGATGATCGTTGTGGTTTGCACGGTCCTGGTTGCTTGGAAGTTGTGATCGTAGTCACCTTCTACTAATGTTTCAATCAGTTATCTAAGTATGATTGTCACGTGATGCAACTCATATGACTGCGTATAACATATGGTGAAGTTTGGGCTACTATGGACGTGTTTAGTATGTCCAGGAATCTACAGGTATCTACGTGGTGTGTAAAGTGAGCTGTGATGAGTACTCAGCTGGTTGAATGGTCGTGTTCAAACAACTACTCTCCTCTCCTACTCTCACTATCCTCCTCTCCTACTCTCCTCCTCTCCTACTCTCCTTCTCTCCTTCTCTCCTATCCATCTCACATTGCTCACTTCGTTCGCAATGTTAGCAATGTTCGCAATGTAGCCAGCCCCATATAGAGTGCTAACTATAAAAACTCCAAAAATTATCATCCGCCATTAAAGACAACTCCCGGATGGCTCTGGTAAAAAGCAAGAACCATGTTCGTTAGAAGCCGATCTTCTGGCTTGAATCCAAGTGAAATTTTTCAGCGGATACACCCTCCTTATATAGTAAAATTTTCTGCATCCCCCACCACTCTCTCTGCACACCCCTGGCTCAGAAAGGAAATGGCCCAAATTTGTCCCTTTCGAACTCTCCCAGCTACGCATCAGATCCTTTTCTTATTAAAGAATCTTCCAAATCAACGATAATTGGCAAGGAATGGCGACTAGAAATGGCACCAAACTCTTCGAACCAACCCAATGAGTACCATCTGGGCGAGTTTCGTACGATCCGAAGCCTCGGACATGGTAAATATGGTAAAGTATTGCTGGTTGGTACTGAGGTGGATCATAATTTGGTCTCGACACCTAAACGTCGTGACAAGTGGTTGTATGCCATTAAGATCATTGATACGTGCTCTAAGGCCACATTGAATCGCTCAGAGACCAATAACAGGCAGAAGATCGAGTCTGAAGTCGAGATCATCAACTCTATCAGCACTTACCAGCATCCTAACCTGCTCCAAATATATTCAATCATTGAAAACGAATCGCATGGTCGCATCTATTTCATTATGGAGTACTGTTCAAAAGGTGAATTAACATCCGTCAATTTGTTGCAAATCGGTTCTCACGATATGGCCTTCAATATGCAGAGTAAAATTTACGATATCGTCACCGCTATAGACTTCTTGCATTCAAGAGGAATAGTACATAGAGACGTTAAACCATCGAATCTGCTGGTCAATTCTGTTGGTACTGTCAAGATAAGTGATTTCGGAACCTGCTATAAGCTAACTGGTGACCCTGCTGCCGATGAAACAGAAGTCATCGGCAAAGTGGTCGGTACTCCTCTATTCTTACCACCGGAGATATGTCGTCAAGATGCATACAAAAAGCAAACAGCTCAATCGAACAAACGTTCCAAATTCGACTCGATTTTGTCCAGTCTGAAAATGAAGCATTCTGACCGTGGTTCAACACTCTTTGAAGTCGATATATGGGCTCTAGGTATCACACTGTACTACCTATTGTTCCAACAATTTCCTTTCTACGATGAAAACGAATTCCGTCTGTTCAATTGTATAGTGGAAAGTCCGATCCCACCTACCGACGATTTCGCTGACGTTTATACAATGCAACTGTTACAATCTCAAGGTCTTCATCAAGACCTATTGGCATACTATACTTCCTTGATCGATCTGATCTCTAAACTTCTCGTGAAAGACCCAGCTCAAAGAATCACAATGAAGGAACTCAAATCACATAAACTGTTCCACTTCTTTGCTACCCGCAAACAGTACCAAACGTTTGCTCATTTCAATGATCACTTCATCTCTTCTACCACTAAAGGTGATCTAAGCATCACCTCCAATAGCGAGCAGCATCTTTTGCGCAATTCACAATCTACAGACTTCCTTAACGATTCCTTAGTTACTCCTGGAAGTAGCCCCATGGCAAGTCCCATGTCGAGTCCCAACTTCAACACTAATACTACCCGGCTTAAAGGCCCATTCACAAAGCTGTTCAAGCTATCTAATTCAACATCTCAGGTGGGAGCAAGTTTGGTGGTCGATGATCATTCCTTTGATGCTTCTGATTCCAATAGCCATCCCCATCACAATCACACTGCACGTACACGGCGTCGTCCAATTCCAAAATCACCATCTCTCCATATTCAAACACACCTGAGTGATTATTCATCTACTTCTCCTTCGCCTGTCGATACCTTCAACAAAAAGTCTGTCGATTTGGAGAGGTCAGCATCTTCAAGCAAGATCAAACATTCTGAAATGATCGATTTCAAGAAGTACCTAGCAGAGGCCAAGAAGGAGGAAGATCAAGAACGTCAACGTGTGGAAAAAGAACAACAGGACGATCTCGGTAAGGAATACCGAATGTACACTATGGACAAGTATCTGAGTAATCTGGATCAATAATTGTATATCAAATCTATATGTATATAGTATCTAAATGACCAAATGAGGGCCTCTGTAAGGGAATCTTGGTTCGCTAGTGGACTGTTCTGTGATACTGAGCGAACTATTGTAGGTTCTCTCTGGGAATCCTTCGAACGAGCTGGCGTAGGTAGCAACAGAGTGTGCAATAAGTTTGGTGTTGACCACAAATGCTTCGTAAGCCAAGTTGTCCAAGTTATCACAGTATTGGTGGTAGCATTCGTCGAGAACACCTCCGTTGAAGACGTTCTTCTTCTCGGCACCGGCAGCAATACCTCCTCCTGGGATCTGGTTCTCGATGAATCCAACGTAGTCGGAACGGCCATCGAATGGAATCAAAGTGTAGTTGAGTCCGTGGCTAACGTAGTAGTCGATATACAAGTTCTTCAATTCTTCGGAACCGGCAGGGTTGTCAATGTTGTTAGCATCGTACACTTCGTACTCATAGTTTGGAGATGCCATCATATCGTAGTCCATGAAAAGACGGATCTTGATATTCTCTTCAGGAGTCAACTTTTCAGCATAGTTGTTGGATCCAAGCAGTCCTTCTTCTTCAGCTGCCCACCAGGCAAATCTGACTCTGTTCTTCACTTTGAACTTGGACAATTGAGTGGCCACTTCGATCAATGAAATTGTACCTGAACCATCGTCATTAATACCTGGACCAGCAGCAACACTGTCAGAGTGAGCACCGAGCATGACAACGTTGTCTGGATCACCATCAACGGTATCTGCAATCACATTGATGGTCTTGACGAATCCAACGAAGGAATCGATAACCACAGTGGCAGTGAGTTCTTCACCGGCCTTGATACGTTCAATGAATTCCAAACCTTCAGCACGAGACAGAGTCAAGGAAGGTGCAACAGATTGACCTTTAGGAGGGACACCTAAAGTACCTCCAACTTGTCCATCCTCGTTGTTGTAGACGATAGCAGCAATACCGCCGACTTTGGCAGCATTGACAGCCTTATCGCCAAAACTGCACTTACCTCTCTGGATGAGCAAGACTGAACCTTGAGAGTTTTCAGGATAGTCAGAAAGATCACAGCCACTGTTGTTCACGTACAACAATGGACCAGTGACAGGTTTCTTGTCAGGGGTCTCTGGAGACATGTCCATTGGGCCAAGAGTGGAAGGACGAACACCGTTAATTGTGGCGTTGTACGAAAAGATCTCGCCATAGAGAGCCTTGAACTTCTGGGTGTGCACTTTATAGTAACCGTCGAGTTTCTTCAACTCTCTCTTAATGTAACCGAGAGTCTTCCAGTGACCAGGAGATCCAATCACACGGGTAGGGTGGCCGAATGTCTTGTTGGAATGGCCTGCGATCTCGAACAAGTCCTCGGCTCTGCTTCTAAGGGCGTCCTCGGAGATGAGAGCTTGCAGGGACTCTGTGTCAACGAGTGGGAGCTCCTTTGAAGAGGAAGACGAGAGAACGTTCTGTTGCAATTGTGGGAATTCTGGCAATTGGATACTGAGTGCTGCAGCACCTCCAACCAATGCGTACAATAATTTCATCAGGAAGAAGAAAGTGATGATAAGCGGGGAGAGATTCGGTGGGCGGGGGGAAGATATAAATTTGCGCTCGGGCGACGTCAGATTAGAAATTCCCGATTAGGAAATAGATATGAGATTTACATTAGTAGGTCTAGTAAAAGCTTTTAAAATTAAACAAATGCGAGCGGTATTAGACGAGAAGAACGGCATTCACAACACCATCTCTGTCCGGTTCATTGGTAATCTGTGCGTATTTACCCCAGACAACTTTACCTCCGGCAGTGACGAGTCCCAACTCACTGACATTGACTTCAATCACAGTACCTTTGGTGAGAACACCTAGTTGAGTATAGAGTGGAGACTGAGGGTTCTTCTTGACGGCTAAGATAGGCAACAAAACGGTGACTCCCAACTCTGGATGGGTCACATTGGCTTTCTTCTGTCTCAATGCAGATGGTCTAATGATACGTTCCATCTTGACGGGACGTCTAGTGAACCCATCTCCCACAAATGTATGCTTGGTGATCATTCTCTTCCACGATTTCCTCTTCGATTTACCTGTCTTGACCACTTTGAATGCTTCCTCCTCTGATATACCTCTCACTTTAGGCAATGGAACCTGGTACTTACTGGCCTTCTCCATCCGCTTCTGCTTAATAGACGAACTGATCGCCTTTGCACTGTTCTCCTCCTGTCTGTCCAAAAGATACGTTGGCAAAGCCTCTCCATCCTCCTTTGGTTTCGATGGTCCCTTCAACTTGCTCTCCTCATGAGCTCTGATCTTCTTCTTCATAGCAATCTTCTCCTTGAATCTCTTTTGTGCAAACATCTTACCCTTCCAACCCTTCAAATGTTGGGCATTCTTAGACACTTTGTGGGCTTCACGTGCCTCTTTCTTCCGCTTACGTTCCTCATAGTCCAATCTACGTCCATTCTCCTTGATGAACTGCTCAATGTAATCGTTTTGAGGCATCTTGGTGGCTTCTTCCCGACTGTTACGCAGATGAGAAACTTTTCAAATTAAAAGAAGAAAAAAGTTTTGAAAAAAATTATAGTTTCAAGGCTGTGCACTTGCATATGTTAAGTACTGAATTTTCACTTTAAAAGTTTCTTTCTATCACCACCTATTTTTGCAGAGGATGACTGTTGATACTTTGCTGGATACGATAGCAGCGTCTGTCGATGCAACTAGTGAGTCTCTGGACACTGTGTTGGAGTCGTTGGATCAGAAGGATAATCCTGCCTTGATTCGGCAGCTCACTGAGGAGACTGACGGGAAGACTGAAGGTATATCTCTACTCACCTTGAAGAACTCTTCGTTGTTGGCATATTTGAATGATTTGGCTTTAATAATTGGATCTAAGTTGAACTCTTTGACTGGTGATGATGCTGAGTTTAAAGATGATGTGGTTAAGAGCTCTGTTGTTCATCGGTTGACTCTTGACAAGGGTGTCAAACCATTGGAGCGTAAGCTGAACTATCAGCTCGATAAGTTGATGGATGCTTATAGACGTAGAGAAAAGGAGCAGAAGGACATTGATGAAAGACGTTTGGAAGGCGGATCTGAGGAGGAATCATCTGATGATGATGATGAATCGTCTGATGAGGAAGGACTGAAGTTCCGTCCCGATGCTTCTGCTCTACGGAAGTCGGTCAAGACCTCTGGTGGCTCCAGTGGTGCATATAAGCCACCAAAGATCTCTGCGAACTTGCCTCCAAGTTCTGTTCCTGGATCTGGTGGTAAGGATAAGAGACAGCGGAACCTTATCAGTATGGACGAGTACTTAGAAGACATGGCAGATGTACCTGTCGTTGAGAGCTCTATAGGTGCTACGATTACCAAGAAGGGTAAGGAGATGAGATCAAGACGTGAGATCGAAAGGGAGGCAGAACTGACCCGGTACGAGGAGGACAACTTCATGCGTCTGCCAAAGACAAAGACTACACAGACCGAGGATGAAAAACGCAAACGTCGTCGTAACGAGTTTATGGGTGAAGACTGGTCCATGTTTGAGAACTCTAGAGACCTCAAGTCGAACTTGAAGAGACCAAAGAAACAGAACGCTTGGAGAAATGCCAAGAGAAAGCAGGCCCAGTAGGGATAAACACCGATTTGAGTCACATTTACTATATAACTGTCACCAGACTAGTATAAACCGAACAATGATAATAATAATATAGGAGGAAAAAGCACCATAATCAGAACGAGATGGTATCACAACCTGGCAGCTCGATACCTGGTAGTAGTTGACTAGCAGATGAACATTCAGTCTCACTGAGAATCATGTTCACTTTATTCTGAATCCGTTTACCAAACGAGGTGAATCGAAGTGAGGGGAGTAAAGGCCTTAATGCCAGTGCAAACCGAACTTTATAAGTAGGAGGACTCACATCCATGGCAGTCTGGATCACATAGTTACCGTATCGATCTTTCACCAGAGTAGCCAACACGACAGGGACAAGCAACTGTTCGAGCAACGGGTTGGCAGGTCCCCTATACATCTTGAGACATTTCTCAACGACATTGGATGAGAACTTCTGCGATGACAGGTCTACAATATACGGTAGTATCATGATGAGCAGTTCCGAGTTGATGTTAGCAATATCGAAGCTCATCAGATACTGAACCACGTAGTTCCCGAACTGGTCTTGCATAAGCGTGATAGAATTGTTGAGGATCTGCCGACCTAGCCTTTCTTGTTGCAACGGAGTACATTTATTCATCAGTTTTTGCAAGATACAGCATCCATGTTTGTGTGTAGACACTGCCAGCATGTTTGCAGAGATCAGGTCGATAACGAACTGTAGATCTGGACCGTTAAACTTCTGAATACATTTCTGAACGACATGATTACCGTTTAAATCCTGAATCAGCATGATCAGTACAGGTGACATATAAGCCTCTAGCAATCGATGGTGAGCAGCAGTGGACATACAATCAATCATTTTTTGGCATGCTCTGGTTCCATGTTGGTGCACAGACACATCGTAAAATGAAGGTCCCATGTTGACAATTATCATGGACAGTTGTTCAGGAGTGGTCTTGGGCATCAGTTTCTGGATCAAGTAGTTACCGAATGGATCCATCATAAGGGTAGTAGTGTTAGTGCAAGCGGCAGCAAAGATAGTTGGGAAGTTCAGCTCAAAATTGTCATCGATCTTCCTCTGTAATAGACGGCAACCCTGTTGATCTCTTGCCAAGCTGATGATATTGGCAGCGCTGTCAAGGGAGAGGGTATCGGAATTGTTTGGCGATGCAGTTGAGGCGATTACCTGGGCGGTGGTAGGTTTGGGTATTGTTGATGCAGCGGAATTGGTAGCGGCTGATTCCATTGTCAGGGTTTCAAACTGTGACTCCAGAGCTTCCAATCCTAGTAGAGTTGATCTCTCGGCCTGAGATTGCGGGAAAGAGCAGAGTCTACGGCGAAGACGATACAGTTTAGGATTGGATTGAGAGTCGATATCCAATGCGTTCGGGGTCCATGTCACTGGAGGGGTATCTGATATGACAGGGACGTATTCCGGTGGAGTATACTGCTGTGGCACTTGGCTGCAGGCAGGGTAATAGGATGATGAAGATGAAGATTCCGGGGTCTGGTAGATGGATCCGCCAATACTTGACAAGGAGCCGTTTGGGGTTGGTACAGTACCAAACAGGGATGATGAAAGCGAAGTAACGGAACTTCTGCGATGATGCTGATAAGACTGTGCAGGTGGAGTATTGGGAGTAGCAAAATAGCCTAGTGCATTCCGACCTAAGGAAGGAGTGGTTGCTGCGGAAATGGGACCTGAAAAGTCCAATTGGGGAGATACAGTAGACACAGAGCCTCTTCTGAAACTCGATGGGCTCTCTTCTGATAGTGTACGTTTCCGTTGGAAACGTGTATGGGTTGGAACCGACGAATCATTGTCGGAATCCTCATAAATCATTCCGGGGGTTCAGATGACAGGGGCGATGGAGCGGGGTGGTGGATTGAGGATGGAATGAGGCTTGCAAATGAGACTCTTGAACCCTGTTCGATGAGATGATTGAACGTGGTTTTAATCGGAGCGGTGAAAGCAGTCCAATCGGTTTAAATTGGAAAAGACTTAGGTGGATCTTTGAGGGATCGTAATTAAGAGAGAGGGAATTCGGGTTGAAAGAAGCAATTGGATATGCGTTGTAGCTTCTAAAAAAGGTCGTTGTCCATATAATTGGGTATTGGAGTGTCCAACAAAGCTTATACAATACCAGATCAGCCTTTGTATTCCCTAATTGATTGTTCTTTTGATGGATCTACCAAGAAGAAGAAGTGATATATTCAGGAGAGGAGGCAATTTGATCTGGGCTGCGGCTGATATTCCTAGGTAGGAATTTAATGCAGCAGGGGAAGAGGGGTGGTAGCAAGGATATAATTGTTATGGTAGGTTGCGACTTTAAGGGAAGTCAGTCACTGTTGATCTGAGTACAGTACAGATACTGGGTAGCAATAGTACGTCCATATAGATAAAATCTGCCTGTGATCATCTCAATACTCCATCTCTTTGAACACTTATCAGATCAAAGTTCTTGATCAGGTCACGTGACTCAGTATCAGGGGTGAAGATATAAGGAGCAGGCGATAGCGAGACGGTCGATGTACGACATGTTAAACTACACTGTTTTCTGTATATGTAAAAGTAGAATCGAATCAATTGTATGAATCTTCTATGAATCGTACTGGTCGATGTTTCTCAGCAATTCGTAGAAATAAACCACTCCTTCGATATGGTTATCTAGAGAAACTCTTTCATCGACAGTATGTGCATTGAATCTAGAGTTGGCACGGACTGGTGAGAACCGGTAGATGTTACTGGTCAAGTTCCAGTAGTACCTGGTATCGGTATTTCCGGTCATAATACTTGGGGATATCGTAATCTTTGGATCAAAACCTTCTGGTTGCACGGCGAAATCCTCAAAGACATGTCTCACGGTACCACCCAGTAAGTCCCATGAAGGGTTGTTGTCAGTCGGTGTAACAGGTGCCGGATCTAGTTGATCTGAACCAGTAATGATGAATGTACCAGTAAGTCCGTCCTTGTTTGTAATATCGTCTTGGATGGTGACGTTATTTCCAAAGGCCTCGACACTAAGACCGTATTTCTTGGCAACCTTTTGGGTCAATGAAATGATCTTTTCTTTAACTTCATCGATCGACGAGTCATATGCAACACGGTGGTTTATCTTAGTTGATGCCTTCTCTGGTAATGCATTGATCTTGAGTCCACCATGGAAAATATCCACCGCCTGGGTGGTAGAAACCAAGTACCGCATCAAAATATCTTCATCCAAAGATGTAAGGACTCTCTCTTTGGCAGCAGGACTCTTGTCGATAAGAGAAACATCTTTCCTAAACTGAGAATCCATGTCTTTGGAGTACTGTGCCTCACATTGAAGCATATAGTAGAGCGGATTGTGATCCGTCAGTCTCAATGGATATCTTTTGGCCTCAATCTCGTGGACAAGTTCGGCCAGGATTCCGATACTAGTATGTAAAGGTGGAATTGATGAATGGCCACCACTACTGACAAGATCGATGTTAACGTCGATGTAACCTTTCTCACCGGTAGCTGGGAATGCGAACCGAGATCCGTAGGCTTCAGTGATACCAAGTCCACCTTCATCGATCAGCATGAACATGGAATCGTGTCCAAACCGTTCTTCCAAGTATGGTGCGATTGTATTAGCACCTTCAGTACCGCTGATCTCTTCATCGAATCCATATGCAACGACAATTGATCGTTTAGGAGTGAATCCATTGCTGAGAAGAGTCTCAAGAGCTTCCATGATGCCCACAACGGTGTTTTTACAATCAGAAGAGCCCCTTCCCCAGACATACTCACCATCGAAGTGTGCAGAGAACGGTGGGTGAGTCCATCTGGAAACTGTTTCAGGCGGAACTGGGACCACATCCTGGTGTCCCGTAAGCATAACCGGTTTCAAAGACTTGTCGGATCCATGGATAATGAAGATCAGGTTATGGGTATTGACTTTGACAATCTCAGCAGTCTCTTTAACTGTAGGGAAAGAGTCTAAGAGATACTTTTCGAAATCAAAGAATGGTTTCCATCTTTCGTCCTTATCAATTGGACCCATATCGTCATAGCTAGGAGTGACGAGTCTGATAGCTCTGCTGTAGACGTCCAACGAGTAGTTTCTATACTCGGGTGTCTTGAAGTGGCTGAGATCTGGAAGTCCAGGATATGCTGGTGGGATGATCTTCTTGATATCTGGACACTCAAACGAGGCTTGTTCAATCTCTTGGCTGCCAATTGAGTTCGATAAGCTGTCAGATCTGAAAAATCCAGATTTGAAGATCGCTGCTCCAATTGAGCCAAGAAGAATCAATTGCAGGATGATCCAGTTCAGTCTGCGCTTCTTGTAGTTTAGCGAGGAGGTGTTTGTGTCACTAAATTCCTTTTCCATGGTTTAGAGGTAAAGAAACAGAGTTGGAATAAACTCTGCGGAGTTAATATGCGGCTTTAATCTGGGGTCGGTTGAATCTGGGGAAACCGTCGCAAAATCCCGATCTGGTAGCTTATTGGTGCGGTAGGACTAGGGTCAACTCGGCCAATGTCAATTTAACCTCCACATAGTCTCGGGCTCTCAGCTGTGCAAGTAGCCTTCTCACATTCCTTACAGGGCTGGTACTTCTGGATGCTCGACTTGCACAGTTGGCCGCTGGAATTGATCCGCATAGAAAGTGAAAGTTATGGCTCCTTTCTGGCATATGAAATCTACAATGGATGCAACGCAGTAGTACATATATTGCAGTAATAACTGCACTGGATTGTTGTCACAAGTCACCTTCCGTCTTTATCTCCACATAAATGAACCCCATTTACGATCTGTACTCCAATCATGCCCCTACCGGCTGCCTGTCAACTATACCAAATATCATTTCCTAATCAGGAAGTCCAGATTATTCTTCACGCGTCGATCGACTCGTCTACCGTCTCCTCTCTCTCTCCCCTCTCCCCTCTCTCCTCATTTACACCCGTACACTCCGCGTCCTCCCTCCTACTTACCCCCTTCAGCGGGGCCTTTTTCGTCTTTCCTTACTTAACGTAACTCGTCATAAGGATGTCGTCAGCATTTTTGGGTATTTATGTGGCGTTATATGACTACAGCGCTCAAAATGAGGAGGAATTGGACATCTCCGAGGGCGATTTGTTGTACGTTTTAGAGAAAAGTGACATCGACGACTGGTGGAAGGTGAAAAAACGGATTGTCGACGCTGATCTGGAAGAGCCTACTGGATTGGTTCCCAGCACATACATTGAGCCTGCACCAGTGAAGAGCAAAGCCAGTGCATTGTACGATTATGATAAGCAGACTGAGGAGGAGTTAAGTTTCAAAGAAGGTGCTCAATTTGATGTGTATGACACTTCTGATCCAAATTGGACTCTCGTTGGAACTGCAGGTGAGTACGGATTCGTTCCAGGTAATTACATTGAGATTGGTGAGGCTAGCAGCACTGCAACTCCTGCTGCTCCCGCTGTAGGTGCATCTTCTGCTACTACTGCGATTGCAACTCCACTTTCAACGGCCATGTTTCAACCGCCTCCACAGCATGTCGATAAGGTGAAATCTCAATCATCCTTGCCACCAACTCCGAAAACTCAAGCGGATGGATTCGACGATGAGGATGAAGAAGAAGGACCTCCACCTGCTATGCCGGCTAGACCTACCCAGGCCAGACAGGTTTCTGATGAGCCCGGCTCTGCCCTAGAAGATGACGAAACCCCACCACCAATGCCAACCAGACCTGCCACTGGAAGCAGTAGCAATAATAGGTCCAATTCAAACGTTGGTATCAACCAGAGCAATAGAGACGAGGACTTTTTCCGCGATGATTTCTTCACTTGGACCGTCTACGAGATTGAAGGTAAGAAGAAACGTAAGGCCAAGCTCGAGATCGGTGATGGTCAAATCTTTTTCACACCTGATGAAGGTACTGCCAGAAACTGGACTATTGTCGACCTCACCTCGTATAACAACGAGAAGAAGCATGTTTTCTTAGACTTTAAGAATCCAATTGCATCGTATGAGTTGCATGCCGGTAGTAAAGATACCGCTGAGGCCATTATATCGATCCTCGCCGATATGAAAGGTATGACGTCTATGAAGGCTTTACAGGAGGTGAAAGCAGCCACCGACGGTACCAGTAGACGGACTGGTAAGATATTATACGACTTTGAAGCTGCATCTCCTGATGAGCTCGACTGTTACGAAGGTGATCTCGTGTACATTGTTAACGATAAAAAATCCAAAGAATGGTGGATGGTGGAAAATGTCACCACCGGTAAGAAAGGTGTTGTACCATCAAACTATGTTAAGGTTCAATCATCTAGCTCTACTTCTTCTTCTTGGAAGAATGCATTCCGTCGCAGCAGCAGTCATTTGAGTTCTGCCATTTCTCCTAACAAGAAGAAGCGTAATGGTAAAAGCAAAGATGACCTTGCTAGAGCTCGTGCTAAAGAGGATCTTGAAAGACAGCGTGAAGAGTTGGCCAGACAGAAGCGGGCTCAAGATCGTCGTGAGAAGCAGTTGCGTACACAAGAGGAAAGAGATAAGTTGCGGAAGGCAGATGAGTTATCGCGTGAACGTCGGGCGAGATCGGGCTCTCCTAGTGACCGTGATCAATCTAAACCAAACCCTCATAGAGTGCGGACATGGATAGATAGAAGTGGTGCATTCAAAGTTGAGGCTGAGTTCTTGGGTATGAAGGATGGTAAGATTCATCTTCATAAACTTAATGGAGTCAAGATCGCCGTTGCTGCTCAGAAATTGAGTTTAGAAGATATCGAGTACGTTGAACGGATCACGGGAACCTCTTTGGATAAGTATAAAACCAAGAAGAAGGAGTCTAAGAAAGAGTCCAATGTTTCATCACAGACAGCAGTTGGTAGCACTTCTGGTGTCTCCTCGACAGCATCTCCAACTAAAGTTCCATTCAGTGAGAAGAATTACGAGTACTGGTTTGACTTTTTCCTTGGAACTGGTGTGGATGCCAACATTGTGGATCGGTATGCGCAGACATTTGCTAGGGAACAGATGGACGAGTCGTTGTTGGAAGATATTACTCCATCTGTTTTGCGTTCTCTTGGACTTAGAGAAGGTGATGTTTTGAAAGTTAAGAAAGCTTTGGATAAACGGTTTGGTCGTGATAAAGTCGAAGACGCTTCTCCAACCTCTGCTCAAGGGTCTGGTATGTTTAGTGAGCCTGATGGTACGTTGAAAACGAATAAGGAGATGTCGCCAGAGAAGTTTGAGGATGACGCATGGGCAGCCAAGCGTGCTAAGTCTGCCGTTAATGGGGAAAACACATTGTCACCACCTGTTGTTAAGCCTCAATTGACTGGATCAATTCAGGATTTGGTTGATATCAAACCTATGCAACCAACCAAGACTGCTGCATCTACTACCCCATCACCGGCAAAGGCTACTTCATCGTCTGATGTGTCTGCAGATCCATTGACTGCTCTACTTACAGGTAAAGCCGGTAATGTGATCAATTCTCAGAAGACTGGATCCAATCTGTTTGCACAGCCTACTGGTGCTCTCATGCCAATGCCAACTGGATTTGTTCCAATTTCTATGGTTCCTATGTTGACAGGACAATATACTGGTATGAACCCGGCATTAACTGGTGGTTTCAATCCAGCTTTAACTGGAGGTTTGAACCCAGCATTAACTGGAGGTTTGAACCCAGGAATTGTTGGTGCTACTACATTTGGACAACAGCGGACTGGTGGTAACATGATTATGCCACTCTCAACTGGTGTTCCAACTACTACGTTTGGACAGGCACCTAATGGGGGACTTGTTCAGTTGCAACCTACAGGTTTGACCATTCAAAAGACTGGACCAACCATTCCAGCAATGCAACCTACGATGCGTACCGGTGGAGCCTTGCCTACTGGTGGTATGCCATTGACCTCGTTCGGTCAAGCTACTGGTGGATTAATGCCTCAAACATCGTTTGCTCAAGCTACTGGTGGATTAATGCCTCAGACTTCATTTGCACAGGCCACCGGAGGTTTGATGCCACAGACTTCATTTGCACAGGCTACTGGAGGTATGATGCCTCAGACTTCCTTTGCTCAAGCGACCGGTGGAATGATGCCTCAGACTTCATTTGCTCAAGCGACCGGAGGTATGATGCCTCAGACTTCCTTTGCACAGGCCACTGGAGGTATGATTCCTCAAACATCGTTTGCTCAAACAACTGGAGGTAACTTTGGAGTTCCACAATTGACTGGTATGATGGCCAATGCACAAATTGGTCAACCGCAGCAACCGTTAGCACAACAACCTACAGGTAGCGGATTTGGTAATGCACCATTGCAAGGACAAGCTACTGGTAAACAGGCTAATCTGGCTAATGCTACACCGGACAATCCATTTGGATTCTGAGGAAGACATTTTATATTTCTCCAATTCACTCTCGCTATATAACACAAACACTAAACGTACATATATTCACTTCTTACTTTGATCGACCTGGCCGATATTAGTGAGGGCTGGATCAGTAGTTGGATCGGCAACAGAAGACTGATGTTTGTTGCTGTTGCTGATAGCAGCAGTAGCTGCTGCAGTTGCTGCTGCGATAGTATCAACTTCTGGATTAAACTCTGGGAGAACCTCTATTCTCCGTCTCTTTAAGTAATCGACATCTGGATCACCATAGTCGATTTTACCTTCATCATCGTAAAGATGATCAGGGAGTTGAGAATAGAGCCAGAACAGACCTTTATGTCTATTAAGACGATAGCGTTCCAAATCTTGAATGACTTCTTCGATTGATTTGTTTTCAAACCGTTTCTTTTCGGATTCGATGAATTCGATCAGTTTCTTACGACGTTGAGCGGATTTGGCAATTCTGCCACGACGCCATTTTGTACCATACTGTTGTTCGAGCGATCTGAGAGGTTCTTGACCTCTGTAACCATTTTCCCACTCTTCCCAGATATCGAGCACAGTTTTAGCTCTTGGATTTAAGTCGATCTCTGGTAGGTCCAATGAAGAAGATGAAGAAGAATCCAATAGTCTTCTAGAGAGATTTCTTGGGAGGTAGTTGTTACCTGCGTAATGATGTGGAAGTTGATGATGTGGATGTGAATGATGGTTAGAAGTTCCGTCTTCACGTGCTTTTAAACCTTCCTGTGCCTGTTGTGCCATCACCAACATTAATCTGGAATCTATATCCTTGTCGTTAAACTTGGAGTTGGAACCATTGGCGGATGAAGAGTCCGCATTTAATGGAGGAACCGTGTCAATCAATGAAGCACTTAAACTGGCCAACGTTCCTGTCTTTATACGAAGTTCATCGATAGTGTTACCGATGGAATCAAACGAAGTTGAGATCGAATCCACCAAGTCTTTGAGCTGCGACATGAAATAGATTGCAGAAGTCTCCTTTGGCTCTGACTTGTCATGATCGGTCGATTTAACCGTGTCAACCGCATTCTTCGAGTCGGACTCGTCCTCCGATTCCACTGGCTGTCCGTATTTACTGGAAGACATCGAAATCAAACAAAGGTAAGAAGAATGTCCCTGTGGAAAAGAGAGAGAGATTGAAATAAATGAAAATCGACCGAGAAAAGGGCGGTCGGCGGGACGGGGAAAGGAGGGGGCTAAAAAGTAAGGCACGATGCCTCTGGTGTATGGGTGTGAGGAGAGGTAGGTAGGAGGAGTTATTGATTGGTTGGGAAAGGAGTGGCGGTAGGAGGACTGTGAAGAGGTTTAAACGGGTTGTCTTGTTAGCAGGAATGTGCTATGAATGACTGTGTGAAGGTGTTTAAAATAGAAACGAGTGGACTGTTGCAGATACGACGGACCGTGTCAATCTGTCAGTCCTTACCAGAGCTACCGGGCATAAATAATTTGTGCCCCGCGCTAACTAACTCTGCCCCCTAAACACTACTTCTTCTTCTTCTTCTCTCCTTGGTAATGGATTCCGGCGCCAGACGTGACAAATTGAACCGACAGCGCGAAGAACTGGTGAAGTTAGGCTATGGCCGGATGTTTGCCGTCGGTGATAATCCGCCAGTTCATGAGAAGCAGCAGCGAAGTACTAAACGAGCCACCAACCTTAACTCTACGGCAATCCCTTCAAATAGGGAGCATCCAGTGTATCGCGCTAATCGAACACGGAAACCCAACAGAATGCCCGAAGACGCGATCAAGTCGTGTGTTTTGAACGAATTGGAGGTACTAAGGGCCCGGAACAAGAAATTGGCAGACGAAAACGCGTCGTTGGCTTCCAAAGTCACCGTCCAGGCACAGACTGTGGAGTCTTTGCAATCCAAGTTACATGAAACTTACGGTACGAATCGCACGTTGGAAGAGTCTAATCGGCGACTCAAGAGCGAGAATTCCAAGCTTAAACGTGTCAATGAGCAGTTGGAGCAAGAGCTTGGCGTCAGACTGGGTGATCTTAAGGCAGTAGCCGAGGAGAATTTGGTGTTGAGGAAGTCGATGAAGGTTGTTGATGAGGCTGAGGGACTGAACAGTGTGAAGGCACACGGTTCTATGTCTACTCGTTCTCGGTACCCTTCTGCTTCTGTTGGTTCGAAATATCCATCTAAACGAACCAATTTCTCAATCCCGTCTCCACCTGACGAAGATACTCGCGAAATGGCCGACTGGACAGAGGCCGAAGACCAGGACTACCCTACCGAGTACCTTCTGAGTCTGTAAGCTGATAATCAATCTGTTGTGGTAATCATCAATCGATGCCATCCGCAATCTTTGTATCAACCTTCAAACCTCCTTCAACCTACATACCTCCTATATAAATAGATCTAACTTCCCCGCATTATTTCTCCCCCGTTCCCATCACATGTCTGTTATTAGATACGCCAACGATGGGCTTGCAGTGGTTCAGTAAGTAGACAAAGGGTACTCTCAACGTACTTGTGTGGAAAGATACTAACCTCCAGCAAAAATGCAGAGTCGAACTCGCTCGTTCTGTACGATTCTGACACTAATCGGTTCCAATTGGTCTCATTAGATGGATACAGAGACGGGGAGCAGGGTGCAACTGGCCATCAAACGGGCCAACATACAGAGGATACGCCACCATACTACGAGTTTGTGTGTCCTAGCTGTGGATATAGAAGTGAGAGAGGAAAAAGAAGGTCCGAACGGTCCTCTGCTAGTGCCAAATCGACAGGGCATCTTGACGAACATTTCGATGATTACATTAGGACTAGTTCGGGTGATCTTTTGAGAGGAGATTACTTCAGATTGTTGGCACAGAATCATGATAGTCAAGCCACGAGAGATCTAGTGAAGAGTGCGATTCAATCGAGTCCATCTTTGCAGTTTCTGGATGAACCTGGTGCACATAGGAAGATCCCATTCGAGCTTATTAACCAAGGCTATTTTGACAAGTTCTTCCGGGTGCTGCAAGTTCTCGGTAACGGAGCCAATGGTAAAGTATACAAAGTGGAGCACGAGCTGATGGGACTAGATCTGGGAGTGTTTGCATTAAAGAAGATTGCCATTGGTGACGATGTGAACAATCTCGTCAAGACTTTGAACGAGGTGAAGTTTCTTTACGATCTCAGTGTTAACGGAGACGAGACTTCTGGTGCCAACAACGTGATCAGATACAACCACGTTTGGATCGAGGTTGATCAAGTCACTCAATTTGGTCCTAAAGTGCCCGTCATTTTCATACTGTACGAATACTGTGACGGTGGAGACTTGGAATCGTTTGTGGAATCAGTCACTCACCCTACGATGGACATCGCTAAGGAAAAAATGTACAGGAAGTTGCGCAAGACGAACCCTACAGAGGCTGAAAAATACCGTTACAAGCACTCGCGGTCTCTTAATGACTACGAGATCTACAAGATCTTCCTCGATATAGTGAACGGCCTGCACTACCTGGGAAAGTTAAAGATCATCCATCGAGACCTGAAACCGTCCAACTGTCTATTCAAAACCAAGTTCCCTGACAACTACATACCTCCTACATCTCTGTCCGGACTGGACTCTATTCCTTCACTGCTTGTTAGTGATTTTGGTGAATCTATCATGGAAAACACCCAACGTGCATCCACTGGAACTACAGGTACTCTCGAATTCTGTGCTCCAGAACTGTTTGAGAAAGACGGTGACCATCTCAGGCAGTTCACACACGCTTCCGATATCTATTCTCTTGGAATGATTCTCTATTATCTATGTTTCGGACGCTTGCCATACAATTCAGACTCTCCTGAGGCCATTCGAGACGAAATTAAAAGCCACCAGATTTTCGACCGACTTCAAACTCGTTCAGACATTTTGCCCGAATGGATCGACCTGATCAGGTCGATGGTCAACATCGATGCCGACCAACGGCCTAGTATCCTAGAAGTCAAGCACACTATGGCCACAATCCATTCCAAATTGGATACCATTCAAATCCCAGATTTGACCCAGTACTATACCTTGATGGCTATCTGCTCGATTGTTCTGGTCAATTTGCTCATCTCAATCCATCCTATTCTGACCAATATTACATTCCTCGTTGCTGGACTATCGATCTCAGACCATCACAGGAGGTATGTCCTGAGGTTGCAACTGCTAATCTTGGCCCTATCTATTACATTCCGCATATTTTAACATTGACAGCCATACGCTGCAACTTTCCCTGTAAGTCTCAGATCGATTCGTCCTTCGTTTCTGCTTTCCACGGCGGCCTGCGTCTGGAACAGAGATTCATCCACATGGTCGAGGATATAGTCAAACAACTCTGTGATTCCAATGTTGGCCTTGGCACTTGTCTCTATATACTTTTCGACCTCCTCGTTATGTTTTTGTAGGAATGCATCTATTTGGTCTTGGAACTTACAAGTCCCATTTGTCAAAATGTCCACTTTGTTTCCCACAAGTACGATTTGTATCTGTGAATCCTCTTCCTTCTGGTACTCTTGCAATTCGTTGATCCAATACTCGGCCTTCTTGAACGAATGCGAGTCTGAAACGTCAAACACAACCAGAGCCACATTCGAGTTTCTGTAGTAAAGTGGAGTCAGATTATGGAATCGTTCCTGTCCGGCAGTATCCCATATCTGCATATTGATCAGATTTGTGTTTGTACTCTCTGGTTCCTGGTCTCGTCGCAGAATCTTCTTAGACACAAAGGCCGCTCCTATCGTTGCAGCTTTACTCGCACTGAATGTATTGCTTTGAAATCGTTGAAGTATAGACGACTTTCCCACAGACGATTCGCCCAGCAGCACAACTTTCACGTCAGCCACTTTCGACGGCGTATGGTTCAGAAAATCCTCGTTTGTTGACGCCATGACTTGCCAATTTACCTTCAACTAATCACCCAGTTTAGAAGAAACAAGTGATGCTTAGAAGGAAGAGATTTATTTTTCATACTGGGTAGATAGAAATAAATTTGATGAGGCTTATCAGTCCCGGGAGCTCTGATAAAAACTCCCCCGCGAAGTATCACTAGCTTCTTTCTATGCGTACCTTTGAATTGAAGCCAAATGAGGGCATTGATGACTTGAAATTGTACGATAGCGTGTTCCAATGTGTTAAGAAGTTGAAAGTGCATGGGATTGAAGACTTCCAGTTCAAATACTCGTCTACAGGTAAACATTTGGTTGTACGGCTTATCAAGTATCCCATCAGCCTTATCTTTGACTCGTATTTTCAACGATTGCTGTTCATCAAGATGGAAGTGTCAGATACGTGCAAGCTCTCATACAAAGGGAAGGTGGTGTCTTGTTGGAACTTCAAAACTATATACAATCGATTGTTTGGTCCTACAACTTCCGGTGTTTCTGACATTAATTATGGCACGCATTATCTTAGTTATCCAGGAATCGTGTTTTCATTTACAGGACTGGATGAATTGCTGGGCCAAAGCTGGCATTCACAAACCAATCATTGCAGTACCAACTCTGTCATCTCACAGATGGATAACTGTTCTTCTCCCATTCCTTGCAAGTCGATTGTGATATTCCACGGTACCGATTGGAAGGCAGCCTCTTGTGGCGGTTTATTTGATGATAGGTGTATGCATCTGTCGGAGTGTTACACAGAAATTGACATCATCAAAGGTTCTAAAAATATCAAACTATGCCAGTTTAGAAGTGGTTCTAAGACTACATTTAGTTTTGATGTTGGATCTGCTACCTTGCAAAGTGTAATTGAAGCACTGGGACCTCCTGAAGGTTCTGTCATCCATCAGTATGAGCGAATACATAACTATTTCAGCATTGGAATAGATATTGTCTACGATCTTTCAACTGCTATTGTCTCCAAAGTCATATGCCATAGAAATCGTGTCAATTCTCTTGACTTTCTTCGTTACGAATGTCAGCAAATAATATTCCAAACTCAAAAACAGAGACTGAGGATGAGCGATACCTTCAGTCTATGGATCAGACAGTATGGTACGCATAGTGTTCCATTCTATTTTGATCGAAAGGAGTTTGAATCTGATGCATGTGATACTCACTCAGATAAGGATTTCCAAATAATCGGGTTGGATGATGATAAATCAGAGACTAGGAAGAAATGGGGTGTCTCACAACTCTATCTGATGGATAATGGTTTGTATGATGTTTTAAAGGAAGATGATACGATCGCATCGATAACGTTCTACTAGATGTATAATAGGTCATAACAGTTGTCATTAGAAGAATAAGGTCGTTAAATCAATGAAAGGGGAAAATCAATAGGCAAATCCAATGTAGTCCTCGATGGCAGCATTGCGTTTAAAGTAGGCGATCTCTGGAATCTGAATATCGTCTGTACGAACATTCGGCATCTGTTCATAGATCCGAGAATAATTGGAGTTTAACTTGAGATCTTTGTAAACGTAGTTCTTGAAATTCTCCAACGAAATGAAGTATGGTGCACAGATCTTCCATAGTTTGAAGTAGAGGTCGATCCGTTCACCTGGGTTCGAGAAAGAGTATAGCTGTGGTGAATTCACTGTAGCATCTCTTATTGCGACCCAATCTGCATGAGCAATGTACTTCATTTCATAGGCAGCATTGGCTGACAACAATTGTCTGAATAGTGACAGAATATCAAAGGCGGCAAGTTCAACTGCAGATGATGCCTTGAGGCAACACCGGAAAAAAACGTTCGTTTTAGAGAATTGATGAGAATTGGCTTCAGAAAGAATGTATTGGAATGTTTCGGTACTGTGCCAAGCGGTCGATTTGGATAATAACACGTTGATGAAAGGTTCGTCGATTGGTCGAATAGATGCATACTCAGCAACGACCTGTTGCAACTGTGCCATAGCTTCGGGAGAGTACTGTCTGTATTTGGAGAAGAATATGTTCAAGAAGGAATCATTCAAAGAGGAAGAGACGGAAGAATTGGAAGTATGTTTCTGTTCGTAATACTTCCATGTGGTTTGCCAGATCCGTTTCACGCGATCGAAATCATGTGTGATCTGCCAAGTGTTGGTAATGTATTTCTTGATGAAGTTGAGTTGAAGTGGAGTCAAATAAGGCATTGAATCCGAGACTGCATCGTTGAAGAAATAGTCGGCGGTATCGATATCTTTACAGAATCCAATGAATGAAAGATGTGCCATAGTCAGGTAAGACTTGACATTGATTGGAGGCTCGATACCTTTAGAATTGAGAGAATCATACACATCTTCAGTCAGCTGCTTGAAGATGAGCAGGGCATCATCGGTGCAGCCTTTGAACAAGCAGACGCGAATGATTCCGACTTGCAATTCGTTATGGACTTTTTCTTTCTTGCCCTTAGAGGCCTTGATACGTTCATACATTTCCCAGACTTCGGCAAAATCAAAGTCGCCAGACTCGACAAGGAAAGGGAAGATTGCACCCAGGACAGGCTCAGAGGTGAACAATTGGTTCAGTTTTGGTGAATTCTTACCGGATTCCCAGATATGAACAGCTTCGTAGGTGAATCCAAGATCTTTGTAGGCTTTGAACAAATGAGTTAATCCATGAGGGTTCATACAAATCAAACCGTCGAGTAGATTGTAACTGACTTCACGGATAGCACAAGTAAGCAAGTGATGGATGTCCTTAATTGGGTTGTGGGAGTCCTTGTCCAAGTTCTTCTTCATCTTAGACAGTTCAAGGCGATGGATACGAAGACCGTTACGCAGAAGCGAGACAAATTCAGCCATTCTCTTCTCTTTCAATAGACCGGTGTACACCAAAGAGCGATAAACTGGGATTATTCTACGCACAGCATCCCAGAATTGGTCTACACCACCACTAATCTGACCTGTAGCCAAGTCGTAGGTGGAATTCTCCTTGAGGCACTGGTCAAACACTTCCAAAAGATGGTTGGTGGCTGCATCAGGAGCCTGTTGGTTTGTTCTACCGGCGACACCACCTCCTTGACTGGAAGGAACAAAGACGTTGCTCTGGTTCTGATTGACTGTAGAGAAGAACTTGGAATTACCATCGACGATATTGGAAGTGATCGGATGCTCCACGAAAGTGTTTAGCAGTCTCTGAGGTTGATGAGACCCTGGAGGAGGCTGCTGATGTTGGACAACTTTCGACGAAACTCTCTGACCCTGGCGGATCGAGTTGGATGTGATAGATCTCAGCATCCTCAGGAAGAAGAAGTGGTGGGAAAAGGGGAAAGATCGTTTAATGTGGAGAGACTTTAAAAAAAGTGGGCTTGGTGATGGGGGGGGATGGGGTTGGGCTATGAGAAAAATATCGGGATCCGGGGAGTGGTATAGGTGGAGTGGGGTTTGGGTGGATATGGTGGATATGGATGGAAGTTAAAGATGCCTTGTTCGAAGAACTGGTAGCTATGTTTCAGAAAAATGGTGCTCTTTTTGGTCTGGGTGTTCTCTGTTATCCCTAGTATCTTCCACCTAGATTTCTTGGCACGTAGGACTTGCTACATTCCCAAATAGGAAGTTGGGTGGGGTACGAAACGGAACGGCTCTCTTGTTATTTTTTTTGTTTTTTTTTTTGAGGGGTAACAGAAACAAAAGAAAAAGAGGATTTCATTGAAACCGATAATTATATGGAACGGAAACCTCTGCTTTCCATGGTATTGAGGTCATTGCAACGAGATAGAAACCTCTAAAAGATCGATTAATGTACTGTTTTTATTTGTGACCCATCCAGTTTTGGAAGTATATTTCGAAAGTACTCTTGTCTGAGACATACACTTAACTAGGTTCTCGTACTAAAACTAATTATAGCAGTAATATTATTCATGATAACAAAAAAGGTCTGTTAATAGTACAACTACAATAACAATCAATACGTACAAACCCACCTCAATACATCGTTGGTACTCACTAAACTCAATCAAACTAACAGTGGCTGTTCTTCCTTCGTCCCTCCCCTTCCGTCCCTTCCCATCCGTTGTCGCACAGCCTCGAGTTCCTAAAATCCCAGCCTCAAAATTCCTCTCCGCTGCTCATCTCTCCTTCTTCCTGGAGTTAGGTCATTGTAATGAGAATACTGGCCAACAGAACAAGAAGATGCCTTGTTATCTTGTCGAATGAGTTCGCGCTCGTGTTTAAAGATAGCAGACAACAAGTTGAGTACGGTAAAAAGCTCGACAGACCTCCGAAGCTACTTATCGAGTTTGCTCCGGAATCCACCCTATCTTCACTTGATGCCTACGGATTCGAAGAGGTTACTACGGAGAATGGACGTGAGTTCTTTGGACTTCTCGGTCTGTTTTCTATTAAAGGTCATATTTATGCCGGTTTCATTACCGAACGTGTAGAGGTTGGCTCTGCAACTTTTGGTGAAAAGATATACCGGATCGAATCCACAACGTTTATTTCACTCAGTGGTGATGTGTTAAACTACTACAGCGGAGAAGAGCCGCTACAACCGGACCAATCTGGTGTGAGTGTTTCGACATATGTGATCAGAAGTGTGCAAAAACTGTTGGCTTCTGGTACTTTCTTCTACTCGTCTGACTTCGATATGACATCTACTTTGCAAGAACGTGGGTACTCTGCAACTGCTTCGAACTATCATTTCGATCACACACTGTATCAAAACAGTTCACAGTTTGCTTGGAATCGAACAATGATTGATGGTTTGGTTACTTTCAGAAGCAGATTGAGCTGCAAAGAAGCTGCTGCGTTCGATTCCGGTCAATTCTTACTGCCTATCATTAGAGGCTTTGCGCAGTCATTGACAATGCCCGGAATCAATGAAGCCTGTTTGATCACAATTATTTCCAAACAAGATTGTATGAAGAACGGACCTCTTCTGGGACCCTATGGACTCGATGATGACGGTAACTCTGCCAATTTCTTTGAAACTGAATTCATCTTTTCTGATAAGTTTCGGTGCTTTTCGTATGTCATTTTGCGTTCTAACGTGCCCCTCTTTTGGAACTTAGAGTCTCAACTGATGAGTACCAAGATCATCTTCCCACGGTCGGTAGATGCATCACGGCATGCATTTCAACGGTATTTCAGTATGCTGAATGAGAAATATGGTACTATTCATGTTGTTGACGCACTTTCTTCCAAAGGTGATCAGCCCGAACTGAGCAGGAGGTATAGTGAAGCCATCAAAATTGGTGTCAAACAAGAAGATGTTGAATACACGAATGTTAACTCATCACAGATCGATAAGAAGAAGAAGAACACGTTTGCTAGGTCCGGACTTCTTTCTTACTTGGAAGATTCGATTGAATCTCAAGGCGCATACGCATGCAAAGAGACTAGCTACGGCTTAGATAGTGTTCTCTCACAGTCTGGATGTGTCGTGGTGCACATGCTTGATTCTAACGATAGAGCAAACTTTATTGAGATGGAGATCTGCGAAAGGTGTATCAGGTACTGTTTCCAAGAGTTGGATCTTGAAAAAGATGTCGATTGGACGTTGTTCTGGAAAAACTATAAAGTGCTGTGGAACACAAACGGACGTGCTCTATGCAAACTGTCCGATGTCTACAATGCATCGTTACATACCAAAAGTAAACGTGGAGGACTTGTTGGTAAGATGGCCAACAAGTCTATCAAGTACGTTACACCTATTACACACGACGGACAGCAGGAACAATTTAATCGACTTTTAGGACGTGAAGATAAGCAGTTCCAAATCGAATTTGTTGATCCAGTCCATGATTATGTCGCTGGAGAATTGACCAATCTTTCAGAAGAGTTCACCTCGCATAAGATGATCAGCATCTACACTTGCTCGTTCAACGTGAATGCAGAATTGTACGATGAAGACATCACCAAGTTGATATACCCACTAGGTAAGAAAGCCTATGATATTATTGTTGTCGGATTGGAAGAAGTGATCGAATTGAGTCCTGGAAAGATCATGAACATTGACAAATCGATTCGACTGTTTTGGGAGCAGAAACTTAAAGCCGTATTACCCACATATACACTGATCCGCGGTGAACAACTCGGAGGTATACTGTCTCTGGTGTTTATTAGAGGTCAGGATAACTTGGCACATATTAAAGAGATCTGCACTTCCACTAGAAAGACAGGTATGAAAGGCATGGCCGCCAATAAAGGAGGTGTCGCTATAGCGTTCGAGTATTCAAACACCAGATTCTGTTTCATCGTGTCACACTTGGCTGCCGGGTCTGCAAACGTTGAAGAGAGGCATCAGGATTATAAGACTATTTCGAACGGTCTACGGTTCCATCAGAACCGAATGTTTCGTGACTACGATGTGGTCATATGGGAAGGAGATTTTAATTTCCGTATAAATGCAAACAACGAAGAGGTTCGCTCGTTGCTATACAGTATAGAAGGCAACCCTGCTTTGAAACAGCCGATCCTTAACCAACTATTTGAACGCGATCAACTAAATCAACAGATGGCCACTGGACAATCATTCCCATTCTTCGACGAGATGGAGATCAGTTTCTTACCTACTTACAAGTATGATAAAGGTACTGATACGTTTGATACTTCTGAGAAACAGCGTGTCCCATCATGGACAGATAGGATCGTTACGTTGACCAACGATAAGTCGGTCCTTAAACAAATTCACTACGGATCGATTCCATCGTTCAAGTTTAGTGATCATAAGCCCGTGTTCGGTGAATTCGAAGCCAATTTGGATATCATCGACGAAGCTGTTCGATCACAGATTGAGCAGAGGCTTTACGAACAGAGGAAATCGGAATTGCAAGCGACGAACTCGATAATCTCCGAAGATTCAACTTCATATAAAGTGTCATCACTTCGATACGGATTGCCTGCACCGTCTAACGTGGAGAACAAATGGTGGGAGAGTCCAGACAAACCAGTACAGATCCGGATCAACGAGTTGGATAGAGGTATGAAGGTCAACCCTAGAGCACCAAAGAACCCGTTCAAGGAGACCTTGGAACCAACTTTTATTTGAACCCTTTACTACGTACGTACAAGTGCATACATATTATGAAATGTAAGATAAAAAGAGGTAGATAGATGCATCATCGACTACTCATCGTTAGGAGCCACAACCTTCTGGAAGTGGAGAGCGTCTGCATCACCTTTGCGGATAGTTTGAGAACCGGTCCAAGATTCTCCAGGTTGCAGAGTAACGAAATCATGGACGTGACCTGGCTCGATACAGACCATGTGGATGTAACCGTCTTTAGGCATGAAATCGGACATACCTTTAGCCTTTTCAATCCATGGGTTCCAGACGACAACGTCAGGTAAGTTGTCACGCTCGACGTTGTGAACGACTTTACCGCACTCGATCACTTGAATGAGTCTTGAGAGTGGGACATTGGAGTAGATACGATCGGTTTCTGCGTAGAAATCGATAGCTGGAGCCTTTTCAACATAGGTTGCCTTAAGAACTTGGTCGTAACAGGTCTCACCAGGAAGGTTATTAACGAGTCCATCTTCGATATCATCGATACTGAGGTATGTATGGAAGAGCCAGTTAAACTTCCAAGGTTTTTTATCGGAGTTTCTAATGTTGATGGAAGTTTTAAGAGAGTCTTCAGAGAGTGTTATCGAGAGAACCAAAGTGAAGTCGTTGTCACCATTGTCCCAAAGACTGTACACTTCCTTGTCTGCATTTTCAGGGCCCAATCCAAATTGAACAGTAAGTGGATCGGATTCGGTTTGCCCGAGGAACTCCCAAGTAGACCGTCTAGCGAAACCGTGTTGAGGCATCTTAGAAACACTTGGATCGTTGCTTTTACCAAACACTGGGAATACTAGTGGGATACCACCTCTGACAGGCTTGGAACCATCGAGTTTGGCGGCCTCAGACAGGAACAATTGCTCATTACCGTCGATGGTCCATGAGTATATGGTAGCACCGTACTTGAGGATCTTGACCTGAGTGTTGGCGTTCGAAGGTGAGGTCAGAATGACCTCAGTCTCTGTCTGTTTGATAGACATGATGTAATTGAGTTGCAAAGATGGGTTAAGACTGTGGATTAAACTGTTGAAGCCAAAGATGCTAAGAAAAGCGTGCGAAGGTTAGCGGGGAGAAACGATGGGGGAAGGAAACATCTGTCTTCTTCCTAAGGGCTGGGCTTACCGGGGGCTTACCAATCGATAGCTTGGGTCTCCCACCGGGGAGAGTCCACCGGGGGAAATCCACCGGGGAAAAATACCGGGCTACAGCTTAGTATCCCTTGGTTACCTACAGTCACATTGATGACCTAATCCTTCCCACTAAGACCATCCCTAGCAACCTCCAACTCCTCCAGCTGCTTTTCAATCTTCAACGCATCCTCTCTTGTCAAACTCTTAGTATCTTTCAAGATCTCATCCATCTTGGCCTCGATCTCATCTAATTTCTTCTCCATAGCCTATAATATTGTTAGTATTAGTGCAAACTTCTAAAGAATCCCTCTTATACTTACACTCGCCTGCGATTCACCTTCATTAAGTTGCTTGTACGCATCTAAAAACGTCGCTTTGTCCCCCTGTACACCGATATCCTTCCCCATTGTGCAAAAGAAGGAGTGGTCCTGAACAGGGAGAAATCGTATTGCGGGGGATTTTTCAGATTAAAACGAAAAAGGTACAAATACCCATTTTTCAAAACTATCCCTCCTTGGCATCACTTCCTTCTTTTCCACTACGAAGATGAAACTTTTGTCTGTGGTTTTGTTAGCGATCCAATTGGTGATCATGCCATTGGTGGCAGCCATTCCCTATGGAAACAGGACTCTTGTTGTCTACGATGAACGGTTGACTTCAGATTTCAAATCCAAATTCTCCACGTTCCTCGACTCCATCGAACAAGCCACTTCCGAAGTGTTTGTCAAACCTGTCGATTCCAAGGCCGAATTCGCCTTGTTCGATAACAACAACAACAACAAGTTTGACAACATCGTTATTTTCCCTTCGAGATCGCGTTCTTTGTTCCACGATGTGTCTCATCAGGATCTTTTGAAGTTCTCTGAACAGGGTGGTAACTTTATCTTCGTGTCTTCTGCCGAAGGGACTCAAGTCGACGTTACTGCATTTTTGGCCCAGATTGGCGTCTACCCATCACCAAAGTCTTACAAGTTCATCGATTACCATGACGGTCAGTCCGATGTCAAATCTATTGCCAACCCTGCTTTCTTGAACGACGTGGTCGTTCCTCACGGCAAAGACGTTTCCCAATTGGCTTACCAAGACGGTTCTGTGGCAATCATTGACAACAACAAGTACTTGATCCCATTGTTGAGAGCCTCTGAGTCCTCGTTCACTTATGATCTTGATAAAGGTTCCATCTCTGAAGAATCCGTCTGGCATTCTGGTAACCAAGGATTTTTACTCGCAGCGTACCAGGCTGCCAACAATGCACGTGTCGTTTGGATCGGTTCTGAATCCGTTCTCAGCAACGCTGACGGTGATTCCAATGTCATCGATGATATTGTTAAGTGGGGATTGCAAATCAATGGCGTCATTAAAGCTACTCAATTCAACTACAGCCGCGTCGATAAAGATGGAAATCTGTTACCGGATCAAGATGCTGAGTATAAGATCAAAGATTATTGCAAATTCGACGTTGGTATCTCGACATGGGACAACTCTAAGAAGGCATGGGGTCCATACGAAGCAGATGATGTTCAATTGGAGTTTATAATGCTCGATCCTTACCATCGGATCACCCTTGCTCGTGAGGAGGAGACCAATGATTCAGCTATCTACGGCACCGTCTTCCAAATCCCTGATCAACATGGTATGTTCACATTCCAAGTCGACTATAAAAGACCTGGTTTGAGCTACATCGAAGAATCTAGTGTCATTCCAGTTAGACACCTTGCCAACGACGAGTACCCACGGTCCTGGGAGATCACCAACTCCTGGGTCTATGTTGCATCATTCTTGACCGTCGTTGCCGCATGGTTGATCTTTGTCGGTTTCTACATCTACTCTGAGGACAAGCCTGAGGCTTCTGAGGAGAAGAAGACCAACTAGAACCAACTAGGAATACTAAAAGCAACTACTATATAACTGTATAGATTAATGCAAGTACATATAAGTGAGATATGAGGTAAGTTTTTTAAGTCACTGCTGCGGACGAACGATCTTCACATTGTTCTTCTTCTTCCACTCTGTGAACTCCTTTTGTGTCTTTTGAACCTCTGTAATAAGCTTCTTCGACGCTTGCTGCATACCGTCCAAGTTTCCTTGCAAAGTTGAACTTGCCTCAGAACAGTTGGTCTCCACCAGAGATGCATCCACCATTCTCCAGCATCTACGATCTTTTGGCAGCGTTTTCAATGTATCCAAGACAACCTTGTGCTCACTGATGTCTCCGTCAAGTTGTGAGACTTTCCCTTGTAGAGCCTCCAACGTCTCCTGATATTTATTGTACTGTAGTTGAAGAGATTGTGACATTAAGGTGTGAAAAAAGTATTTGGGGCCAAAAGAAAAAGACAAGAGTGAAAATGAAAAAAGACAAGGGTGAAAATGAAAAAAGACAAGGGTGAAAATGAAAAAAACACAAGAGAGTGTAAGGACAGGACAGGAATTAGGGATTGATTTCTATTTCTGTTTTCTATGTACAAGATTATTTATTTCAACACCTCATCGCATCTATCACAAAGTTCTTTACCTTCATCACGAGTAAACTTCCAGCACCGAGGACATTTCAACTTATCGCTCTTGAGCACGTTGATCCGACATTTACCCAGATCTCCAATCTCTGCATCGCGCTCCTCGTAGTTATACAGGCTATTAGGGACTTGCTTATTCAAGAAGAATTGAGAAACCAGCATGTAGTCAGCTAAACTTTGTTCATGTTTCGAGAGCAACTTGTAGATCTGAGAGGACTCGTCGGCATTCACATAGACAGCGGTCTCGAGAGAGTTCTTGACGTTCTTGTCTTGTCTCACTGCCATATCTGTAAGGATTTTAATCCGGTTTCTAAGTGCAAAGAGTTGCTCGAACTCCTTTTCAACATCAGGTCTTTCCAAAAGTTGACTGACTTCATGCCATCCGGCCTTGAATGGTGAATCAACTCCTTGAGTGATTTCGTGAGGAGAGGAGTTCCAGACCTCTTGAGTGATAAGTGGGAGGATTGGTGCAAGCACTGAAACCAACGTCTTGAGCACTTCCACGAGAGTGGTCTGTGTAGCACGTCTTTTAAGACTATTGCGAGCATCTGTGTATAGACAGTCCTTTCTAACATCAAAGTAGATCGAAGACAGAATCGAGTTCACCATATAGTTCATGTCCTTGACGATCTTCGAGTAGTTGTAAGCACGATAACTCTCTTTGCATGTTCTTTCCAATTTATAAGTCTGAGAGAGAACATACTTGTCCAAGCTATCAAGATTATCGTAGCTGACTGTGTCCTTACTGATATCGAAGTCGTTTAAGTTACCCAGAAGGAACTTAAAAGTGAACCTGAGCTTCTTCAAGTTTTCGGCAACACGTTTCAGAATGGTTGGACCAATAGCCACGTCCGACGAATAGTCGGCCTGTGCGACCCAGAGTCTCAATCCATCAATACCAAGAGCAGGGATGTGCAGTTGCTTGTTACCGTTCAATATATCCTTAGGCAAGATGGTATTTCCCAACGACTTGGACATCTTATCACCCTTTTCATCCAGGGTAAAACCATGTGTGATGATCTTATTGTAAGGAAGAACGAGCTTTTCCTTAGGGTCAGCAGAACCAACTTTGATCAAGACAGACGATTGGAACCAGCCTCTATGCTGGTCAGAACCTTCCAAGTAGATATCCGAGATGTATCCACGTTTGTTGGCCTGTTCTAGGAGTCCTTCGCTTTCCAAGTAGTCTTTGATAACGTTCCAACTGGATCCAGAATCAAACCACACGTCCATAGTGTCTGTACCTTTCACATAGTCATCAGGATTACCATTGAATCCATCTGGGAACCATTTGGCCATATCATCGTTTGGAACAAACCAGCTATCAATGTCTTCCTTTTCAATCACCTCGGTGATCTTCTGGATCACTTTATCAGCAAGCAATGGCTCTCCAGTGGACTTATTGTACATGACAGGGATTGGAACACCCCATGATCT
Source organism: Xiuguozyma insectalens (assembly GCA_030574155.1). NCBI lineage: Eukaryota > Fungi > Ascomycota > Pichiomycetes > Pichiales > Pichiaceae > Xiuguozyma > Xiuguozyma insectalens. The sequence continues at coordinate 196,587 of JAJMEL010000007.1, read as the reverse complement.
CTGTCTAGAGATGCACCATTCGTTACGAGTCCTGATGAATGAAATGAGACGATGAGAACCTTTCTCTGGGTGGAAATGCACTCTTTTAATGAGGGCTTCAACAGTTGGTTCTTTGATCTGCGAGACATCGATGAACCACTGTGGAGTGGCACGAATAATGATCGGTTTCTTGGACCGCCAGTCGTACGGATACGAATGCACGTAGTTATCGTTTCTGGCAAACGTCATATGAAGCTCATCTATCTTCGTGAGCATCTTCTCATTACCTTCACCGAGAACTTTGAGGCCAACAAAGTCCTTCAAAGTGGATGGAAGATCCTCAGTGTACCGTCCGTGGTTATCAACGGGGGAATATGGCTTGATGTTGTGGTTCTTACACACGAGATAGTCGTCCTGTCCATGTCCCGGAGCAGTATGGACCAGTCCTGTACCTGCAGTACTGGTAACATGCGAGCCGTGAATAAATGGGTTCTCGTTACCTTCGTCTAAGAGCGGGTTCATGTATTTGAGAGAGAGCAGATCAGAACCTGCCATCTCAACGTCGGTATCTTGCAACTCCGGTTTAAGCTGTTTAATGGAATCCTTTAAGTCCTTACCGACAATGATCTGCTCATCTGGCGATTGTAAGACGGTGTAGGTGAAACCTTGGTTGACAGCAATGGCCTTGTTGGAGGCCAATGTCCAAGGAGTAGATGTCCAGATGAGTGCTTCAAGATGATCAAACTTCTGCAACTCCTTAGGAAGCGTCTTTTTCAAGATAGGGAACTTGACATAGGCGGTCTTCGAGACATGGTTGGCGTTGTACTCAAGTTCACCTTCTGCAAGAGCAGTAGCATTCTCGCATCCCCAGTAGACAGGTTTCTCTTGACGGTGGATCAACCCACGGTCAAACAACTTCTTGAACACTCTGAGCTGATTGGTGACAAAACTCCGATGCAGCGTCAAGTAAGGGTGGTCGAAGTCTCCTAGAATTCCCATCTGCTGGAAGGATTGTGACTGTGTCTTTTGAGTGGCCAGTGCATGCTCTCGTGACACCTTGATGATATCCAATGGACTCAACCGCTGAGTCCTGAGATCTTCCAACTGGGACTTGATCTGAGAGTACTCTGCAGATTCGGGGTCTAACTTGCCCAACTTCTTCTTCAATTGCTTGATATCGGTCTTGCGCTGCTTTCCAAGCTTCTCGAGAGCTTTCACTTCGATCGGTAGCCCATGACAATCCCAGCCAGGCTTGTAATGAACTTTCTTACCTTGCATAAGTTCACTCCGGACAATGATATCTTTCAAGATCTTATTGAGAGCATGACCAACATGCAAGTCTCCATTGGCATACGGAGGTCCATCGTGGAATATGAACAGATTCTCTAACTTGCCATCCTTAACAGGCCGTGCTATGTTCCAATTGTACAATTGCTTAGTAGTTTGAGGTTTCAAAGTAGTCTCAATCAGATTCCGGTCAGATCTGCTGCCAAATTTGGACGCCGGTAACAGAACTGTCTCTGAGTACTTGTGAGAAGCATCATCAAAATCGATATTCAAAAGCCTCTTACAGCTTGAAAACCGCCTTGTCTGCCATAGAGAGCGTACTGTCGAGATCCGGCTCAACATTGTCTTCTTTCCAAAAGTGATGGATCGTGAGGAAAGTGAAAAATTTCGGTGATTTTTCACTTCAGCCTAAATTTTTCACTTGACCCATCTCAACCAACTAAGGACCACTTTCTTCTTTCTGACTGGATTGCTACTTGCAATAGATTATAACTGGCAGAATGGAATCTGAAACCAGCTCTGTGGCCTCGAGCCATGGTGCGAGTCATACAAGCCAGGAGTTTCTGGAAGCGTCGGGGGTTCCGATCCGTAGAGCTCGCACGAGACGAGAGTCGATCTTCAACTACGGTGGAGAGAACTCGATGGCCAACTTTGTCGGGTCTGTGAACCGTGCGGTGGCTCATCTATCGACATCATTTGAAGAGGAGCCCCAATTTGGAGAACCACAGGATGTTTCTAGAGGTGAATCCGGACCGCCTGTCAAGCAAGGGCATGATCAGAGCGAAAATCAGAGCCATAACCAGAGAACTATGGAGAGAGGCACTGAAAGAAGTCCGCTGCTGCCGCAGTTGGCAATTGGAAGCAACACTCTAGGTGCCACGGGAAATGGCAGCGCAATTGCAAGTCTTCAAGCTGTGATTGAAGAATGTCAACCCATGGACCAATCTAAGGAGAACACAATTATAATTGTCACTGATAAATCTACTCCAATGCAGACCATATTCAATGCCGTCAACACTTTGATCGGACTGGGCATTCTTTCGATCCCACTTGGACTGAGACTCGCAGGCTGGGTCCCAGGTGTACTGATCTTGATATTGGCAGCACTGACTACTTGCTACACAGCGAAGATCCTGGGACGGATCATGGTCAGATGCCCGCAGGTGAAGAGCTATCAAGATATAGCAGTGACCGCATATGGACCTGCAATCAGCAAATTCATCCTGTTCACGTTCTCACTTGATCTATTTGGTGCAGGTGTCTCCATGGTGATTCTATTTGCAGATTCGTTCCATGCCTTGATACCTTCGCTTTCACCAACTCTGCTGAAAGTGTTCGTCTGTTCCGTCCTGCTCCTGCTTAATTTGCTACCATTGCGCTGCCTCTCCCTGCTGAGTCTTTCTGGAATAATGTGTACTACAGTGGTGTTCTTCTCCATTGTAGCATGTGGACTCGCCAAAAACACACAACCGGGTTCGTTGATCGACCCAATGCCTACGGCGTTGTTCCCAGAATCCATCAGAAACCTCTGCTTCTCTCTGGGACTATTCCTGGCACCATGGGGTGGCCATGCTACGTTCCCTGAAGTGTATGCAGATCAAAGCGCCCCGGCTACTTTCCCCCACTGCATGAATATTAGTTTCATATTCTGCCTGCTGGTTGACTTGCTCACCGGTATTGTGGGCTATCTAATGTTCGGCCAAGGAGTTGACGAAGAGGTTACCCGTAATATATTGCTAGCCAAGGGTTACTCGTCTTCAGTCAAGACTCTCCTGGTGGCCCTATTGGGTCTTCTCCCAATCTCGAAATTGCCGCTAGTTTGCAGACCTTTGGTCACCATGGCAGACAGACTCGTCAGTACGGATAACACCGGTTGGAAACTGCTCAATCGGACCCTAATCAGTCTTATCTACCTCCTATCTTCCATCTACATCACCAGCTTTGGTAAAGTGATGTCTTTGCTAGGTTCGCTCATCTGTTTTACTGTCTGCATCACTTTCCCCGTTCTATTCTACTTGAAAGTGTTCCGTAACGAGCTTGGCTCCATCACCAAGCTCATTCTCTACACCATCCTCGCCATCTCTATTTCTTGCTCTATCCTGGGTACTCTCAGTGTCATAGTCTGAATATTTTTTTTTCAACCCGGTAGTTATCACTACCTTCTTTACTATAATAATACAATTATGCAACATAACGACAGATCCACCGTCTGGTGAGTACTATAGCCATACTACTATGCATCATGCATCTGATATACTAACTTACAGGCTTCTGGCTACTCTTGGAACCCGTTTTGGTGCCTCAAGGAAAGAACTCTCGAAAGTTTCAGTCCCTGATGTCTGCCAGGAAGTGATTAACGACACTACGCTGTCTTTGAGAAACGCTTCGGGAATCATGCATGGCATTGTTCTTGTTTTCAAACATCATACAAATAGCAGCTACAAGGAGGCATTGAATGTTCGTATGAAACTGTTGAAATCTACTTTGAGCAATGGTTGCAACCATCTGCTACCAGAATCAAGTGCAACTGATATCTCGACGACGATGACAGCAGCAGGAGCCAAGCGTGGTCACATCGACATGCTGAATGATGACACCAGATTCAATATCCAGTTCTTGCCAGGATTGACTGGGTTGAATCTGGATGCAACCGAGACGCGTCATGGAAGTATGTTTCGCGTTGCGGAGAGTTCCGATAGTTTGGCGGAGCTCTCCGAAAGAGTCAGCATGACACTGGAAGTTCAAGTTGATCCACTAGACGAGACCGGTGATGTAAGCCATGTTGACCAGGGCTCCATTATTGGCAATGATGGGGCAAATATTGATCCCCTTGATACTTCCTTCGAGTCCTTCTCGTTACTCGGAGAACCCCTGGAAGAAATCCCTATTCCCGATTTGGAAGTCAGGGAGCAGCCCACTTCTGTAACACTTAGACCGATTATTGGACTTAAGGGTAGAAGAAAGAGAACCAAATTTGACCAATACATCTCCATTTCTATGCACGATCTCAGACAGGGTCAGCAGGAGTACCTGAGTAACGTTGCAGAAGATGAATCGGACGCTGCTACTGGGTTCAACTGGTTCGAACAACTTGCTGGAGGAATTGTTGCTGCAAGGCACCAGGAATCCATTCATACTAGATCTTCTAGTGTCACATCTATGGAGATTGGTCGTGGCCGGTCATCGAGTGTTTCGTCAGTGGAACAGGGAAGACATGCCGATTTAGAGTCCCTGAGAAGTACTCCTGAAAGAGGACTGGAATTGGAAGATATAGGGTTCAATATCAATGGTGTAGAAGAGAGCACTGGTGAAGATGCACTCATGAGTATCAGTTTCAATGATTCGTTTGAGAATGATCTGGCCGAGTTACAGAAAGATCTTGTCAACCAAGGTACAGAGACGACCTTGCATGACTTGGTTCCAGAGAAGGCTACTAGATCGGAACTAGTGGCCAAGTTCTATATGTTATTACAGCTGGCTTCAGAAGGTACTGTAGCAATTGGTGCTACAGAGAGCGTTCTGGGCCGCAGCAAGTGGGATCCTCTCAGAGCAGAGGATATTGGTATCAAATTGAATTAGCAAAGAAATCCCTAAACCGGACGCGTCGCGTAAAAAAAATGGATTTTTTCACTCAGGTAACAACTTTTCAAATCCTAACCAGCTAACTATCACTGCTTTATTTCTTGGCAAATGACCGAACTTAACAATCCGTTGGATTGGACAACACCGTCGAATGAAGCTGTATCAGTGTGGATAGCAGAACCGAATGGAGCATTCACTTTCAAGCCGAAGTTCACGTATCCGATCTTTGGAGATGCGGAACAGATCTTTGGTTATAAAGGTTTGAAGATCAACTTGGCGTACGATTGTAAGTCATTGAAACCGTTCTTAAACAGCAAGTGGGACGAGAAGCTTTCTGCGGAGGTCAAGGATGTGAATGAACAGATCCTGCCGTTCTTACCAAAGGACGATGTGGTTATCAAAGACGAAGCCAAGTGGTTAGATGCTATCGATGATGAGAAGTTTGAGATACCAGGGACGGTTGTTGGAGAGTACGAAATAGATACGGATTTCAAGAATGTGTACAAAGTGTACAAGTTTCAATTACAGAAAGGGTTGAAGTTGCATAGACGGATGCAACTGTTTGTTCTTCTATTCATTGAAGCCGGTTCTTATATCGACGAGACGGATCCAGTCTGGCAAGTGTACTGTGTCTACAAGCATCCCAAAGACGAGTCAAAGCCAACATTCGTTGGATTTACAACGACATATTCTTACTGGAAGTATCCAGGTCATGTCGAATATGATTCTAGCAAAACATTGAACGCTCAATACAGAAAGAGAATCTCCCAAGTGGTGATCTTACCAACTTTCCAAGGTAAGCGACATGGACAGAAATTATATGAGACTATAGTGGACGAATGGTTGAAAGATGAGTCCACAAAGGAGATCACAGTGGAAGATCCGAGCGAGGCATTTGATGATCTTAGAGACAGGTGTGATTTACAACGGTTATTGTTCAAGCATGATTTCCTTGACGATGTCGAGAGTCTGCCGGTGAGTGAGGAGTGGATTGAAAGGACTCGCCGTAGAGAGAAGTTGGAGAAGAGACAGTTTGCACGGTGCCTGGAGATGGCACTGTTATACAAATTGGAGCATGGATCCAAGATTAAAAATTTGAATGAGAAACAGGTGCGGTTGCTGATCAAGGCCAGATTATACAGGAAGAACAGAGATGCTTTGGATGAGCTTGAAAAGGCCGAGATGAGAGATAAATTACAGACTGCATATCAACTGATCCGCGAGGACTATACGAGGATCCTGTCAAAGGTTGAGCCAGAAGAAGACGAAGAAGAAGAAGAGGTGAAGAGGCAGCATTGATCTATTTATGTAGAGAATCCCAATTTTACGAGTTGCTGAGATGAGGTAATAACAAGAGGGTGAGAAACTCTCTTTTGTCTAAAGGGCGTGTGACTAAAGTGATGAGGAAGATCAGGATGATGTTTAAGAGGGGAGGAGGGGGGTATGAGGGGAATGAAAATGGATTGTAACTGCCTATAATCTACGAGGCACTATTCTACTATCAAAAGCCCCATTGATCGTATTTCGTCTGAAACTCGATTTGATATCAAATTTCCCGATCAGGAAACTTTTCCCTTTTGTCTTGAAATAATCAATAGTTTTTCCCCTTTTAGGAAATTAGGTGAATTGCTGTCCAAGGACTGATTGTGGGATTTGCTAGGGGTTGGGAGCTTATATGGGTACGGTACTTTGACTATGGGTATGTCACAAGATGATATAAGCCAGTTGTAACTACCTCCTGGACGTTTCATTGACAAAGATCGACGTAATTGTAGAAAAAAAGGTCGAGAGAGGTGAGGCAGAGGGGGAAATAATACGAAAGAGGAAAATAACAGAGGAAAACAAAAAGAGAACAAGAGTATATACTCACATTCTTGTTTTCCAAAACATACAATAAATTCATCGTTGTAAAATCAACCATCAGTGCTTACTCTTCGCCCACCCTGCACCACAGACTACCACTACAGCCCCCTAAACATTGGCACAGTTAGTTATACAAGGACTGCATCATTATCTGTGCAAGCCCAATCCGGAAGGTTTTTTTTACCCCTTTAGGCACTACGGCGACTGCCATTCGCCACGCCCTATATAATCCCCCCGCTTCCTGAAATTTATCATTTCTAAAGGAGAGTATTTCTTTCTAAGTGATAATCAACTAAGATGCATCGTACACTTTCCATGCGTAACTCGAGGGCGCCAACTGCGTCTGACTTGGCCAATCCACCACCACCATCGTCTTCCACTAAGGGTAACTTCTTTGGATCTCACTCAATCTCTTCGATTATCAGCACCAGAACTGCTGGATCGTTTGGACCAGAACTTTCTCGTAAGTTGGGAGCTTTGATTAAGATCGAGAAGAGCGTTGAGAAGTCTATGGAGACCATTGTCTACGAGCGTAAGCTTGTTGCCAAGCAGTTGTCACTCTGGGGTGAGGACAACGATGACGATGTCTCTGATGTCACCGACAAACTCGGTGTTCTCTACTACGAGCTTGCAGAGCTTGAAGATCAATTCATCGACAAATATGATCTTTACAGAGTCACTCTTAAGTCAATTCGTGACATTGAATCTTCAGTTCAACCATCAAGATCTCGCAAGCAAAAGATCACCGATGAAATCGCTCATTTGAAGTATAAGGACCCACAGTCTCCAAAGATTCCAGTCTTGGAGCAAGAGTTGGTTCGTGCCGAGGCTGAATCTCTTGTTGCTGAAGCTCAACTCTCTAACATCACACGTGAGAAGCTTAAGGCTGCTTACCTTTACTTGTGTGATTCTCTTCGTGAGTTCAGTGAGAAGGAGGCTTTGATTGCCGGTTACGGTAAGGCTCTCTTGGAGTTGCTTGACGATTCTCCTGTTACTCCTGGTGAGACCAGACCTGCCTACGATGGTTACGAGGCTTCTAAGCAGATCGTTATCGACTGTGAGAATGCTCTTGCTACCTGGACTTTGGACAACTCTTACGTTAAGGAGCCAACTTTATCTCTTCATCACGATGACGTCTACACTGTTCCCGAGGGACAGCAAGATGATGCTGAAGCTGAATGGGCTGAACACGATGATGAGGAGGCAAAGCCAGCTGATGCTTAAGTGCAAAGTGTGCCAAGCGTTCTTTCAGATGTACCAATTCGAATGTATTGATTTAGTCTATTAGAAGTATGTAGTGTATTGTAATTAAACCTTGCGGCGCAGTTTCCGTTCGCTGTTTAGTTGTGCCCCTGTACTGCTGCCAACAGTGTTTTCAGACTCTCCGTATGCCGTCGATTTTGCACTTGCAGCTTCATTCAACGAGGAAGTCTTATCTAAGTAGACCCAAACTCCCAAAGTCACAATGGCAGCCACTAAAAACTTTATGATCAATGCCCTAATCATATTCCAAGGGTCATCGGCAACAATCTGTGGCGCTGACTGTTCCTGTAAAATCGGTTGACTCATCGCTGTGAAGAAGAACGGTGATATGATCAAGGTGAAAAAAGTGCAGGTTGGAAATTTCATCCGGGTTTAAGAGATGTCACTTCTTTTCAAGATGGGACGCAGAATGGCATCCACTTTCACGGAGCTGGAACCTACCAAGAATCCGTTGATTCTAATCGCATCTATAGGTAACCCATCGCAGTATGATTGTACAAGACACTCTGTGGGACACTATTTGGTGGATAACTACTGCAAGAATCATGACTATATTAGTGAAAAAAGAGGTGGATACAAATTCGAGATAAAACCTGGCCATAATGTGATCATGTACCATAATAAGGGGTATATGAATGTCAGTGGGGAGAAACTGGCTGGTCCTTGGAACTATATATTCAAGCTGGCCTCGCAGAAAGGTATGAACCCTGCGTTGGTGGTCATATCAGATGAGTTGGACTCGGATCTGGGGAAGGTTAAAGTGAGGAAGCAAGGTGCAAGTGCGAGAGGACATAATGGTTTGAAATCGATCCAGAACCGCATAGGAAAGGGGTATACGAGTATTAAGGTCGGAATAGGAAGAAATGGTGACTCACGAGACCCGGATGTCGTTGCCAACTATGTGCTTGGTAAGTTCAGGCCTGAGGAGATTCAAGTCCTTGATGAGGATGTGATGCCGAAGTTTGAGAAGATCGTCGACGACCTTTCAAAGGGTCAGTATATATATGACATACAGAAGTAGGTCAGTGATGTTGCTCTGTATATAGATTCCCTAATACATTCTATCTAAATCGCTTTACGAGTAGCACTCCCATGGTTCACACGGCACACCAAAACTACACCTCTTCCCCACACTATTTTTTTTTCAAACTTTACACTTTTCAGTTCACTTTCATGATTCCAGCAGGTCTAGGAATTGGGTCAAGAAGGGTCGTATCAGGGTCTGGAACCCTTAGAATGGTGAATGTTGGTATTCACAAGTACATTGGTCGGTCTTTGCAGCATCAAATGGTGATACCCAGGTATGGACATGTCTCATGTAGAACCACGTCATATAGACCGACTTTACGCTGGTATTCCACAGATCAGAGGGAATACCCTGGGCCGGGAGTGGGTGACTCATCGTCTGAAGAGGGCCGATTGAGATTGGAGTACCTGATGCTTGAATTGAACAAGCATCCGTTGTTGAAGATAGAAGTAAACGAGTTCATTGATACTTTGATCACGAATATAAAAGACAGGCGTGAGAAGCTGCGTGCGAGCCAGTACGGGTCATGGTTACCGGCAAGGGCACAGAGAACAATCATCTTACTTCAGATGACTTTTGACAAGCCGTTGAATGAAGACTGGTGTAGAATTGTTGAGGCATTAGAAGCCGAAGGCTACGAGATCAGGTACACGGATGTGTGTCTCGTTGGAGACTACCTCCTACGGTTAGTGGAACGGTACGACGAATAGACAACTGGATAGGTGGGTAGGTAGGTATATTGTGTGTATGTATTAACAGAATTTCCATCTATAACCGCACTTTTCGCACGTGCAGAAGGTTGTAAGAGGTTCATCGGCGGATCTGGTTTGCATCTGGTAGTAACTGACCTCTCTTTGCTTACACCGGCCACAGACCAATCTGTCGGTGACAGCTCTCTTTTGAACGGCACCTTGAGCATTGAACAGGTTCTGTTCGTGCATGTCCTTCATGACTTTCTTGAGCGATTCCGGAGCCAGCTCCTGGTTGGTCATCACCACAAATCTAGCGGGTTCAAGCTCTCCACTCGACAACCGAGCTCTCAACTCCGGGTTTTTCTTGTTCCGAAGATTCATAATCAACGATCTCATCTTCGTTCTGTACTTATCTTCCACTTTGGAATCATTTGCTTTGAAAGCAGCCTGCTCCACCGCCTGTGCCACCTTGATTAAAGTCTCTGGAGCTAACAGAGAACCGATAGCCAAGGCAGTATACAGTCCACTTATCGAGCCGTTTCTCGTCGTATTGTCATGAATATTAGTATTGACACCATCTGTGGCTGGAGTTCTTGGCTTTGTCGAGACGAACTGCTCGTCTGCAGCGGCCGCCGCACTTTCACCATTCTTCTTCACCTTGGCTCCAACCAGCTTCGCATCTTTACTCTCGGTCGTCTCTTCAACCTTCTTTTTCGCATGTTTCTTCTTCTTCTCCTTCGAAACTTCATCCTTCCAGTGCTTAATTATCTTCTTAACGAGCGCGCTCACCTCCGGATCTGTGCTGGATCTCAACTTGTTAACGGCGACTCCGACTTTAGTCTGACGAAGAAACTGCTCAGTGGCCGGAACTCTTTCCTTTAACACATTCAGCAGCTCCAGGATCGTCTTACTATCCGTAGCCTTGCCCAAGTTGCTTATAATACTCCTCGCTTCGTTCACTTCCATCGTCTTCACTGGTCTACCTCAAAAGAAACAAGTGATGCTTAGGAGGGAGGAATTTGCTGTGGAACTTGAAAAGTTTATATAGTTTTCCAGCTTGAATTAATTTCTCTCCGCTAAGTACCACTAGTTTCTTTATGATGCAATCCACGGTTATTACGATTACGGGGATCCCAAATGACCAGACAGAGGAGCAGGTGCTTGACATTGCTTCTTCTGTGGGTCCAGTTGTGACTTCGAAGCTTTTGTTTGACAAAGAGACCGGGAAATCTAAAGGTATCTGTCTAGTGGAGTACCGAGACCAAGAGACGGCAAGAAGTGCTGTTAGGAACCTGAACAACTATGCAATCAATGGGAATCGTTTCATTAAGTGTCAATTTGCCACACAGGATGGTATCTTGAGACTGTTGGATAATGAAGGTTCGTCAGGTGGTGCTAACAGTGACGAGTCTAACAGATATAAGCTCGAGAAAGAGATACCACCTCTGCCGTACGGGGTGGACGTTCAAAACGATACATTGGACGGGTTGAATGCGGCTATCTATGCACAATTGACCAGTATGGGCACACAAAGGTTGCGGAACCTTGTGTCTGATGCTCAGCAGATGTCGAAGAGTCGACCTGAACTGATGGAGATCCTGTTGCAGAAGAATCCACAGTTACAGTATGCCCTGGTTCAGGCTGCCATGCTGCTGGACCTAGCTACACCTGAACAGATCCAGAAGCTGGCTAATGATGAGATCCAGGCCGGTGATAATGAGAATGATAATACTAATACAGAGGATGCTGGAGCTGCTGGAGCTGACGGTACTTCCTCTCTTTCGTCCCAGGAACAGGCAGCAGTGCAAGCCATCTGTGCCATGACCGAAGAACAGATCCGATCGACCATTGTCGACCCACAGCAGCAGCAATTGTACCTGCAGATAAAGCAGACATATAGTTAGGCAAGTTCCCGTTAGTGACTTTAATTCTGCAACCTTGAGTCCTCTCCACCTTGGTCCCCTCCACCTCCACAACTGAAATAGACTCCGACGGTACTTTCCGACTCTCTGGTGTGCGTCGATCGACTTGCACTTCCCTGCGTCTGCTCCCACCCCATCACGTCCCCTTTCCTTCCCCTCCCTAGGTACGGGTGTCGCGCGCCCCAAAGTGAAAAATCTTCAGCTGGAAACTTTTCACCTACTTCTTCTCTCCTTAAATCATCTGTGATGTATTCTTCGAATATGTCTATGTCGCAAGGAAACAATAGCTCGTGCGTGTTGTATCTGGGCGCTATTCCATACAACTGGGATGTTGAAGTCATTAAGAGTGTTGTTTGTGGATCAGGTCCTGTTGTGGACGTGAGATGCATGATGGATAATGCCTCGAAGAATAAAGGTTTCTGTTTCGTTGAGTATTCATCTCCTCAAGCTGCCACCAAGGCTCTTTCATTGCTATCGAAGATCAAGATTGAAGGTCGTAAGAAGTTAAGAATCGAGTTATCGAAGGAAGGTTTGAGGAATCCTGTCCCTGGTCAGAAACCTGAACTTCATCTTAACCGCAACTTTTTACCATCTAATGTGATCATTCCTTCTGAAATGTTGGCTGCCGCTCCTGATTCTCAGACTCAGTCTATCCCACCAGCCTACGTTGGAATCCCTGGTAAAGGTGCCTCAACTACCTCTGCTGGTATCGCTGCTATCATGGCAACTAATCCTCAGATCCAACAGATGGTTAGCCAAATGATCGCAAATGGTATGGATATGAATCAGATCTCTGCAGTCGTTAAACAGCTCACTAGATCTTCTCCTCAACCTGTTGTTCAACAACCTCAACCAAAGGCCCAACAGAATGGTATTCCTCAGCAACTTTCGATGGCATCTCAGTTTATGCCTCTGCCAAACCCAACTACCGCTACCAACGGTAACGCTACTACTACCTCCACCAATGGATCGTCTGGTGCAAATTCGCAGCAACAGACTCCAGGAAGTGCACGTTCCAACTCATTGGGTAGCTCAGTGGGTGGTACCCAGATCTACGCAAAGGATAAAGTGTCTGAGACTTTGGCATCGATTCCGCCAGGTGTACTCATCGAGTTGCTAGCACAGCTCAAGTTGGTTCTTTCAGGTCCATCGCCAAATTATGCCCAAGCAGCTTCGATCTTGCATGATAATCCAAAGCTTGCCGCTGCTGCTGCACAATCTTTACTACTGATGGGTATTATTGACCTTGATGTTATCAATGAGACTATGAATGGACACTTTGTAGTGTCAGGATTTGATGCAACTAGTGCTACACCGCTCACTCACTCTAATGATCTTTTATCTTCTAATACTGCCACCGCACGCACCGCGTCAGGCTTCCCTGCATCCAACTCGTCGCCGATGCTTTCATCTTCATCAAACTCGTCTTCTGCTTCTCCAACTCCATTGCCTCAACAGCAGAAACCTGTGAATCCAGAGTGGCTTGGATTCCCACAGCAGACGATTTCAAAGTTGATGAGCATTTCCGACCAGGAGGCGGCTCTTATCGTCCAAGTGCTCAAGTTGACTCCGCAACAGATTACCAACTTGCCGGAGAACGAACGGATGATGGCCAACCAGATTAGAGCGCAATACCTGTAAATTTTTTTATCACCGCGTATTTCGATCTCTTTCGCTCCTCTATAATTTATAAAACTCTCCCTCCTTAACTTGACTGGATCTTTCCTCGAATAATGGATTCACTTGAACTAGCTCGTATGCAACGTATGCGTGGTAACTATACTGCAGAATCGTCTGACTTACCATCGGAATCGTCCTCTTTCACCTCCCAGGTTTCTCAGAGAACTAAAATGAAAGCTACACTGCTAAGCGCCAAGCTGGCCGCGAGTAATATATTCAGCCCCATAGTGACTCTGACACGGTCTATGGGTGAACTGTTGCCATGTCCACCACCACATTGGTTGCGTGACATCGGCTGGTCTGTTAAGAGACAGTTGGGAGATCCTGAGTATGATTATGGTAGCTACATGGACACCGGTGTGTTTTTGCCGGAGGGTGAGCAGGAAGCAGAGGAACCGGACGAATCTGAATCGGTCGGTGAACCTGAATCGGTCAGTGAGTCTTCATCAATCTATTCACAGCATATACATCAAAGTCCTTACATCATATTGCCTTCACAGAGAGAGTTTGCGAGGCCGCCACCGTCTGTGGATCCACGGTCGCAGCTGGATTTTCAAAACCCGGCAACCGAAGGCTTAGAGCATATTCTAGACCATGTGTTACACCTTCTCGAACTTATTCACCGTGAACAGATAGTGTTTCTTCGGATTCATGAGTTACCCAATGAAAGCATGATTAGATTCCCTTAACTCCAGATAACGGCACTAAATCCCTAAATAATATATATTTAATAACCCCCCAAGTTCACTCCTTGATCATGCCCCTCCCAATTAGGAAACCTCCCCGATTAGTTAAACTGTCTGACGCCCCGAATTCAATTTCTCGAAGCTTCTGTTGACTTTCTTCCTTTGACATCACCAGTTATCTGGGGGTAGATAAGAGGTTTTATCATTGATTCCAGTTCATTTTTGTTCATCAACCAATTGTTTATCGATTACTGGCACTTTTGAATTAATTAATTGCCATCATCAATCAACATTCACTATGAGCGACGGAGGTAACACTTCTAATGGCACAGCAGATCGAACAGGTGCGCCGACCGGTGCGCCAGCTGGTGCCAATAACGGCCGGATCTTCACATGGAGGTCAGAAATGCCGCTCAATGCAGTTATGGAGAATGTCGTTGGGTTCTTGGGAGCCGCCGGACCGGCCAAGAAGAAACGACACTTCACCAGAGAAGCCATTGATCATCTGGAGCCTGTTAAATTGTCAGATCTGAAGGAATCGGATCGCAAGTGCTCGATATGTTTTGAGCCGTTCGACGATTACGGAGAAAATGAGTCACAGCAAGCGGTGGATCCGCTTCAACAACATAAGGATCAGGTTACTCCACTGCCACCCTGCTTCGATGGCTACGACCTTTCAGACCCACCGATCGCATTTCCTGAGGATCCAACTGCGCATACTGAGATCTCGTATGATCTCAAATCTGAGGACTGTCTCAAATCACAACCGACCCCATTGCATGATGCACACTATGCGGTGAAACTTCCGCAATGTCAACATGTCTTTGGAAGGTCCTGTATAGCCGAATGGTTGAAATCGAACGTCTCGTGTCCTCTATGTCGTCGTGAGGTGGTTCCTGAATTATCAGAATCCAACTCCCAGGACCACGTTCTCGTCTTCTACCCGATTGCACTTACAGAGGTGTTTGTGCCGATCGATTGGACCGGTCCTATTAATTCCGGTTATAACGTCACCGATCCACCTGTCAACTTCCCTGCTGAAGGTGATGGATCCGCAATGGGTAGACGCATGGGCCCTGACCCTCCTCCTGGATTCAGAAGAGACAGAGACCTCAACCCGTCACAATAACTGCATTACTTACATTTCACGTTTATATCTAATAGTCATTACATTTACGTTTACATTATCTCCTGCTGTATGCAAGTTGTAAATCATCCATCGTTTCTTTGCTCACAGAGTTGATCAACCCTTCGTAGTTCTCCACACTTCCTGTCAATTGACTCATCTTGAACTGAACAAATTGTTTCAAGTTCACGTTGAAGATTGCATCTTTGCTTGACTTCAACTGAGTAAACCTGATCCGTTCTCCACTCTCTGGAACTCGGAACTCTTTCACGTACTCGTTGTCTGGATCTTCACCTTCCTCCCGTTGCTCCTCGTCCGTCTGGCACAACAGTAAATCATCGTTGTCGTAAGGTCCCTGTTGATGGTACTTCTGACAGTCTCCAGACTCTTCCTCCTGAACTTCCTCTAAGAATTTGGCAACTTCTGTGAGAATGTTGTTGAAATTCGTCGAAAGAATCAATGCAATACCATCCTCTGTACTCAAGGCTTCCAGTTGGTAGTCAATGTCGACGCTAGGATCACGAATAACCTGTTTAACGAAATAGGTCGGCTCGTACAATGAGATCAATGCAAGTAAGAATAATTTGCGGATCTTGGAATCGTAGATCATTCTCAATCTGCTCAACAGTGTGTGGACGAAATGCTTGAATTGGTGTGATTGGCTCTCTCCTCTACCCAAAGTCAATGGCATCAACTCAAACACAAAGAATCGAGGGTCAGCTAGAAGTAATCTCAAAATCGGCATGGCTATCTTGATCTCACATGTAGCAATTTCTGTCAGTCCCATCAAATACTTCATCATCGAACTAAATAGGCCGCTTTCCACCATCTGGCTCACTACCATAGAATTCTTTGGTTCTCCTATTTGCAACATCAGTATTTCAATCAACTGTGACGATAGGAAGATGGCATCGTCGCGCATAGTCGGCAAGTATTGGCCCAACAATTGGAAGATCTGTGCACCATATTCGGACTCAAACAATGGGGGGTTGATTAACGTGTACGACCGGATGATACTCAGCACAAGAGGTAAGATCTCTGTCCAATTGGCAAGTCCTGGAACAATGAGAGGGAACCATGATTCATATAATTCTTGTGGAATCGGTTTGTCAATTGGCAACTGTTTCAACACGGCAGACCAAACATCAAATGCATCTTCACAGAGCAATGAGTAGTATTGAGACGTCTGTGTACAGCATGAAGGAATCAATGGCATAACCAATGGGTGAATAATATCACTCTTAGAGTTCAAAGAGATGGTCAAGTCACGTAAAACACGTAACAGGGCATTTTTGATGATTGTTTCGTTGGCACCTTCAGACACTTCCCACATCTTAGGCACAATATCGATGATCTGGGTGAGTGACTGTTCACTCATCAATGGGTTGCTTCTTTCAATTATAACCGACAACACTTTCAAAGTGAACATTTTACTCTCTGGTAGTTGAAGGTCTTTCAACAGAGCCAAGATGTAGTTGACTGTTGGGTCCATGAACGGTTGGAAAACAGTTCTGCGGAACTCCCAGTCGTCAATCATATGTCTTAATGTTTGTAACACTGTCAATCTGACAACGAGATCGTTTACCCTCTGTGTTGGATCAAGCAAAGTATCCAAGAGTCTATATATCATGGAGCGAGTCTCTGCTGAAGTGTTCATGTCCACCCATTCAGATATGATCCGGCACACACGACGTCTGATGATCTTATAATCATCTGAATCGGTGCACATAGCCTGTGGTATGAAATAGTTGGGTAGCATCTGGTTGAAGTTACACTGTGAAGAGATCGCTTCGTAACTCAATTGGAAGACTGTCAAAGTGGCATCGATGGTGAGAATGTCGGCATTGTTCCCATTGGAGAGAACGGTCTCGATACTTTTCATGATATAAGGACTGAGGAAATCCTTGAAATATATGACAAGGTCTTGGAAGTAGTTTTCAGCACATGGTCTAATCTGATACTCCCAATTCATTTGCAACTCCTCGGTGACCCATTCTTCGGGCTCCAGGTTCCAAGCTTCTGTGTCACAGGGACGTAACTTCAAGTACGACTGCATCAACATGGTGACCAAGTTTTCCACCAAAGACTCTGTGAATATCTCTTCAGATATGAGCTGTGAAGCACGTTGGTAGTCTTGCTTATTGGTCTTCTGCCCAATGGCTGTAGGACCTTTCTTGAATCCAAATGCAGTCAACTTCTTCATTATTAGGATGGCTTTGACGCCCATCTGTTCCCAGAACTCCGAACCATCCCGTTCTTCTATGTTATAGATCGTATCTGCCTTCTGTTGAAGTAACGAAAGTAGTGTAAGAATTATGTTCTTGGAAGAAGGGAAGAGAAGGAATGAGACGATGTTATCTGAAGCAAGGTTAAAGTAGAGCTTCAAGTAGCACTTGAGATACCGTTCAAGCATCTCCAACTGTGTCGACTCGTGCATGATGAGCAACTTCTGGAAGTGTTGTAAACTGGTCTCGAAGAACTCGGAGATTACGTGATCGGTGTGAGGAGTGTCGTAGCCATCCACGACAGCACGTCTGATATTCTTCAGACACATGTATCCAACCTCCATTGTAGCTGGATCGTAATTGGTGGTCCAAAGATTGAAGAAATGATGATAATATTTGATGAGATGCGGTAAAATGATAGGGACCTTGGACCGCATTGCGCTCCGAGCACGTCCTATTCGAACCGAGCTAATCACTTTAAGAACTTGGTTCATGATGATCAGCAAGTTGTTGATCCTGACAACACTTAAAGTCTCACTCAGTCCAGACACAGACTCGAGGATCTGAGCCATCTCATCGAAAACTGTGGGCCATTCACCGGGGAAATCAATCCGACAAATCCTGGCAACCGTATGAGCATTTTGGATTGTCAATTGGTTGTTAGATTCGTCCAATTGATTGAACAGATTCTTTCTAATCTCTGCCTTTTCATTCTTATCAATGGCATGCAATCTCGTAGGTCTCCAATACTGCTCGACGCCGTTTTTCAGGCAGATCACCGCCAGCCATCTGACCTGCAATGGCACCGACATATCATTGTAGACCTGTTGAAGGAAGTAATGGTATCCCTTAGTGGTCTGCCATACTTTCATCTGAGCCTCAGACACCTCCTGGTCACTACCACGTTCCGACTTCGACGCATTGGTCAAAGTGGAAACCACATTGTTGTAATTTAACTCCACACTCATTAGTAGAGGAGGAAGAGAGATGGTATCAGCAGGTAGGAGAGTTTTGAATTTGGACTTTTTTTTTCCCCACTATATTTATGCACTGCCACAAAAAGTGGACCGACGCTTTTGTCTGGTCGTTTCTTTTTTGTGGCGCATGCACTATATATAAAACCAATCTGCAGTGAAAAAATTCTTCCCTCTTTGGGTTCATCTAAGAGGAATCGTCCATCGAGGCTTACAGAAGGAGACTAACGTCTCATAACAGGCCTTGGGGAAAGTCTCCGGCAAACGATATCAGGCGGAAACGTCTGGTGGATCTCATGTAGTCCATCCAAGTCATTGGGACTTTGGTTTGATTGAGATGACGTTTGAAGTTGGTTGTTCATCCTGAACTTTACAACTTTCGAGTTGGGCCATATGCTTTCGACGTTATTTCTTTTAAGTCATTCCAAACAGTCTCGACTTGCTATCAAGAGAGCTATTCTTGTACCTTCCAGGTATGGGAGTACCTTTTTGAAAAGGGTCTTGGACCCGTATTCTGCATTTGACCTTACCTAGAAGGTCTAACGATAGTCATGATGATTGCCAAGCTTTTAGGCTTTGTTCTACTTGCTTGGTAACCCAATGGAGCTCACCTTCTTAGATGGATCCCAACCACCAAAACAAACCTTTAATTTTTCTCCCTGTGATCCAGGTTCAGGTGAACCTGCTTGCAAGGACTTAAACTTCTACATGATGAGAACTATTATTTTGAGTCAAGCTCAGAGTTCCTCAAAAGGGAACGTGGACGACAACTTAACAATTTCTGATACGAAGAATACGTTTGTTTGCACGTGGTTTGTAGTCGTAGCTGTTGTTTGTTATATAGCGCTGTAGAAAAAAAGGTATGATCGACAGGCCTCCACTGCCGATTGAAGCAAACTTCTTTTTTTTTTCTCCTGTTTTAAGCCCAATGTTCTGCCAATGAACTATCATCAGGATCATGGTTAAGAAGTTCCGATAGGTACATTCCAAGGACCAAGAAGATATTGACCCAGTTCCAGAACTGCCAAGAATGGCCCTCTGTAGGACCAAGGAAATCCCACTGCCATAAAGATGACTGTTCATCGAGTCCTTTGCTGTATTGGATCATCAAGTTGGTGTAAACTGCAATGATGATACATGGAGAGTAAAGGTAGAGTAGCTTGCTACCTGTAGATTGGTTATTAGCTTTGTTTCGTTTCAATTGCTTCTCTTCCTCTGATTTCTCGGTTGGTGTAGACAGAGGAGACTCGTGTTCGAGTGGTTTCAAAGTTGGAATGATTTTGGTAGCGGCAAAGAACACAAGAATTCTGTAAGCCAATTGTGCCAAGATTGGGAACGTCAGATTACTGACGCTGATCTTCATGAAATCCCACAAAGGTTCGAACGACCTTGGGAAGTTTTCCACCATGAAATGGTAGAGTAAAGTGACGAAATCTCTGATTTTTAAGTAGATCAGCGACAAGAATTCGTCTGAGGGCATAGTACGTTGTTGTAATGCCGCTATTGCCGACACATAAGATTCTCTCGTGATCGTATTAGCTTGAGAATCGATTTTCTTGAACTCCGTCATGACAAATTGGAAAATCGAATTGAAATTACTCTTGGTGAGTTCCGGGAAGATCTCGTAGGAGCACTTGACGATATAGGCAACAAGCAAAGAACACTCCAAAGGTGATGCACTTCCGGATGCGATACCATAGATGGTGATCAGGGCAAGGCATGTAAACATCGAACCCAAGAGAGATGCACCGATCATACCGACTTTCACGATATCGAGAGCTGGTGAGACGTAAATTTTGGCATAGAAGTATAATGATGCCAAGAGAATAGACGAGCTGATAATGAGACTAATAATATTCCAAGCATCAGAACGACGAGCGATAAGGTACTGAGATACTTGACCTATGGCTTGGATTGAGAGTAGACTGCAGAAACCTTCCAGTATTGTGAAGAGAGGAGTAGAATTGACGAGAAACACCTTCCAAATGTCGACCATTAACCACCAAAGGCGAGATATTGGGGTTTTAGAGTCTGGTGTATCATCTTCAGATGTGAAAACTGCCAAGAAGAGCGAAAGTAAACTTGGTAGGAGGAGATGTTGAAGGTAGTAGAGGAAAGTTGAGATGAATCCATGGTATTCTCTGACCCTAAGGGTAGCCAAGGAGAAGTAGATCAAGAGGATTGTGAGAGAATAACACAAACCGCAGTTGATACCACCTATTTCAAAACTGAGAGGAATAGTCAAAACGATATAGCAAAGATAAATGGTGGAGAGAATCAGTCTCAAGGTTTGATGGAATGACGCGAAATAAAGAGATGAAGATGAAGCTGATGAACTGGTGGAAGTTTCCAGTGTAGGTTTTGCTGAGGGTTGAGTCCTGCTCGTAGTTGTTGTATCTTGTTGTTTTGATGGTCCCTGGTTAGCTTGTTGTGTAGAATTTGGTGTTTTAGGGAGGCTCGCGCGACCTGAAACAGGTTTGGAGGCAGAGTGTGGAGGAGTCACTGGAGTGGTGGCCGACTTGGTCAGCTGCGGTCTTGCTGTCACCACGACATCGGCATCACCATTGGTGTCCTTTTTATCCGTTCCTGGTATTATCTTGTCTGTCTGTTGTTCAATATCTGGCACTGCCTTGATGATTGTGTGGTTAACAGCAGCAGCACCGACAGCCTCTGCGGTAGCATCAACGGGAGGAGGGTTCAAAGGCATATGATTGCGGAGTGAGCGGTCAGATTCCGACTTCTGCAACGTCACCGACGGTCCTACAGATGCCGCCACTCCGTTTAAAGAACTTGAGCTTCTTTGGTTGTCCATACAAGCAGTTAAAGCCAAAGAAGAAGAAGTGAGAATTAAAGGGAAGAGATTGAAAAATCAAGTCCTGTGAAAAAAAAAATGTCTGCAAGGTTTCAGCAGCACAGCCTTGAAAAAAATTATAATTTTTCAGATTGAAGTGGATTGTAACTCTCCTCAGGATATGCGAGGCCAAGAAGAAGGGATCAAAGGACAACGAGGCAGAATTGGAGGTGATGAGCCCGGGAGAGCTGTTAAGAGGATGAAATATGGACGGAAGGAGAAACGACAGATCAATAGGTCGATGGCCAGAGGTAGAAGTCTGGATGAAGAAGAGAGAGATGAGGAAGATAGTGCTGGAGATAATGATAGTGATAGAGATGATGAAGAAGAGGATGAAGAAGAGGAAGATGAGCAGATTTATGGTTCATTGGTTTCAGAATTGAAGAGGGAATATGGTGGTAAGGAGAAGGATGGTGAGGAAAGTGGAAATGATGCTGATGATGAGGTTGGTGTAGTTGATATTGGGCCCTCAGTGGGAGATGAGGAGGAAGATGGAGAGGGTGACGATGACGATGAGGCTGATGATGATACTGATGATGAAGAGGACGAGAATGATGAGGCTGAGAGTGATGAAGGTGCTGATGATTCGTCACGTTCCTTCACTGACTCCTTCGACTCCCACTTCAACGACGAAGCCCAGATCGAATCCCTCGTCGCGGCATACCAGAAACTGGAGCAGTCCAATCCTGGCAAGCGTCTCATGTCTCTCGTCGATCGCTCCAGAATCAACGGGTACAGCAAGCTAGACTACAGATACAAGTCGCTATTTGACAAAGTTGGACGTGAAGTCTCCGTTGAATCGAATCCAACGGCCTCTACTATTATCGAATCCACCAATGTTGGAACTAAAGTCCGGTCGAAGTTGTTCGGTAAGTTCAACACTGAATTGGACAACCATCTGATCAACAGTCTTCTACATTACCAGAATGTCTGTCTTCAGTACTATCATGACTCTGGTCTACGTGAAAAGTACCAGAAGTACTACCTTTTGCATTGCTTGAACCATGTTCAAAAGACCAGAAATAGAGTTCTTGCCGATAATGAGAAGAAAAACCAGATGATCAAGGCCATGGAGGAAGGTAAAGGGGCTCCCTCTGTGGAAGATGAAGATGCTTTGCGTGATCAAGGTTATACCAGACCGAAAGTGTTGATCTTGCTTCCAACGAGAAATTCTGCGTACCAAGTGGTGAACAAGTTAATTAAATTGTCACAGATTGAGAGTGTTTCCAACAAGAAGCGGTTCAAAGACCAGTACTACGACAGTTTCGGTACGGGAAATGCGCCAGTGGAAGTTGGGTTCCGCAAGAAACCACAGGATTTCCAAGACTTCTTTATGGGTAACTCGAACGACTTCTTTTCCCTTGGTATCAAGTTCACCAGAAAAACAATCAAGCTGTATAGCAAGTTGGACGACTCAGATGTTGTTGTGGCCTCCCCCTTGGGATTGAAGATGATCTATGAGAAGGCCAGTTCACGGAAGAAGACCGGAGATTCCGAGTTCCTCAGCTCCATTGAGATCTGTGTTCTCGATAAAGGTGAAGGACTTCTGATGCAGAATTGGGAGCATGTCAATGAGATACTGAGCAAGTATTTGAATGCATCACCAAAGAACTTTGAGGAAACGAAAGTGGACTTCAGTAGGATCCGGATGTGGGCCATCAACGACCAGTACAAGTATGTGACGCAACTGTTAGAGTTCAGTAAGTACGCAACTCCGGAACTGAATAGTGTTGTGATGAGTCCGCGGATAACGAACAACCTGCAATCAGGAACAGCTCTATTCAAGCCTATAGTGGACCAAGAGGATAGTATTATAGAAGGATTTAAAGCGAAGTTGGTTCGTACAGGCTTGGCGGGTAAGAATGTCAAATTAAGACAGGTGTTCACTCGGTTTGAAGTGAACTCGCTCGCCAGCGAGCCCGACAAGCGGTTCAACTACTTCAAGAACGTGACGTTGCCGTATATTCTCAATAAGAGTTCGTACGATTACGGTACATTGATCTACGTTGCGGACTACGTGGACTATGTTCGGCTGACGAACTATCTTCACGAAAGCACAAGCGTTTCGTTCTTGGCAGTCGATGAATACTCGAGTCGGAGTAAGATGACACGAAACAGGGCATTATTTGCAGAGGCACATAGTAGTGCGAAAGTATTACTATACACGGAACGTCTTCATTTCTATAAAAGATACGACATGAAGGGAGTGAGGAACGTTGTATTCTATTCGTTACCAACAGATCCAGACTTCTATTCAGAGGTGTTGAATTTCATTGTGGAGGAGAAGATTCGGGTTGATTTGAAAGACGATGACGAAGACGATGGATTCGACCTGAACCTATCGACGGTTCGTGCTCAATATGATAAATTGGACATGATGAAGTTGGAAAAGATAGCCGGGCTGAGAAATGCGGGATTGCTGTGCAATGGGGAGAGCGATATTAATGAGTTTACTTGAACAGACAAATCATCTCTCTCATCCCGTCAGCTGCTTGAGGCCAATCAACATGCATATAATAGAGACGTAAGGACTCAACCGTTCACCGATTCTGGCGGCTTTCCAGAAAACACCTAATACACCTTTCTTATTTTTATCGAGAATACCAGGCCAGAGGGCGTGGATGTAGGCTGTTGTGCATATGAGCAGCAGTATGACCTGCAAGAGGGAGTCAAAGTTGAACAGAGCGGACATTAAAATATGTTTCGAGGACTATTCACGTTAAAAGAAGAAGTGGTGCTCAGAGGGAAGAAATTGAAATTTTCCGATTCGTCTCACTTAAGCACAACTAATTCTTCTTGGAAGGATGGAAGAGTCGGTAGCCAACGGGGATGAAGATGGAGATATATTTGAGTTTGAGCAGCAGCAGAGCGATAATGAGTCTGGATTGGGATCGGTTCGCGCGATCGATCCGTTGATCAATGCCTCTTTAGCCGATAAACATCATGATGTATTAGTTAGCGAAGGCCACGAGCTGGAATTAGTGAGGACACGCAATGATTATACGACGGAGGTTGTGACAGATGGGAAGGAAGGTACGGAAGGATCGTCAAGACAAGAGCGAGGTGATGATGATGATGTTGAGCAGCTCGATGAGGAGGACCTCTATGACAAGTTTGTGCCGACAGACGAGGCAGAGCTGGCAGAATACAGGAAGCAGCAGGAAGAGGAGGAGAAGAGCAGAGCACACCACAGTGTGAATGAATACATTGTTACAGAGCCTTGTGATGACTGGAAGATCCACATAGAGCGACCTGTAGGGATCTACACGCCTCCTGAGAACTTCTCTCTGATCTGTGGAAGCATGTATCGCAGTGCATTCCCCAGGGTGGAGAACTTTGAGTTTCTGGCTACTTTGGGATTGAAGTCAATCCTGTGTTTGATACCAGAGGAGTATCCAAAGGAGAATATTGAGTTCAACGAGAAGCATGGCATCAAGTTCTTCCAAGTGGGATTGTCCGGCAACAAAGAACCGTTCGTGAAGATCAAGCCAGAGCTAGTCACTGAAGCATTGAAGATTATGGTGGATCCGTCAAACCAGCCAGTTCTCATCCATTGCAATCGGGGAAAGCATAGAACAGGGTGCATCGTTGGATGTGTGAGGAAGCTACAGAAGTGGTCATTGAGTATGATCTTTGACGAATATCGGAAGTTTGCGTATCCAAAGGAAAGACCGCTAGACCAACAGTTTATCGAGATGTATGACGACAGCGAGGTGGTGAAGTACGCAGAGAGTCGAGGGTACGACGTGAAGTGGTGAATAAAAGCGAGAAATGCAGGCCTGCTGGCAGATCCTGTGTATAGTATATAGACAATACGGAACTTTGTTACATATATAAGTACTTGACTAGATCAAGTTAAAGAACTTACCGCCATAGACACCAGTGTTTGCGATAGCAAAGACGGTGAGGAACTTTGGGAACACTCTCCAGGAGTAGAGACTCTTACGGCCATTGACTATAGTGTATAGGAATGACCAAGCACCGACGACTCCGCAACCATCATCGATGTCGTGGTCGTAGATCAAGAAGCCACCAAGACCGACTAGGCCTCCAAAAAGCAGAGCAGAGAGGTTGGAAGGGTAGACGGAGGTTGGTTTGTAGGCCTTCTTGAAGGAGAACAACGATGATTTAGCCTGAGCCTGTGCTTGTTGTGTAGGAACTGGTTGTTCTGGTGGTCTAACTAGAGGCACCAAACCTAGACCAAGTGAGAACGCCCAAGCAGGGTAAGGTGAGGAGTACCATTGCTTGACGGTCTGGGAGACAGAAGCTGGCGGAGTGTAAGTAGGAGGCGCTGTTGGCGAAGTTGGAATTGAACTGATGGGTGTCTGTGGTTGCTGTGGTATGGATTGAGTAGTTGAAGAGGTGTCAACTGGTTTATTTGGTCCGGATTGCGACATGGTTGAAGATGAAATAGCAGATAGCAAGGGGGGAAATTTGGGGGGGAGGGGGATGAAATTTTGAGGGTGAAAATCCCAGGTGTTGAGATTGTGGGGTACACTGAAGGGGGCTCAGAATAAAATAGATGGGGAAGAGGGAAGTTTTGAAATCGCTCAAGCCATAGAGTAGAACTGGGGAATGTTTCAAAGAGATCTGTTCTCGATGCAAGGTTCTTTCTACCCGTCATTACCTTTTTCAATTGATCTGAAGGGAACGATGTGGTTTAAACCTGGGAGACTTTTTTTTTAGGAGTCGGAACTACGCGAGGAATTTGCAGGCTGTGCAATGGATCCCGAAATGGATTCACAAGGATTCTTTATATAGTGGTGAGGTGCTACAATTATGCACTCCAATGAGTGCACGGTCCGAAATACGTATATTCTAGTCGTAACCCAATGCAGCTGCCCTTTTTGACAGGGCCTCCAGAGACAGCTCTCCAGTTGCTGGAATGTTGCGCTCTGGTTCTGGTTCTATTCCTCCTGGTGCCGGCCTTTCGAATCGCCCGTACTTCCGGGAAAGAACTTCATCTTTGTTGCCCTCACGGAATCCATACATGTACCAGGTGAAGCGGGAAACTTTATAGAGACGTCTAAAGCCGAACTCCATCAGGTTGTCCTCGAATAGCCCCAAATCCCAAGTACCGAAGCGTTTTTCAAGAAGCTTGTCAAGTTCATACTCTGGAACAATCACAATTCCTTCACCGTCGTAAAATTTGACATAGTTGACCATCGGATCTGATGCATCATCAAATAATCTTTCCAAGAACTCTCTCTTGCTCAAGCTACCATAAGGGTTGCCGCGATGGTTGTGTCTTTCAAATTGTTCATAATCCGAGTCTTCAAACTCAGAAAGTGTCATTTTTGGGTGAAGAGAAAGGGTCGGGATGGGGGCAATATATACTGTTTTTTTTTGTCTTTTTTAGTACCAGATAATAATCAGAAGCAATCGTCAGATAAAAGTCGTATGGGCAAGCAGGAAGCGTCAATCTCACGCCATGGCTCGGCATCTATACTAGACTTCAGAACATATTCGACATTATTCAGGTAGTATGACATTATACCAAAGACTGTAGCAATAGATTCGCTTCCTGGTTCTCCCGATGTGGTTCCAAAGCTTGGGAATCTTCCCACAGAAGGTTTAATGGAGTAGAGATTATTAAGAGCAGCTGGATGTCTAACGGATCCACCAAGGTCGGATCCAATTCCAAAACAGCTGCCTCTCAATGCACCCATGGCACCTTCGCCTCCTGAGGACCCACCAACATTCAAGTATTGTCTACTGAATGGGTTCCAAGTCCAACCCCAAAGCAAGTTCTCTGTCTGAGTGAATGAGACTGCAGTGGGTAGATTGGTCTTACAACAAGTTCACAATTGCTGAATTGGTTTGCTTGGGCTTTTGGGCCAGTCCAATAAGTCCAATCGACTATGTTGAAGAGTGTAAGGTAAACTGAGTAAGGTTGTTGTTAGTCTACTATATGCTTAAAAAGATGGATATTGCTAATATACAAAGAGAGAAGCGACTCGCTTAAGCTCTGTCACCTCTGAGTCTTCTGGCGAGCTGGATGTCCTTCTTCTGGATGGTAACTCTCTTGGCGTGGATAGCACAAAGGTTAGTGTCCTCAAAGAGGGAGACGAGGTAAGCCTCAACGGACTCTTGAAGAGCACCGATAGCAGAAGATTGGAATCTAAGATCGGTCTTGAAATCTTGAGCAATCTCACGAACGAGTCTTTGGAATGGAAGCTTTCTGATGAGAAGTTCAGTAGACTTTTGGAATCTTCTGATCTCACGGAGAGCAACAGTACCTGGCTTATATCTGTGAGGCTTCTTGACACCTCCAGTGGATGGAGCGGACTTTCTGGCGGCCTTGGAAGCGAGTTGCTTTCTTGGAGCCTTACCACCTGTGGACTTTCTTGCAGTTTGCTTGGTTCTAGCCATGGTTGTTGATAAAGGAAACTTTTTTCTAAGAATTACGGGGGCCGGGCGTACTGTCCTACTTATATAGGGCGCAGTAATTAGTTTGTAAACAATATGCAGCCACTTAACTGGGTAGGCTAACTTTTTCACCCCCGTTCCCACACTTTACACAGTAAACATTTTTTAATTAAAAAAACCGCGTATTGTTAGGCCCAGTTTTTACTCGCCTTGGGAGTAACTTTTGAACCGGGTGTATGGGTGATAAAAAATAAAGGACCAGAATTTATTATGCAGGTGAGTAAAAACTGGACCAACCTGATACGCGTATTAACTGTAAACAAGTGTATCAGTTAATTTGATTTAAATAGCACTTATATCCCCCTAAGGCTACGATTTGGTTTTTCTTCTTTCAGAATTATTACATTATGTCCGGAAGAGGCAAAGGAGGAAAAGGTCTTGGAAAAGGTGGTGCTAAGCGTCACAGAAAGATCCTGAGAGATAACATCCAGGGTATCACTAAGCCAGCCATCAGAAGATTGGCTAGAAGAGGTGGTGTCAAGCGTATCTCTGCTTTGATCTACGAAGAAGTTAGAGCTGTTCTTAAGTCCTTCCTTGAATCCGTTATCAGAGACGCTGTCACTTACACTGAGCACGCCAAGAGAAAGACTGTTACTTCCTTGGACGTTGTTTACGCTCTCAAGAGACAAGGAAGAACCCTTTACGGTTTCGGTGGTTAGTTTCACTACTCATCTTCTGTCTAGTTGTATAATAGCATCAATCAATCGATGATTTTTTTAAGATATTCTTATTGTAGTCCTCCAATTTCCTAATCCGGGAATCTTGTAGTTTACTGCTTGCAAATCTATAGAGAGTGGTGTAGGGTCGTGGTACAATGTGCAATGGCACGTTGGGCATTTACCCATCTCTGCTGCTTTTCTGTCAATCATTGACTGTCTGTAGATGGCATCCAGGTATTCCGAGGTCACCTGATCCCGGTTAGTGAACACTTTCGTGTACTTTTTAGCGTAGAGTGGATCGTCCACTATGGGGAATCCCAGATTTCGTAGGTGGATTCGTATCTGATGAGGGAATCCCGATTTGGGCTCGCATTTGACCGTCGAAGTGTCCATCTTGGCATCGTATTCGATCCTTTCAAACGTTGTATATGCAGGTCCAAACTGCTTCACTTCCTTCCTGGCCCCATAGATGTAGACTATCGGATCGCTACAGGATTGTACACTACCAGCGGGGAACTGTCCTTGAACTCTCGCAATGTACGTCTTGGTAACTTCTCTATCACGTATTAACCTCTTGAGCTTGCTTGTAGACTCGTGGGTTTTCCCAAACATTAGAATTCCTGACGTTAGCTTGTCCAGCCGATGCACTGGGTACAGAGATGTCAGGTCCGGCCTGGTCTCATGTAGCATCTCCAGCACAGTGTTGCGGAAATAGGTGCCAACTGGGTGTACTGGCACACCGGGAGGCTTATCAACGACCAAATAGTCTTCATCTTCGTGAACTATTTTCAAGGGAACATCTGGTACTGCTGGTTCGTGAACGTGGTCCCAGTGTATGATCTTATCACCAGGCTCTATCAGTGTAGTTAGCACCGGCTCACCTTCGATTATTACATGGTGAAGCTTGGAGTTGGGATTCTTGATCAGCTTCATCTGATTGTTCATTATCATATTGCGGTAATGGTCTTCGGTTTGGTTGCGAAACTCATTAGAATAGACGTCCAGGCATGTCCGTCCAAACCATCTGCCTTTGGCACTGGCTATATACTCATGGAAGTAAGGTGGTATTCTTCGGAGCATATGCAGAAGTTAGAGAAAAATTTTCATTGCAACCTCATGAGGGGGGCCATGGAGTTCGCAGCTGGTCACTTGGGGGAGGTGGAATGTCTATACAGTTTGAAATGTCTTGAACCTCTCCACCTTGATTGGAATTGTATGAAAATTATATTGCCGAATTAGGAAGTTTTGAATGAGGATTTGATTTGATTTGATTATGTCAATAATTATAAATAGAACTTAGACATTGGCATTGGCATTAAAAGTTATAACTTGGCCTTCCATTCTTTGGCCAGCCTGCTGGCAACAGCTGATATAAATTCTTCGGTAGTAACGTAGGAGTCACGAGAAGTCTCACCACGAGTAAGTGCCAAATCCTTGGTCATCTTACCGTCAATTTTGACAGTATCGATAGTTGCCTGTTCAAGAGTGTTGGCAAAGTTGACAACTTCAGGAGTGTCATCGAGCTCACCACGCTTGATAAGACCTCTAGTCCAGGCAAAGATAGATGCAATGGAATTAGTAGAAGTCTCTTCGCCGGCCTGGTATCTACGATAGTGTCTGGTGACAGTACCGTGAGCAGCCTCGGCTTCGAAAGATTTACCATCTGCAGAGACTAAGACAGAAGTCATGAGTCCAAGAGAACCAAAACCTTGGGCGACAATATCGGATTCGACATCACCGTCGTAGTTCTTCATAGCAATGATGAATCCACCCTTGGATTTGATCATCTGGGCCACCATATCATCGATAAGACGGTGCTCATACCAGATTCCCAACTTCTCAAAAGCTTCCTTGTACTCCTCTTCGTACACCTTTTGGAAGGTGTCTTTGAACAGACCATCATACTTCTTCAAAATGGTGTTTTTAGTTGAAAGGTAAAGAGGCATCTTACGGTCGATAGCCACCTGGAAAGAGGCCTTGGCAAATCCTAAGATGGAGTCTTCGGTGTTGTACATGGCCATGGCACAACCCTTACCGTCGTAATGGTAGACAGGAACTTCAATGACCTTAGAACCATCAGATGGAGTGAAGACGAGCTTCAAGTCACCACCAACATCGGGAGTGACAATGTTCTGGCAACGGTACTGGTCACCAAATGCATGACGGCCAATAATGATTGGTTTGTCCCAGTGAGGAATAATTCTTGGAATGTTATCGATAACGATCGGTTCTCTGAAGACTGTACCACCAAGAACGTTACGGATAGTACCGTTAGGAGAGAGCCACATTTTTTTAAGACCGAATTCCTTAACACGAGCCTCGTCTGGAGTGATTGTGGCACATTTGACAGCAACACCGTACTTCTTGGTTGCCTCAGCACTGTCGATAGTGACTTGATCATCGGTCTGATCTCTGTAAAGGATTCCCAAGTCATAGTACTTGAGATCAATATCCAAATATGGCAGAATCAACTCATCCTTGATAAGCTTCCAGATAATCCTGGTCATCTCATCTCCATCCATCTCCACCACTGGAGTCTTAACTTTGACTTTGGTTCCACCGCTCATCTTTCAATAATAACTGAACTTGTTATCAGAACTAAAGAAATGACAAAAGTTTTAACTCCGGATTTCAGAATAACCGCACCATTATATACTGTCAGCAAGTCTGCCAAAAAAAACTACTGTCGGGGAGCCGATCTCGGGCTCGATAAGAAAAGGTGAGGGGCGCCGGAGAAAGTCGGGACAGAACGGAGGAAAGCGGGGAAGTAGGGGGGGGGTGTGAAGTGAGGGGATGTATCTCATCCGTACACCGCCACTCCATACCCAGCTTGAAAATTTTCATTGCCCCAACTTTTGAGA
The DNA here is from genome assembly GCA_030574155.1 of Xiuguozyma insectalens. Lineage (NCBI taxonomy): Eukaryota > Fungi > Ascomycota > Pichiomycetes > Pichiales > Pichiaceae > Xiuguozyma > Xiuguozyma insectalens. Next base: position 165,481 of record JAJMEL010000007.1, on the reverse strand, counting down.
AAGTACACTACCTTCGTGCATCTACCAACTATTGATATTATCCCTGAATTACTCTAGAGATGTCGCATGAGAATAAACGAGCTAAGCTTTCGGATGATATAGATGATGTTCTTTTACGCCACAGTCATAATGATCTGAACCAGCTGGCCTATCCGGCTGAGCTTGCCAACCTCTACGCTAATGCAGACAATTCAGCTACAGATGAGACGGGGTCTGTACCACAACCTGCACGTCCCTCACAACCACGACCTTCATCTGATAGACCACAATCAAGGAACTCTGAGCCCGTTGTTCATGGACCCATTGTTTCTGAACAGAGAGTCGACGACGCTACTGCTGCTGCCGCCGCTGCTGCTGCCGCCGCTGCTGCTGCTGTCTACCAGTATCCACAGTCAGTTGACTATAGTCGCAATGGAGGAACGGAGAATGGTGTCAAGATGCAGATCCCTAACCCAGCAGGCAGCATTCAAGTTCCAGCTCATAACGATGGCCTTTCTTCCAGTGCAACCAATGGTTCAACGAGTATGCTTCAGTCTGCTGAGTCGACTCGATCCATTCCTGAAAAGCACAAGTTGTATGATCTGAATCAATTGACCCCAGCGGCTACGGCTCCAGCAACTGAAGAAGACCCAAGTATCGTTGCAGGGTTGGGCGATCCTAGTGAGTATCTGATTACTCCCATGATTGAGGAGCAGGAGTTTGATAACGTTGATGTGCTAAAGGAGTTCGTTAAAGAGTTTGGCCGTAAGAACGAGTTCGGTATAGCCATTTCACACTCAAACTCAAAAGCCATCTACTTCACCTGTGAATTGGGAGGTAAATATAGAACGAAAAGGAAGTCGAAGTACGGTGAAGCTGAGAAGAAGGCTGGTACAAAGAAGATTCACTGTCCATTCGCTATGGTTGCCAACTTCTCTAAAAGACGGGACTATTGGACTCTTAAGATCTCGCAGAATAAGCACAATCATACACGTCTTGATCCTTTGCTTAACTTCCCAATGCTTCGTAAGCGTACCTCCCAGGTCAACTCTACTATCCGTGATCTATACACTGCTGGTGATAAACCTTCTACGATCCATGAGAAGCTCACAGCCATCTTCCCAGGTCTTATCATCAAACGAGAAGACATTTATAATGAGATCAGAATGTTGAAAAAAAGGGGCATTGTTGCTGGTCAATCACTCAAGTCTCGAGCTACCCAGTCATCGCATGTTACTGCTGCTACAACTACTACATCTTCTTCTGCTGATTATTCTGGATTGGCTAATAATGCACATGTTCAAGTCGGAAACGCTTTGTCACTGGACTCTTCTTCAAACACGTCTCCAAGTGCCGCAGTTCTATCTGGTGCTCCACAGGTCCACTCTCGTCAGCAGCAACACCACCAACACCACCACCAACAACAACAATCAATCCAGAGACAGCAATTGTCAGGTTGGCCCGACTATCAGCAACTCTCTGGAGATCTTCCTAAAAAGGAAGAAGCTGCCGCTGCAGCCGTTGCTGCTGTCGAAGCATTCAATGGGGCTTCCTCTAATGTTGAAACGCAACAAGCTTCAAGTGAAGACCATCAGCAACAGCAGCAACATTTCCATCATTACCAAAATTCGCCTCGACAGAACCAATTTTCATATAATTATCCATCTGGCTCTGTCAATGAGGCTAAAGAAGACGAACAGTTCAATATTGAGGAGCATCTGCTGAATGGTGATAATTGAATGATCCTTATGTATTAATAGTATACCGAGTTATACATCGAATTTAATTGTAGTGTCATATGTCATATTGTAGGGCCGCAACATATCCTCTGTCGTGCCCGACATCTTCTTATATGCACTTGAAACACATCTTGTGGACCTTCAAAGTAGGATCACAAAGTTACACATTTGATATTTAAGCCTTCTTTGTATTCACTTTCACACCTCATTATCTCATAAAATACCAGTACATACATTTGACTATGTTCTCGAATTATATAAAATGTTGATAAACTCTATTAGTACCATAAAGCTGTTTAATGAATGCACTTTAAATGACTATGATTTACAATAAAATAGCATTAAAAGCTACAGTACTACATCACTATACAGCAGATCTTATGTGAAGTCACTTGTACTGTTGTCACATCCACTAATTCCTTTAGGGTGAAGACTTTATCTACCTTTGATTGAAAGAAAGTCCCCATGAAATCATTACTTTTGTGATGCACGTGATTTTTCTCTTGTCTCTTTTATTTAAAAACGAAATCTCTCTTGAAAACAAGAAGGTTCCAAAAATGACTCAACAACCTCATCCAAACCTATATTATAAACTATTTTCTTTAATATTATCAAATAATATTAAATAAGAAAAAGTTTTATTTAAAATAATAAACAGATTTAAAAAAAAAGATAAAAAAAATCAAATTAGTCTATCTTTAAATTGACATCTTTTTATTTGTTTTTTTATTTGTTTCATGAAACTTAATTCGGTACAATGACCATATATTCCAACTTATCAAAATTCGTAGATGAAGATGGTGCAATCGATGGTACAGTATATACAAAATTGAGCGTGATATATTGGGATCAGTTATGATATAGGTTCCTACCTTTTGAGTTATTATGTAATATGTGAAGTAAGTATGAATTGATGCGATATTGATTGATTTACGTACAAATACAAGTGCAAGGAAGTCTCAAGATACATAAGGTAGTTAGTTAGTTAAGGTGTGTAAATTAATTGGGAAGATGTGCAAAATCAAATTAGGTGGGATGATTGGTCCACTGAAATACATAACTGAATTTATCATTCACATAACGAATAGAAGCATTATAGGCATGATCATTTAGGTACGCATGTGAAGATATATGGTGTGTAGATTTTGCGAACTATATACCACTATAGTCGGTCGCATTGAGAGTCTGTTTGATGTGATAACTTCATGAAAGCATATTGCAGATCATTCACTATGAATACAATTTATCTTGAAGAGGATAGTGGTATTAGTACGCAAAACAAGTCATTTCATATGTTCTACATTTGTACCACATGTATACCTGCAAAAGTTACTTACATATTGTAGAGCGAAGACAGCACAACCCAAAGTCAGCCTTTGAGTTTAAGATACAGTATAATAATAATGATGACGCTGTACAGAGTATTAGTTAAAATTACAAAGTTCCTTTGATTGATACAGTAGAGTGGTAGCAATTAACCAAAATAAAGTAGATCAACTGAAAGCTTCAGCTAAAAGCTGTAATACTCCTGACCACTCACTTCCTTGGATAAAAAAAAGAAGTCCTTGTGTGATGCGTCAATGAAAAAGCAAAAGGACTCATGATAAACTTGATTTCAAGAGTACTTACTCATCAATTTCCTTGTATCATTCATAATGATAAAGAAAGCCGGAGGCATATTTTACGGTCAGTACATGACAAATGAAATAACCAAAATGTAATAATTATATACTATAAGAATAACTTCGATACAAATCAAGTCAAATACAAGAATGTGATTGATTGTTCTCTCGCTGGTGGAGTTGAAAACATTAGATAGTGCAGTTATTTCATAGGAAACGGTATATTTAACTTTTCTTCAGTACTCAACCTAAAGATCGTATTGAAGTAAGAAGCATCAGCAAATACTGATTATCAAACAACATACAGATCTTGGTTAGAACACAACATCGTACGTCGATGAACTGCGGTGGATATACAGGTCTCTCCAGAAATTCTCCTGGTACCCCTGGGAAAGAGAAATTATAGGATTCTGATCTGAATGAGACAAGGACTTGACACATAGTTCGTACCAACCTTAGTTGAATTAGATTCATCCGGAAAGTCCGGGCTCCGTAGGCTTTTTACTTGAGGAGTATTCTCCTCCTTGCCTTTGTAGGACATAAATTCGTTGGGCTTGCTGCTTGCGTAGCGTTCTTAATAATGATACTGAAGGAGAGAACCATTCAGGCGGAGGCCCCCTGAGCCTGGACTCGTCAGATAGTCTTCCCTGGCAGGCGGATTTATTGTACAGTCTCCGATATTAAGCCTATGGAGAAATGTCGGCTGACTCTATAAACATTAGTGTCTATATTGACTGCAATATATATGAACGTATGTTGAAAGCCTAGAAGCCAGCTGCCAACCATGTCGCTACCGAGTCGAATTTAGGTGAAGCGAAATGATCCGGTCCCAGGATTCGTTCTTTGGAATTTGGGACTACATTCGATAACTGGAGGGAAATCGTTTGCAACGTTCTACCGACAGTGTTCCCTTCTTGGGTTGATGAAGAGCTCATGATAAAACCCAATCGTAACCCTAAAATGAGCAAAGCCATTTACGAGACAATACTTAACTGCAGTTTAGATGATACTTTTCCTTTCGGTTTTTAAAACGAAGCGTTGCGTATCAAATATGTCCATCCAAGACTCTTAATGGGATTGAGAAGTTCCTATCATGGATCGAAAGGGAAAGTGTCCTACTTGTCACCATTGCTAACCAGCCAAATTGGTTTTATAACATCAACTCGATTCCATTCACTGAACATAGAGACTGTCCAACTCCTAGAGAGACAAGTGTGAATCAATTGCCAGATTCAAAAATACTGACATGTACGGTGACATGTATGACTCGAAGTTTGCTGAATCGATTTTGGAAGCTATTGTAAGCAACCCGACCATAAGTCTTTTAAGGTTGTACCCATTGCCAAACAGTACAAGAAATCTGGTTATGGTGATGCCACGACAATCCGTTTAGAGTCTAACCACTCTACGTATCCTGGTCTCGTAACTTTACCAAGGACAAATATTCCAAGCATTCAAAGTTCTAGAACGAGGAAACTCCAACATTCGTGAAACAGGTTAACGGAAAGGCCACTCTGATACTAGGAGTCAATCTGGGGGTTTAGTCTTCGACCTAAAAGGACCAATTGCGTGGAAGTCTACAAAACAAAGCAAAAGTCACCCTAACTCTTCTACAGGATCCGAGATCATTCATTGCGTTAAATCAAACCAATATATTAGCGATGGAATCTACTTTAGAAATATTCTAAGCGTTTTATCGAGATTCATAGGCATACAGACTCTCAAGAAATTGGAGCACCACTGGCACCCTCTTGAATATTCTATCGTAAGGAGGGAGTTAAGAGATGGCTTAAAAAAAAGACTTGTTTCATCCCTATATTTATTCGGATTTGGTGTAGTTTCCTTATTCTGACAAAATTTCCCCTTTAAGGAAGGGGAGGGATATAATATCTATCTATATGGGAAAAACCTACACCCACACATACTATATATATTTCCACCGCCATTTTTTCCACATAGAAAAAATAAATTTATTTATCAACTTAAGCTTTAGAATTTGAAAATATATCCATTATATAAGAATAGTGAAAAGTAATGTTTTTTTAGTTGTTTTACAAAAATTTGAAAAGTATTTAAAATATATAAAAATAAGTATATAATAGAGATAATTAAATATAACAATGGCAATTTCTATTTTATTCGCATATGATACATACCCAGTTACCTCAAAATGCAATAGACCAAAAATTTACAATCATCATAAACATGTATTTAACCCCTAGTATTAAGCACATTTAAAGTTATCACATATTGTATTATTTGTTCTTCAGACTGATGATCAGAGTAGAGTATTCATGTTTTTTTTTTCCATGAACAAAAAGGTAGGAAAAAAGAGACAAACCGACTGACTATATATGATGGATAGTGTAACTGCGTAATGATTTAAAGTCATCATGATTAACTCATAATCATAAACACGTGAATCCATTAGAGCATATAATCAAGTATTCAAATGATTATGATTATACTACCAGAGTTGTATAAGTAATATATTATATATACAGATATGTACAGAAAGAATACAAGTGTGCGTGGTCTGCACAAAAAACTGTCAATCGAATCGAATGTGGCTATATAATACTATAGTGTGGAGTTGAAATTTGTTTTTCCGTGCGGTCCAGGTTCATTATGTGTGAACACAAGACATGACATTGACATAGAGGTCTTGCTCAACATAGTAATATATGTAGATGAATGTGATCTCCCTTTTCAATTTGAATAATATCTGAACAATAGCAAAAGCATATTTGCAAGTTGAAAAGAACTTCTTACTGCACTAAATAAAATGGAGCAAACTGTACTTAATCCTTCGTTTATTGAAATGAAATTGGTTATAAAATGTACTATATATATCCCCTATGTGTCATATATGGCATCGTGAGGTTTGCATGTTTTCAAAAGAGTGATAGGGCCGTAGTGGATGAGAATAGGATATTACGATAGACAACAACAATTCATACATGAATGATAATATTGATAGACATATATGGGCTATTATTATGATTATCTTGGCAGTTCAAGCATATTCTTTAAGATCCTTCTCGTATGTGAATGTTCTGGTTATTGTTTTTATCACCTTCAAATCTAGCTGCAAACATATAGCTCAACACTATATAATTTATCGAAGTATCGATGATATAGTTTGAATTAACATCAATTTTATTAACTTTAGGACCACCTTTACCAGGCTTAACGTTTCCACTCCGGTATCCATGGTAAGGTGCAATCTCAATCTTAGCCTGCACAGATCTTGTCCGCTCTTGGGTGTTTTAGATGACGGGTTAGATCCTGGCATATCAGATTTGTTTGTAATGTCCTTTGATGGGGTAATGGCTTTATGAACGGTGAGTGGTTGGTGGTCGCGGATCTAGGAGGTTTCCTATCTACGTACTTCATATAGGGAAAATATACCTTCTGTATATTTTGTCCTATACATCATTGTTCACGTAATAAAGTACGATTCACATATAACGGGCATTGGACTACTTCAGATAGTCATAGCTCCGACATAATCAAAGGATTCTAAAAGGAAAATTTAAATGGAGCAGATATCATATTTCTTTTTCTTACACTGTTACTTATTCGTTTCAATACGTATGGCACACTGTTCCTAACCAGAATAAAGTGTATATATGAACAACTTTTAGTGAGGTAATTACAGTGCTATAGTGACATTGGTGCATATACACACTCAAAAATATTTCAAAATGTCTAAGTTGTGTTGCCTTATTCTAGCGTTCAAAGTCTAATAAAATTATGAATCGACCTCAGATCAACGTGTGTTTACAAATTATGACTACACCATGGCTGAATATGTAGAAAAAAGGACCATGTCAATGTTATGCTATACGGGAAGCATCGATTCAGAATGATCAAATGGACAACTTATTCTGTCTATATCTATAAATAATTATTGATGCTCGGTTTCTTTTTTTCATTTGACCTATATAACTTCCTGGTCTCCCTGTTTATCTTCTACCTGTTCGAATTATTCAATGAACGTCTTTGATTCTGTGTTCGGGATTTACATCAGTAACTAATGGTATATTCCCTAAGCAAGTTATAGATGCTATCATTGCTATGAGCGATTGACCACATTAAGCTAGCGGCTCCCTGATAGACGAAAGAAAAAATGCAGTCATAACTAATGGTGAAGTTCTATGACAGAGGGATTTTGATACTTCCTTTATCCATATTCCTTGGCTAATTTGTATAGAAGTTGACAGTAATGTTCATTGATAATACTTATTGGGTCGGTCAGGTTGCTTTTGTCTTGGAGAGTTTCAAGGAGAAAGTGGATCTGTTCCCCCTTACAAATTCTACAACCTTTGGCAGACTCCTAGTACCACCTTCCCTGAGGCTATTACTAAGACATGGGACGTTAAAGACTTGAAAGTCCCCATTAACGCTACTTTCCCAATTTCAAATGTTTTCACTAACTTTGTATTGTCCAAATGTCCCAATATATACGTATGGTATGGTGGCACACCTTTCTTAAAGTAATGGTCTCTAACTTAATTTATACCCCCGCCCCATTTCTGTGCCAATTTCCTCACAAACTTTTTTTTCCCTAAACAATTCAAAAAAATATAAACCTTCAAAATAATTGAGAAATTTGTATATTTATAAATATATTTCAAATAAGAATTTCTATTTTTTAAATATTTCAAATAAAAAACTGAAATATTTTTCATATTTATGAACCATGTTAAAATATAAAAATGTTGATCAAGAAGTCATCAAAAGCTGGATATTGTATTATTATATACCTTGTTCCAACATTTAAAGGCATTAATATGACTCAAATAAATTCACTATATCATATACATCGAGTTATATAGTGATACCGGTGTTATTAGACTGAAAATCTAAAAAATAAACACAAAAATATATACTTCATGATATGTGTCACGTGTATTTATTGCCTAATTGGGTAATTGTGTCTTTGCTTATTTCACGCGAATACAAAAGTAAATAGATCCATATCTCTCAGTATGGTATGCATCGAACATGAAACGTGGTTTTTTTCAAGTTTTGGAAGTAGCATCTTTCTTTGGGACCTTTTTGTTTGAAGCAAGCATTGTTGTTATAGTGCCACAGAGTGACAGAGCAAGTATGAACCAAAAGACATTCTTGATACTCTTAAGAATTGCCTCTTTGATTATTAGTTGATCGTGCAAGTTCAACTTCTTCATCAAAGTGATGTTTTCCACGATCAGACCGATAGGATACTCATTCTCTTGCAACCTGGGAACAATATGTAGCATATTTGTCTTCAAAGTGGCCGTGTAGATACTTCCCGCTATTTCAGAAAAGAGGGCAACGCCAACACTACGTCCAAAGTTCATGAAAGCAGTAGTTAGCAGCATTCCTCCTGCATCTTTTGGAGCAAGAACCATTGAATTCAACATTGTACTTTGCATGTTAAGGCCCGAAGCTATGCCTATCAAGATCAAAAAACCAATGTCATAACCTGCATTTCTGTGTGTAGGCAGCAATTGAAGCAATCCAATACCAATAGGTTCGATAATTCCACTTGTCATCATAAATGGTTTGGTATATCCAAGCTTTGAACTCAGTGCTCCTGAAAAAAATGATGCTATACTGGAAGGGATTGCTAGCGGTAATGTCGATATACCAGTATGAAGTGCATTGTGACCCTCAATATTTTGGAAATAGACGCTTAAGAATTGCATGGCGACAATCATTGAACCATAGATGAATGCGAGACCAAGTGCATCATATACAATGTACGGATTCAAGAGAATGTTCATAGGCACTGATGGACATTTGGACTTTGAATTCCAAATAAAGAAAACAATTAAAAGGATTCCTCCCAATGTGAAACAAGATATCACTGATGCGCATCTGTACGTTGTTCCTGTCTGTCCAAGAGATAGTCCTAAGAGTATCAATATGATAGCTGCAATGATAAGAAAGTTATCGATCACATCGAGCTGCTTGAGTCTGTCTATCAATTTACCTTTAGGTGGCTTTGGTTTGTAACACAGTTGAAAGAGTGGTAAAATCACGCCAGCACAGCATAAGTTAAGCCAAAAGATCCAGCGCCATGTAGCGTATGTGGTGAAGAGACCTCCAAAAATAGGACCCAGGACTGATGCGGAAACGAAAACGCAGCTCAACATAGCAAGGATCAATGGTATTTTGTCGATTTCACAAACTTCTGTACAAATCAAGTATACACACGTTTGTATTGCTGCACCACCAGTTCCTTGTATTGCTCTTCCTACAATGAACACATCCATCTGCTTTGAAAGAGCGCATATCAAAGATCCCGTCTCGAATATTATCACACCCAAAATCACTGTCACTTTTCTTCCGAGGGTGATCGATAACCTTGCCCAAACTTGAGCGCATGCACCTAATGGCATAATAAATGCAGCAGTTATCCATGTCAACTTGTTAAACGCGTTGAATTCTTCTGATATCGTAGTGATTGCACTCGCAGTGATAGTCTGATCCAGTGCAACGATGAAAAGAGCCGCGGCCAGAGATAACATACATAGTACCAGCTTTGAACCTCTTAATATCTGGTCCTCTGCCTTTGTACCATCACCTGCATCAGCTCTTTTGAATGTTTCTTCCTCTCCATCTTCTTTTGGCACCTCTTCGTCTGGAGATTCTTCCTGGCCATTTGAAATCGATAGGGAGTCCTCATTCCCAAATTCTTGCTTTTCAATATTATCAATGTTTGTTTCCTTATATTCTGATATTTGTGGACTCATTATTGAGTATTGACTGTTAACTGCTTGTAGTTAAGCAGCCTGTTAGCTGCATTATAGTAGGGAAATGCAATGGTATTATATATAAATTTGGATATAACTGACAAACTCCGCAAACCGGATATTTTTCGAATGTCCGAAAATATATCCGAAAGCAGGAGTTACATCGGTTTTAGGATTTATTCGGGATTTATTAGATGCTATTACAGTGAGAAAGCTATCATTGTTCCGGAATAACGTATAAAAGTTATTAGACAGAATCAAAGTAATCTATCATAGGAAACTTACCCTAACAAATGATGTGTAATAAGAAAGAATCATTTCTTCGTAGTTTTAAGCAATTGCTTGGTCAGCATATCAGCTATGTTCTTAGAAGTATGGACATAGTTTAACTTTGCCTCATGTCTTAACACACGTTAGATAATGAATTCATAACGTAGACCTTGCTGAGAACTTATTAGTTGAGCTGAGATCCAATGCAGACATTGCCAGATTGAGGTAGCTGGTGATGATCATCATCATAAGCTTTCTTGTAGCATCGATCGCTCGTATGGCCACGTTTTTGACAGTAGGAACATTTCGGGCGCTTTTTATAGCTAGAAGTCTTCTGTGATTTAGACAAAGTCTTAATGTTGGTATTGTGAATAGAACTGTCTTTCCTCCAGTCGGATACTTCTTGATCACATTGTATAACTTTAGCCAAGTAGACAAATTTCTCAATATCAGATTTCAACTTGTAACACTCAGAATTTCTCAAAGACTCACGCCTAAACTCTTCTTCACCCATATGAGTGATCAGATAGACCTGCAAGGCATACGAAACCTTATAGCCCATGGAGGTTATAGTGTCGTATAAAATTTTGAATTCCACGACTGAAAGCTTCGAACATTGACTCAGAATGTATCTCATTGCATCGTACTGATCCCATGGGTTCTTGCTTTGGTCGTAATAATAATCCCGGATACGGTAATATTTATCAAGTCCTACTTCATTCACAATGAAATGGGAGTATAGATTCTCATGTACCTTCTTCTGAATATAAATGTCGATAGCGTCAGTTAAGTTTGGAGGAGCGTTCATAGACCTTGGTGCTGATAGGACTGCATTTCCTTCGACTCCTGGTAAATTGAAACAGTCAATAAGAGCTTCGAGGATTAAAAAGAAGCGTGGAAGACTCCACTTAGAAGTGATCATGGGTTCGGACCGGAGATCCACATCCAGTGGGTCGATTCCTTCATCAAGATCGACATTTGGAGGAAAAACAAATATATCAGTGTCAGGCTTGCGGTGAAAGATCATATTGGCACTTATGTTGATTATCAGTGCAAAGGGTAAGTTATTAAAGATTGGAAATCTGTAATTAGACAAAATCGAGTTAATCTAATATGAGTAAACTCACCCTGTCAAATGATGTATAATAGGGGAAAATTATTCCTTTATATAGGCATATTCCGATTATTTCCAATCTGCGGCAAAATCTTATTTCTGCTGCTTATTTTCATCACAAATAGCAATAAAGATTTCTGTCGGGAGGTTTGTGATTATGCGATTTGTAATTATATGTGTGATTATAAGAGTGTGTGAGCATTTAATTCAGTTCTCACTTAGGTATTGCAAAAGCTAAAGTGATATACAACATAACTAGAGTCACTATTATTTTGCTATCTCTAGGATCTTACCTCGGATCTTACCGCGGATATTACCTCGATAAGAAACCTCATTATGTGACTACATATAAAGGAACTGTATTTACCTATTACACTCTGTGTGATTATACCTACTTATAGGTATAATCTGTAATTTGTCAGAATATAGTAGATCTTAAATAGGAAACTTACCCTATCAAACTGTATGTAATGGAAAGAATTCCTCCCTTATATAGATGTCTTATTAACAGAAAATAACCGCTATCATCGATAGTGTCTATTAATTCCGCTAAGTCCCTTTTTACAATGGAATACCAACTTCCATAAATAGACCAAGTCTACCTACTTATAGGTATAATCACATAATCACAAACTCTTAATCGCATAATCACAGTATAATCATAGATACCTCATATTTCACTAATAATTGCATTAAATTCATTGACTTTCGAAATTTGGTCCGAAGCATACCATAGTAATCCCTTAGATCAATAAGTTATTGTAGATATATGTAATTTATTACTTCATACGATCCCATTTTTACCAGGGGATGCATTACAAGATTCTTCAAAGAGATATCAAGAATTCTATAACAATATTTAAAGCCTGTTGTAGAAAACAATGTACAAAGAAGGTGATAATATCTAGAGAGTCTTTTTCTTTCATGGGTCTATAATGAGAAAAAACCAAAACCTTTCGGTTGCGGCCATATCTAGCGGAAAGCACCGTTTCCCGTCCGATCAACTGTAGTTAAGCCGCTAAGAGCCTGACCGAGTAGTATAGTGGGAGACCATATGCGAAACTCAGGTGCTGCAATCTATATTTTTTTTTTTCCTTCCAACAATTTTTAATTTTTCCCAGGATTCTCATTTTTTCTCGATATGAGCTCGAATAAACGGACAAAAACACAGATAGAGATATAAATATGGAGGTTAGAGCGAGGATGATTGAAACATACCATGTCGAGTGACGCATTGAAGATGTTTGTCAGATTCTTGAGATTGTGATTGTAAGAAACAGATCGATAAATGGGATTTTGTGTTTTTTATAAATCCGTCTATATCTAGATAACTGTTGGACGAAAAAGTCCAAGAAGTGTCACATACCATTCTACATCATCTCATATATTACAATACCTTACACTAAGAACATAATCCTGCTATTAACTATCATATAATTAGACTTCTTTGAAATTCGGTCCGAAAAGTGGGCAGATACCTAGGGATTTTTCCAAAAAAAAAAGTTCAAACCTCCCCCTCCGAGAATCCTTTGCCAGGATGTATAGGTATACTAAGAGGTTATATGGGAGATTTGGTATATATATGGGAATAGGAACACTTCATCAATGTGTCATCGTCACATTGATCACGGATATCTTGTCAAAATTGTATCAAAAGGCCTCCCATTATCCCCAAGTGTAGTACCCATTCTTCCATATATAATATGGCCAAACTGACCAGGACACTTTAAATCAGCCAGCCTGTAATACAAACTTGCTCATTTGCCAGTGATATCCACTACGATACTACTAAGTACCATTAAACACACTTACAATGTACATCTGATCATATTCACAGCATATTGATGGTAGTATCCACCTCAATATACCTTCTGCCCAACTAGTCCCGTCCCTGTACATAGAAAGATAGACTAGACCTGAGTGCATCACCTTTTCAAGATAAACGAAGAAATAAGGAGAACGGAAGAGACATCTATGTCAAACCTAATGGCAATGTAGTCAACTGAAAGTCCCATGCTCATATATCTCCCCAGTTGAGTCCCAATATGTTCCCAATTAAGCAATCTGAAAAGATCAACACTTTCTACTAGCTACAGGTGTTTGATATTTTAATAATAATAATAATGAGTAAAAAAAAAAAGTATACTGTACTCAGAGATCGGGCACAACGGGTTCCAGCGATATATAGCTATGAGATCGATCACGAGAAGTTTCCCGGGCTTCTCGAATTTGCCTCAATAACTATGGAACCCAGTTGCAGTGGTATGTCTCCCTATCTCTAACTTTCGGCTGCACAGCAACAAAAAAAAAACTATATAATAACCCGTCTAGTTCACGGCCATCCACCGTCTACCTAGACTAATGAAGAGGTCCCTAATACGATGCCATAGTGACTTCCTAGGCATACTCGGACCCTCTTCCTGAGGAGGAGAACTTTGAGTCTCATGATCACTACAAAGTCCTCTACGACTAACCGCCGGCCCTAACTGAGGGTAGTTCCTACAGTCAGGATCGTAGTCCAGCCTGTCATAGTAAGCGTGAACCGCAGTTTGCTTACAATGCTTCACCCACTCTCGATACTCGGGAGAATGATAATTCTCTCTTCTGATGGTATCGGTATCCTCGAGCCACCTATAAATCTCCGACTCGGAATCATCCTTTGGGGGGTCAGCAACCCTGATCTCAGGCATTGGAACGGTATGCTTGAGACAACGCCGACAGACTTTGCACGACCGGTGAACAGACTTGAATCGTAACAACTTCTTAACTTTGCTTAAGGATTTCCCAATCCTAGCTAAGAAGCTGCCCTGTTCACTCTTCGCTTCCATTGTCTTTGAATGCAATGGATCACCTTCAGGCACCTCGTCAGTATGCAAAAATGTCAGAGGCCCTTCTGGCTTGAAAGCGACGTGCTTTTGGAGCCGCGTAGATGTGTCAACAGAGACAGATGTTGCTCTGTTGGAAACATTCGCATCCAATAAGTCGACTGAGCTTGCATAATTCTCAGCTAATGGGACTGGTATTGGATTGTCTGAATTGATGGTCTCTGTATCAGGAGAGTTCAGACAGATGTTGTTAACGACAGCCCTCGGAGGTTCATTCGCAGCAGTATCCTCAACTGCGGGGATCTGGCCCATAGAGCTGTTGGTCTCATCATTACCAACTTCCCAGATGTTTGGACAGTGAGCCTTAAATCTTAAGAACTCGAGTTCAAAATCCTGGAACTCTTGGGAGTATCCCATAGCATTGGAGTCGTTATCGCCTGTCAATAGACCAGAACGATACAGCTTGATAAAGGCTGAACCAATAACACTCAACTCCAAGCTAGTCATGTCGGCGAGCGTTTTGAAATCGTCCCCTTGTTCTTCCGAACCAAGCTGAACAACAACTCGACCGATCTCATCATGTGCGAAGATACTTTTCATATTGAAGACCCACTTGTTTCCAGACCTATCCATAAACTGTTTCAAGGTTTTCGAAAACTCAACTTCTTCAATAGTCTCCGGCAAGTACTTCACACATGCCAAGGCTACACTTCGCCTTGTATATCCAACGCTGAACTTGATGGTACAATTATCTCTTGGATCTTCTTCGAAATAGTTCCTTGCTATCCGAATGAAGCAGATACGAACCAACCGTCTCTCGTTTGTAGACATTTCAGACCATTTCTTGATATAAGAACGTTCCGATGCCTTCGGACGAGAACCAGACTTAGAAATTCTGGTCAGCTTACTCTCATACATCTCCCGTATATTCCAATACCATGAAGTGGCAGGCTCTTCATACTCCATTTGGGTATCAAGAGTGTCTAACCATTCCTGTTCTCTAGGATTCCTTGGTAGAAGGAAGGAAACTAGAGGTGCAACATCCTTGAATTCGACTTTGAATGGTGTTGCTGAACGTATTGGAATATCACCATAGAAGCTAGAAGTAGACGAAGTAGTCTCTTCTGCAGTACTGGAGGCTTCCTGCGAATGCTGATGATGATGACGACGACGATGAGAGTGGTGCGATCCAGATGATGATCTTGATGATGATCTTGATGATGCTGAATGATCTGGACCGAGTACTTTGCGAACAATTGCTGCTTCGTAGTCATACGAAGAAATAGAGCCCTGATGACAGGCTCTATAACATACAGCTGATGAATCGCCGAGAACAGCTTCCCCTTCCTGTGATCTTCCTCTGGTAGAAGGTCGATCAAATGATGAACTACTGCTTGAAATGTTGGCCAGTAGTGTGGGTGTAGCAGGAACGGGTGCCTGTTCTTGCGGTCTTCTCGGCGCCTGAGACCGACCGACTTGGAAGCTGACATTTGCTGAACTAGAGCCCTGTTGAATAACTCCGAGATCAGCAGATGTAGCTGAAGAAACAGAGTGACTTGAATGTGAGCCACTCCCGCTTAACCTTCTCTTCTTCTTGATATGCTTCGTACGATCACCCATATCTCCGACTTTATCCTCGTGATGAGTCGCACTCTCTTCATGCTCCCTCTTCTCTCCTATACTGCTATCATCACTTCCAATGTCCTCATCTTCATTATCGGTGTGAATAACAGTCTCAGCGCTGAAATGATTACTTTCAACACCGGCGTGTGAACTCTCATCTGGGACAGCCACACTCTCTTCTGGATACACTGGTTCCTCCTTGAACTTCACACAACGATCAATCTCATCGCGGTACAGTTCAAATGGATTAACCCAGTTCTCATCACCAAACACCTTGTCGTAATCGATTTGATCATAAGGATCGTTGGTACGAATACGATTTTTCCTCTTGCTGTCCAACCCTTGATTCCGTTCCTCACTTGGCGTTAGGGAATCAATGACTAAACGTTCGAACTCATCAACTGCAACCAAACGCGAGAATGGCGTATTAGAAATGGCATCAGTGATGTTTCTCAGAGGCTCGTTATTGTTGGTGTGTTCGTTATCGTCAGTAGATGAAGCACTCGATCTTGGCTTCATTGCTGACTTCAGAACTATTGGTTCGACTTGTGATGATTCGTTAGTAACTTCACAATCGACAGAAGGTGTCGGATGCTCTATAATAGGCTCAACTGAGTCTGAGTTTCCACCTCCGCTGTTACCTTCTCTATGATTTGCCACATATCTGCGTTGTTCTAAAGTAGTAGAAAGCGCATCTGCAAAATCATCGTATGCTGCTAAGTATATTGCATTATACTCATCAAAGGTAGTGGCTCCAGCGAGAGCATCCTCGACTCTTTGCATAGACGTTATGTCAAACTCAGAGCCATCGTTAAAGTCAGAAATCCGAACGAACTGGTTTAAATCTAACCAGAGGCTCGACGCTTTGGCTGCCATATCACGAGCATCCCAGATCACGTCTTCGATCGAACGTTCTTCTTTCTGACCTATTAGGCCGGCTGCTGCGTCAGCGATAAAGACCTTTCCTGCATTATAAACAGTTCCAGCCATCACTGTAGATTGTTGAACAGCCCTTTGACCTAATGGCGAGACTGTTTCTATGAAGTCCGAAGACTTGTCCTTAACAAACTTGGTAACATTTGTCCAGGACGAAACAGCACTGCCCTGTCCTTCATTCTCCTTAACGAAATCCCCTGTAGCTGCTTTCTCGTCATGAACAACCACCACTTCCTCTTGTGCTCTAGTTAAAGAGTTGGTAGCGAGCTTTGCTATACCAGAAAAGACACGCTGACCACTAGAAACACTGTTGATTTCGTCGCTTGCACTAGCACCGCCGAACATACGTTCCTTAATACTAGCCTTAGCTTCAGGAGCCTTGAAAGACTCTAAAGACATCCAGGTTTTTGCACCTGAACTGCCTTCGCCAGCTTCTGGGTTGGAAGAACTCTTGGCATAAGAGCCAACCTTGTGGCACAAAGACTTAAAGCTAGCCTTGCTACCTGGAACCACTGGAAGGGAAGGAGACTTTCCTAAGGCCTCCTTGTCCTTAGAGCTGGAGTTGACTGGCTCCTTAGCTCTGAGTACATCCGATATGGTGTACTGAGTGGATCCGCTCTTGCCTAGGATACTATCCATGGCAGAGTGGTAGCTCTTGGCTGCAAAGCCTTGCGCCTGAGGTTGAACTTCCCCCACTGACTCGCGCTCACCTAGATTGGTTTCACGCTCTTCTTGCTTGGACCGCTCTGTCCCACCCACGCTTGGGACGTAATTAGCGGCTTGACTGACTATTGACTTGAAATCGACTCTGAAAGGCATTCTTGATGACTCTCTTATTATACAACTATCTGATTGGTAAACGTAAACTGATACCGGCGATAACTGTAAGCGTAGGTAAAGAAAGAAGAAAATTACAAGACGAGTTCTGAGTCCTTTATTCCCCTCCCCAAATAACGCTCTATTGCCTAATTAGGAAAGCGTATGGATTAGAAATTTTTGGGGCGATGTTAGTTAGGGCATATTTGTCCCTTAAGCAGAGAACACGAAGTCGTCCTCACCGTAATCATCATCATAGCTCTCATCATCATCATCGTCATCATCTTCATCATCATATACAGCAGTTTCATCATCGTCATCTGGTTCTATGTGGCCTTCCGCACCAAGGGACTCCATAGAGATATTTTCCAAAGTCTCTCCCTTGAGACTGACATTGTGGCCAACCGTGTAGCTTCCCTCAACAGTGCAGTTTATCAGCGTAGTCTTTGCCTGCACCTTAGCTCCTTTACCAATTATACAGTTTTCGAGGTGAACATCATCCTCAAGGACCACTCCATCCAGCAATACAGAGCCGGAGATTCGACATTTTTGACCAACCGTACAATTAGAGCCAAGAACGGACCTCTTCACGTTGGTTCTCTCACCCAACGTGGTCTCATCACCAATTATACAGTCGGCACCAACGTTGGCAGCATTCTTTGCGCGTTGTTTTTGTCCAGATCCTGTCTCTCTGGCATGCTTTTTCAAAAAGTATCTATTAGCTTCCAAGTAGGATGCCAGGTTGTTACACCTTGCAAACATGGCATCTTTAGGCAATATGAACAGACCAACGGTCTCTCTTGGAGTAGAATGACTCCACGAATCGCGTGCAATGTCACGCTTGATCTTGTTGGCAGATCGATTCGTTATGAACTTGGCTGGTCCTCCTTGACCACTTGTGACAATGTCGTAGACTTTAGAGTTGGCAAAGAATATGAAACCATCCAAAAGGTTGGTGGAAACTTTGGTGTCAGGGTACCTCCAGAGCAGGTGGGTTCTGACTTTCAAGAATTTAGATGCAGCGACGTGAGATTTGGAATAGAGGTCCAAGAGGACAGTGTTACCGTTCTCCTGGTTGGCATAGACGGTGTAATTAGTCTTCAAGACTTTAGAATCGATGGTCTCGAAGGGGTTTCTATAGCTGAGTGCGAGTCCCAAATTATCGGCACTGTTCTCACGATACATCTCTACAAGGACCTGCGAGGGCACGTCTGTGATGAAATCGCAAGGTAATAAGACGACGTTCTGGTGGTTCAACCACGGATTCAAAGTCACGGCTTCTTCTAAGATCGATCCGGTCGACGTTTGTGTGGTTGATTCGCATTTAATTAACGAGGAACTGTTCAGTTGTGGAGATCTCTGCTCCGAATACTTCTTGACAAACTCACTGATCGGTTCCTCGGACTCCTTGTCGCTTATAACTGTGATGGTCTTGAAAGGTGCCTCATCGCACCATTGTAGCACGTATTCGAGCATAGGTCTATTAGCAATCGGCAGAAGAGCCTTGCAGATGCCCGTGTCTTTGATTGAGCTCAGAGGAGACAGATCCGTCCCCTTTCCGCAGAAGATTATAGCATTAAACTCCATTTGTCGGTAGTGGTTGTTTCTTCCTGAGTGATGCTTAGGAGGGAGAGATTTGCGGGTGAATTTTGAGTCAGCAAGTAAATATTTTCGGTGGGGGCAGGGAGAGAGAGTCTACGGATTTTGGGTGGTTTTGGGTGGTTTCGATGCCCGGTGGACCCCAACTTTGGCCCCGGTAGCATAATTTTTTGCCCCGTAGATTCTATTTATTTTCCACCCAAAAATCCTTAGACTCCTCTCCACATTGGTTTGGCCCTCCATCCCCGCCTCCAAAAACTCTCCCACATAACTAACACTCTCTTCTTTAGCAAAAGACAACAGATGAGCGAGGAAAACGACCCACTTTTGGCAGCATTGAACGAAGAGACGGGAGAGACGGCCGCTGGCGACAACGTGGCCGCTCAGGACCCGGTCGACGAAGAAAGAGAGCGTGCATTGACTGGATTAAAGAACAAGTTGATCGAGCACGTCCAATGGGAGTCTCGTCTCAAAGAGTTGAGATTGAGTATTAAAGACCTGGACAACGAGTTCCAGAAGACTGAGGACGATATCAAGGCATTACAGAGTATTGGACAGATCATTGGAGAGGTGTTGAAAGAGCTGGACCACGACAGGTTTATAGTGAAGGCTTCTTCTGGCCCAAGATACATCGTTGGATGTCGGTCAACGATTCGACGTGAAAACTTGATCAAAGGTGTTCGTGTTGCCCTGGATATGACCACTCTTACTATAATGAGGATCTTGCCACGTGAAGTTGATCCATCTGTCTACAGTATGACTACTTTCGAGCCTGGTGAGCTTTCATTCGGTTCCATCGGTGGTTTGGGCGATCAAATCAGAGAGTTACGTGAAGTTATCGAATTACCTCTCAAGAACCCTGAATTGTTCCAAAGAGTCGGTATTAAGCAACCTAAAGGTGTTCTCTTGTACGGACCTCCAGGTACCGGTAAGACACTCTTGGCCAAAGCTGTGGCCGCCACCATCGGTGCCAATTTCATCTTTTCTCCTGCATCTGCCATCGTCGATAAATATATTGGAGAGTCTGCTCGGTTAGTGCGTGAAATGTTCTCGTATGCCAAAGAACACGAACCTTGTATCATCTTTATGGATGAAATTGATGCAATTGGTGGTCGGAGATTCTCTGAAGGTACTTCTGCAGACAGAGAAATTCAACGTACTTTGATGGAACTGTTGAATCAAATGGATGGTTTCGATACTTTGGGACAGACTAAAGTGATCATGGCCACTAATAGACCGGATACTTTGGATCCTGCATTGCTTCGTGCCGGTAGATTAGATAGGAAGATCGAGGTGCCACTACCAAACGAAGCAGGACGGGCCGAAATTTTCAAGATTCATATGTCAAAGGTGCAAAAGCAAGGTGAGATTGAAATGGAAACACTTGTTAAGATGTCGGATGGATTCAACGGTGCTGATATTCGGAATGTTATTACGGAGGCTGGTTTCTTCGCTATTAGAGAGGACAGAGATTACATTATCCAACAGGATCTTTTGAAAGCTGCCCGTAAGATGGTTGACAACAAGAAACTCGAAGGTAAGTTGGAGTACGAGAAGTTGTAAACGTTTTACCTTTGCATACACATATAATAATACTCTAGGATATAACCAATTTCTATATACAAATGTAGGTTTAGCTTTACCGCTTATGCTTCTTGGTAGCCATCTCTTTGACCTTCTTCATGAGTTGGCGTTCTCTCAACTTTTCGTCCTCCAGCTTCTTCTTGTCAGCCTGGGCCTGCTTCTTCTTCTGTCTGGCCTCTGGCGAGTTCTTTTCAACCCAGCTGGCAAAGTTGGCATCGTCAACCGAGTTCAACTTGGCTGCCACTTTACTACCAACTAATTCAATCACTTCAGCACTTGGCTCCTTGGCCAGACTTTCTCTGATGCGTTCTCTTTCTTCAAACATCGCCTTCTTCTTTGCACTGTAAGGCATCTGGACTCCAGCCAGACGCTTGGCTTCATTGCGGGTCAACTTTGCATTACCCCACTTATATGGACGCTTCATCAATGGATCTCTCAAGGATTCGACAATGGATTCTGGGGCATCGGTTCGCACCAAACAACTTGGAATATATGTTCTCTCCTCGACAAGGTCTTCACTGGTACACCATTCGTCATCCTTGGATGGTTCAGGACGTGGCCATGGAATGATAACGTTTTCCATATTTTTCACCCGACGATATGGCATCATCTTGGCGTAGTCTGGATCGTAGTATGCACCTTTGAAAACAACCTCATCTGCAGCTATATGTTTCTCGACTTCTTCGCCGTTCTCGTTCTCCTCGGCAGTGATACCAACAACTTTGATATCCTTTGGATCAACGGTCCGTGGATAGTCCAAGACGTGAGAGTCCTGACCAATTTGCCAGTACTGTCTTGGGACAACGATTTTCTTAGTTTCAGCCAATTCTAAGAACAATCTGTTCGTAGGATAGTGCAATGCCAACACTTTTGTGACGTGACCTTTGTATTTACCCTTGGTGATCAAAACGTGGTCTCCAACTTGAACTTTCCACTGTTCAGGTTTGTTGAACCGTTTCTCTCTAGGAACCTCAGGGAAATCGGATCTCAACGCTGGGATCTGCGCATCTCTCGACATCTTTTCAAACATCTTCCTCAGGAACGGAGGGAACTTCTCCAAGTTCGATCCGTACCGCTTGCTCAGGTTACGCAACGAGTTGGACATTGAGTGAAGTGGTTTGAACGGAGTGAAAAGTTGGAGTGAAAAATCGCAGAGTTTTGCGTAAAAATTTTAGGGCCGATCGGCGGGTCGGTATTGGGGTCGCGGATGGGGGGACACCACCCCAGCCACATTAGCCCCCCTACTTCAGAATCACATGCTCTAAAAATATTTCAGTCCCTTATCAACTAGATGTCTTCTTCCAAGAACCACACCAACAAACCATCAAAGGCACACAAAAGCAAGTCCGGAGCCAAGAAGGACGGTGCTGCTAAGCCACAGAACCACAAGGCTTCCACTGCGGCCGAAAAACCAACCCCTGGTGCCATAGTCGAGGAACCGACTGAGCAACCTGACGCCGCAGAGATTGACGCAGCAGCTGAAGCTTTAGCCTCTGCTCTTGCCGAGGCCGAGATCTCGTTCCAACCAACTCCAACCAAACCTAAGTTGGTTGCTACTCCTTCCAAGGCCACCTCGTTGACTTTTGATCACGTCAATGACTATCCATTAATCGGTGAAACACTAGGATTCCTAAGCAATTTCCCATTAATTAGCTATATTGCAGGATACTTCGCATTGACAGTCAACTTCGTGCTCTCACTCGTTAACTACAGCCCTACTTTGGTCTTCCTGTACAACACTGTGGACTACTACCTGTTCACTGCACTCACTTCAATCGACTCCCGTTATCCAGAAGCTTCCAACTTTTCATACTCAGATGCTGCAGATTACATCGAAGGTTCGACCGCCTACGCCAAATCCGAGCTCGACAGTTACAAGAAAACCGCCTACACCGCATTGGAACAGAAGGTCGACCCAATCGTCAAGAAAGGTAACGACTTTTACGAAAATACCCTCAACACCGTTCTTCCAAACGGTTTAACCGTTGCTGAAAACCAAGACGCTATCAGCAATGAGGTCGAACAGAAGACTGTGGATGCAGAAGGTGAGCTTCAACGTGCCAGTGCTCTTGCTCAGGATACTTTGAAACGTATCGAGCCTTTGTTAAAGCCTTACGTGAACAAGGCATCTGCCATTCCTAACTATGTTGCTCAAGTCTACAATGAAGAGCTTGGAAAATCCAGTTCTACCAAAGATGCAATCACTAACACTACTGCACGTCTTTCAGGTGCAGCTTTCGAACAATTGAAGCCTGCCTTGGAAGCTATTGTTACGAGAGTTGCAGAAGAGGAGGCTACTATCGAACAAGAAGCAGCTGAGGCTAAAGCTGAATTGGATGCTGTGAGAAACAGTGAAATTGACGTTGATGTTACAGTCGATGCCACTGTCACTGCACGCCCAGCCGCTGCCTGATTTTGTACTTTTCTTCTTGTGAAGGGAATGAACGTTTGTCTTTATGCGTTTCTTTTTCTTTTTTTTCTTTTTTATATTCTTATAATAATCGATCTTTTTTGTCCTTTATCTTTTGTTGCTCTTTGTATTAACTTGCTCCCTTTTGTTACTTTCAACTATCCTCTTTTTGTTTCTACTCAATACCTCTTTTGTTTCTACTCAATAACTCTTTTGTTCTACCTCTTTTGTTTCACCTTCTTTTGTTCTCTCTTGTTATCATTTTGTCCAACCTTTGTTTCTTTTTTTGTCTATACTCTTGTTTATACTCTTATCATCTACTCCTTGTCCTATACTTCTTGTTTCAATTCTTGTCAAATACTTCTTGTTTCACTCTTGTCACTACCTCTTACCCTCTCATCCTCATCAACCTACTTATCCGTATTGGATCAACTCAAAGTTCCACATGCTTCGTATGTATGCAAATTGTTACGAGCAATCCTAGTAAAAAAAAACGTAGGCTGATGTGGCTAAGCCGCACAGACAAAAAACTGAACTCCGGAACCTTTAGAAAGGAGTTCGGAATCAGTTTGGACTTGACATGGTATGCATACGTACGTGATTGTAGCCGCGGTTTCACATACCCAAAGGAACCCAGAGGTACCCAGCGGTACCCAATGGTACCTTGTCGGTCCTGTCGGTTACCCTCACTGATTTTGTTACAGCTTCACCACCCTAATTTATTGCCGTGTTTCAACAATGCATAAAGTCCGGGACTTAATGAAATTCACCTCCTCGTACTTGCAATTCAATTTCAGGGATTAGTAATTGGAGTTTCTACTACATAATCATACTATTATTGCCAAATACCAATTGACACATGCCAAATGGCAATGCCAATTCCAATGCAAATTGCGGTATTACCCCACCGAATCCACATTAGCTCATTCCTTGTGCATGAACAAATACCCCCCACATTCATTCATCTTCCTCCAAGTATACGTTAACACACAATACCATATACTCGTTACTTTCCATTTTTAGAACAAAAACCTACACACATTACCCTTGTTTCGCTCTTTAATTTTGTCTCGCCTCCTGTTGTACATTCAATTTCATTCCACACATTTCTTTTTTTCTTTCTCTTCACTAATTTCGGTCATAAAAGAAACATCCGGAACGAAGGGGAAAAAACACACATAAAAAAAAAACAGGTGAAACAAGAGGCATCAAAAGTTACAATGCAACCTTCAATCAACAGACATTCGTTTGTGTATTATTCCTTGAGCTACTTAACTTCTATTGTACCTCTTGTTTTTTTTTTCTTTCTATACCCTCTTTATCTATTCTTTTTCCTTTCTGTCTCACAAAACTTACCTCGTAACACGTCCAAAAGGATTCTTTTCAAACTACGCGTTCCGTCCGAGCCTTCCACGTATTCCACATTATATGCACTCCTACATCAATTGAACACTTTCAAAACTCCATGCATGCGGCTTGCTCTTATTGTGAAACGAGTTTATGCGCCCTAATTTCGCACTGATTGAAATGAACACAAAAAAAGAACCGGGTGAGCCACACGAAAGAACAAAGGAAATTCAAACAATGCTCATGCAGTACTTCCCATTCCCCTGCAACATTTTTCATGCATTGCATGTAGCCACTTGGAGATCTAAAATAAGTCTGATTATCTCTGGTTGTGTGATCCTTAGTCATCATCATCTCTTCTCTAGTCACTTAGACTTTTGTACCAGATGTTCAACAATCCTCAATCGGATCAGCATCGATCCTTCAGGGGAGATATGTTCGCTGTATGCCGAAGAATGCCGCCGTGTCCAGCCATTGGACCCGTCTCATTGCAACCATACTACGTGCCCTTGATGACAGAACCACCAGTTGTTCCTAGTACAACTCCTCGACCTGTCTCTATAGATGTCTCTGCCTCTTCCACAAACTTCAGTCATATCCCACTGATGGTTTCATCTGCATCAACAGCCTCTGACACCCCATTAACTGGCTCTCCGCTTAGTTATCCAAACTCCCCGGCCTTTTCCACAGGCCCTGGAGGTCCAATTGCTCCGCCTACTGGCTACACCTACTCCGATCGCTACTTCCTACCGCAGCTCCCGGCAAACCACACACATAATCTGCCTCCTCCAATACAAATGCCCAACCTAGAAGTGTCACAACAGCAGCAACAGCAGTTCTTGCCACCACCTCAGATGTCTCTTTACTACCAACAATCAATACCTAACCTGCAACCAACCAATCCACAACCAAAGATGCCAAGGTCAAAGCCTCAAAAGATCGATAAAATCACTCCAATAGTCACAGTCACCACCGCCAATGCACACTCTCGCACACAGATAGCCGCACGCAGGTTCGCTTGCAACTTGTGCTCCAAATCATACACCCGGAAGCACAACCTGATGGCCCACAAGCTCTCTGCACACTCTAAAGGCAAGTTCTTCACATGTGAAGTGTGTAAGGCCAAATTCAAACGTGAATCCGGTCTCAATCGCCATGTTCGTGAACAGCATACCCACGCAACCAAGATCTATGTGTGCGGAGGAGTGAATCCTGATGGAACTCGCTGGGGATGTGGCAAGGACTTCTTCAGAGAAGACCAGTTAAAATCACACCTTTCTACGCAAAAGGCAGGTTCCAAGTGCTTGAAGGGACTAACTCCAGGAGTACATACCGAAGTCTCCGGTATAGTCGTCGTCAAACACTTGCCTAATCAGCAGCAATAACCGTACTTGTACACTAATATATCATTAATATCGTTACTTGTACACTAATATATCATTAATATCGTTACTTATCATCTTAACGCTTCCATACGTTGTCAAAACACCATCCATCTTGCAGGTTCATCTGAATCTCCACACCCAGTTGGTCGGCCATTCTCTCCACAAGTCCCGGATCTTTCAAGAACCCTCTTGCTGCAAGACACAGATCACAGTACTTATTCTGCAATAGCTTCTCGGCACGGTTACCAGTCCAGATGCCTCCAACGGCACTCACCAGGCAGGAATCACCAACAACATTCTTTATAGCACATGCCATATCAGACTGTGAGATATGTGGGGCTTTGGATGGTCCCATACCTCCAGATGACACATCTATAAGGTCAACTCCCCATTCGACCAGCTTTGGAACAAATTCAAGAGAGTTCTTCAGTCTCCAACTCTGCTCGTTACTCTCATCGTTATCACTGGCAGACAATCTCACCAAGATAGGGAAGTCTGTAGTCTGAGATCTCACTTCGTTGGCGGCATCCAAGATCTCATGGAGCAATCTAGACCGGTTTTCCATCGATCCACCATACCGATCGGTCCGCTTATTTCCAATCGGAGATAAGAATTGGTTGATCAAGAACCCATGTGCGGCATGGATCTCGACGAAATCGAAGCCACAGTTCACCACAGAGACCCTAACAGCTTCTCTGAACCTCTCCACAACCAATTGGATATCACCCTCTGTCATAACTTTGCTATATGCAAATTGTTCCACCTTCGATGGTCCATAGACGTGATCCAACCATCCACCACGGTCATTGGTCACTGGAACATCAAAAGAATCGTAATACATAGGCAGAACAGACGCTCTATAACCAGCATGCGACAATTGAATGCCAATTATCTTGCCCTGACTATGATAAAAATCTACTATCCGCTTCAATGACTCCTGCTGCTCGGATGTATATATTCCAAGGCAGTGTGGAGTGATACGTCCTTCAGGACACACCGCTATCGATTCCATTATCACCATTGCCGGTCCTCGCATGGCATACTGTGAATAGTGTGCAAAATGCCAGTCCGTAGCCACTCCATCCACTGAAGACGCTGAATACGTACACATTGGTGACACTCCTATCCGATTTGGTAGCTCCAAGTTCCGTATCTTCAAACTTGAGAAAAGTATCGTATCATCTCCACCTCGATATGACCCAGCCACTCCTGGCTGTGCTGGTGAGAAGTAGTTCACATGTGGTGCCTGTGCCGTCACAACACTCGTTATATCCGGCAATTCACTCATAACTTCATACGATTTCTTTATCTGTTTAAAAGAAATCGACTTTCGTTATCGCGGGAGAATTTCTGTTTTCACTGCAAATTCATTGAAAAATTCGGGGAACGGTTCTTTTTTTTTTGAGAAGAATTCCTAATTAGGCAATATCTCCGGAAGCATTGAAAGGATGGACCCTGACGATAGAAGTATGTACCGGGTTATACGAGATGGAATCAACTCAGATCAAAGCCGGCTTCAGCATTTATAGAGTAGATCAACTTCCGTCTCAACAGCTCTTTGTCCTTATAATCAGGTAGCTTCAACAGGTTCACACACGTCGAAGCCGTCGGCAGCCGGTCTCTGTCAGACCCGGAGTTTCGGATTCCGAATTGAGGATTCAACTCGGAAAACCCAAGGAGCGGCTGTTTGGACGATGATGTCACAAACTTGATGAATTTAGATCTCTGTTCTGCATCGAATTCATGCAAGATCTCCCAGAGATACTTCACCGTCACATCGTTCTTCAAGTATCCACCGTACACAACGTTCTTCTCGAGGTCATCAATATCGATCATCTTTTCTCCTCCTGAAAGTAACGTTTGCAACTCGTCTGGATTGAACAAAGCAAGCCAGTGCGGCGGTATCATCTGGAAAAGTCCCTCCAAGAAACAATCCGTCTGCACACTGATCCGGCGATCCAACTTGTACTTGGCAATTGAGTAGACGTACCGTAGTTTGTTGTTGTTCGTCACCGAGATCTCGCTGCCCCCAGGGATTAGACTCGAAGTGATTGTCAAATCATCCAACCGTTCAGTGGTTGTGAATGTGAGGTCCAAGCTCTTCAACTCATCCTCTGAAAACTTCAGTAGCTTTAACAGGTTCGAATACAACTCTGAATCAAAGCTTTGCAAGTCATCAAACGAGTTTCTGTACCGCTGAGACTCTTGACTCAAAGCTGAAGCCCACCTGTTCAAAAAGAACGGCGCAAACGAGACGTCAATCAGTACGTTCTCATACAGACACTTGCCGATGACTTTCCCAAGAAATCTCAACATATGCAACACGAAGCTCCTCGATTCGCTATTGAACTTCGTCTGCCCCGGATGCTGTCTCTCGTATTGCAGTTGTAAAAAAGGACTTGCACTCGGGTACAACTGAGCATCGGAAGTGACATCAAAGAACTTGAATCCACCGTTTCGATCAACATTCTCCTTACTCGGAATGAACGCAGTCGATATGATACTGGTTAGCAGTTCCTTCGTGAGCCCACCACCGTCCACACCGGCCTCTTTCTCACCAAATCCGTTGATAAATTCCACCGACAACGGACCTTTGAACTGATCACTACCGAGCGAATCGAATTGATCAAACGCATCGAATAGAATGTTATCTCTAACAACGGTTCCGTGCGCACGAGGTCCATAAGTGTCGTAATGTATTGCCCTGTCGCGGTTTATCAACGCATGGAACAAAGCGGCTCGTTGCTGGAATGGAACCATATATGGTATAAAGTTGAGGATCAACACGGAGTTGGCTTGCTGAGAGGTATCATCTAAGAGCGAAAACGGCTTGGAATTCTCATTATCATCGACCAAGGGTAAAGCGGTCTTGATATTGAAGCCGTAGATACTATCCAAGTACCAGAATTCTTCTGGGAAAGTCTTAAGGCGTAGATTACGCATGTAGATCTGTCTGAGTAGTTTCAAAGAAAGACGCGCAGACTGATCGATGTATGGCAAAAGAGGAGAGTCAGCATACTGTGACAGATGTTGGCGGAAGACAAGAACGCACTGTATGACGAACCGTTTGAGGAAGTTAACTGCCGATTTGTAATTATCTAGTGACAACTTACCCTTGGCAAAGAGATCGGAATCATGGGTGACAGAAAGAAGGTATGAATAGAGTTCGTTGAACACAAAGATGGTCGTCCAAAAGAGCTGTGGAGTAGCAAACGCCAAGTCCCAAGGGTCGTCATTATCGAAAAAGATCTGAGAATCGTTTTGAATGATCTGCTCGTACAATCTATTGAGGAGATCCATCGGACCTGAGGCCACAATGAGTTCTATAATAAGGCTATTCTGGCACTCCGACGAGGGCGAATAGCGGAGCATCGAGTAGATGAAGTTGATAAAAAGGGGCAAGTCGTCACTGATGGCATTGAGAACTAGTTTGGGGAAGTTGGTCAAATAGAGTTTGTCAACGCTCCGAGGTTTATCGGTTTGCAAGTCTGCGGCCCTAGCACGCAGAAGAAAGGTCCAGAACTGGATAGAATCGTGTGAAATGAGCGACTTATAATGCGACTGGTCTTGGAAGAACCAGAGTTTTGCGACGTTATCGAGGAAGATGCTAGAATCTGGCAGGAAGTCAGATTTCACCACACTAGACAGCACTGTATCTATACGTGAGGGTTCTGTTTCTGTCTGCAAAGCCTGGGAGACAAACTGAGATCCAGTTTCCGTGGCTAGCAGCCGTGAAACAGAGTCGTTAGGGCACAATTCACAGTATCTCCATAGAGAGTTGTAGGCTTTGGAATCAGAGCCAGCTCGGGAACACAAAACGGGTAGCAACCGAGTGTAATCCACGCCATTTACACCGAACAAGTTGACGATTAGGTCCAAAGACTGCACAATGCGGTCAATCAACACATTAGTTGACGCTCTCTGCACAGAATCAATCAAACACTGTGCTGTCTTCCTTGCCTCTTTAGCATCTGTACAGTTCTGCATCAGCTTATCCAAACTATCCAATTGTTTCTGGGATCCAACACCTTCAGAAACCTCCCAGGGGAAGAAGAATCTGAACTGATCCAAGCTAGTTCCATCCCATTGCTCGCTCATCTTCTTTCGTATACTTTTCAACTCTATTTGAGCTCTGACAGCTGCCTGGATCGTCTTGGAGGCTCTTTCCTCTCGTCTATTCTGTTCTCGTTTCGCTCTTTCCCTTCCGGCATTTTGAAGCAACGAACTACGACTGTGTCCTAGAAGGCTACGGTTGCCCAGGTTGACGTTTCGACGCCGCGTACTGCCTGTGAAGTTGAGGCTCATGAAGAGTGAGTGATGCTTAGGGGGGAAGGAATCAGGGCGGGAATTTAGGCTGGGGAAGATAAGCGTCCTGCCCGGTGGGAGCCATGGTAATTACCGGGCGAAATCTCTCGGGTTGCCCCTCGGTAGACACCCAGTGGTGCCCGGTACTAACCCTCACACCCTCCCCGCTATTTTTCACTGCCCCCCTCCGCCACGCGTTACAAATCTTTCTTTCACGCGTATCATTTCTTCTTCTTCAAGTCATCCTCATATTTCCACGATCATGTCGAAACACGAGGCAACAACCTCTCCTTTGACTTCACCCAAGAGAAGACATGTCGATTTGGCCATAGATCGGTCTGTAGGATCATCCTCAGCCCACTCGCTGCCCATCGCCAACCAGTCTATACAACCCAAAGGCTTCACGATGCCTACCCATGGCTCGTTCTCTACACTCAAACTACACAAGAAGCTTGCATCACAACAGGTCGACAACGAGCAGTCGACTTTCGAGAAGGAACTGATTGATATGGAGGCAACTCGTGCTAAAGAAGATAGTACCAACACTTCATGGACCCGACCAGACTTGCCCGATTTCGATCCCGCTAGTTATGACGTCGTGTTCCAACAGTTGGACGCTGATGAGACCCTTATAGATGGATTCTCTGCAGGCCAGTTCTTTGGTGTCACTATGGAAGGTCATAGTGTTCTCTGTAATGTGCTCAACTTCAGACATTACTTCTATGTGCCCGTTCCACGTGGGTTTGCTCAACAGGACTTGGATTCGTTCACTACCTACCTCAAGGCCAATTATCAAGGTATAGTGAAGTTGGAGATCAAGAAGAAAGAATCCATCTGGGGGTTCAATGACAATGCCAAGTTGCCCTTCTTCAAGATCTACACGGACAATTCAAAGCATATTGGCCGTGTCAGATCTGCTTTCGAACGTGGTGAAATCCAGTTCAAAGATCTGTTTTCTACCGCAGGAGGTATGACCTTCGATAACTTACAATACATCATGAGATTGATGGTCGACTGCCACATTGTCGGTATGGGCTGGCTCACTGCTCCTGGCGGTAAATATACCATCGTGCCGAAGTCCCGCCGGGTTTCTAGGTCTCAGTTGGAGATCAACATAGATTTCAAAGATCTCATCAGTCATGAATCCGAAGGTCAATGGTTGAAGATGGCCCCATTGAGAGTGTTATCGTTTGATATCGAGTGTTCTGGACGTAAGGGTATCTTCCCCGAGGCTGAACACGATGCTGTGATTCAGATTGCAAACGTCGTCTCCAAAGTCGGTGATAAAGTCCCGTTCATTAGAAATGTCTTTACCGTCGATACGTGCGCTGCCATCGTTGGTTCTGATACCTTTTCGTTTGATAAAGAGCAAGACATGCTGATGGCATGGAGAGATTTCATTGTGAAGTGTGACCCAGACGTCATGATCGGTTACAACACGGCCAACTTTGACTTCCCATACCTTTTAAACAGAGCTCAGGCATTGAATTTGAAGAACTTCCCATACTTTGGCCGGTTGATCAGATCCAGGCAAGAAGTTCGGGACTCTGTGTTCTCATCGCGTGCATACGGTACTCACGAAAGTAAAGTGGTGAATATCGAAGGTAGAATGCAACTGGATCTGTTCCAATTCATTCAGCGTGAGTATAAATTACGGTCATACACTTTGAACGCGGTCTCATCACATTTCCTTGGCGAACAAAAGGAAGATGTGCCGCATTCGATCATTACAGACTTGCAAAATGGTAACAGAGAGACTCGTCGTCGTCTGGCCGTCTACTGTTTGAAAGATTCCTATCTCCCCTTAAGATTGATGGAGAAACTGATGTGCCTGGTCAATTACACTGAGATGGCTCGTGTGACAGGTGTCCCCTTCTCGTATCTATTGTCGCGTGGTCAACAAATCAAGGTCATTTCGCAACTGTTCCGTAAATGTCTTGCATTGGACGTTGTCGTTCCAAACATGAAGAGTGAAGGTGTCAACGAAGAATACGAAGGTGCTACCGTTATTTCACCGGTTCGTGGCTATTACGACGTTCCAATCGCGACATTGGATTTCGCTTCCTTGTATCCATCCATTATGATGGCTCATAACATCTGTTATACCACACTTGTGAATAAGCAGACCATCGATCGTCTTGGATTGAAAGAAGATGTCGACTATGTGACCTCACCTCACGGTGATCATTTCGTCATGGACCATAAACGTAAAGGTATCTTACCGACAATTCTCAATGAGTTGCTCACTGCCAGAAAGCAGGCTAAGAAGGCCATGAAGATTGAGACCGATCCATTCAAGAAACAGGTCCTCAACGGACGTCAACTTGCTTTGAAAGTTTCCGCCAACTCTGTCTATGGATTCACCGGTGCGACAATCGGTAAGTTACCATGTTTGGCCATCTCGTCTTCTGTCACAGCTTTCGGTCGTCTCATGATCGATAAGACCAAGAATTCCGTCATGGAGAAGTATAGCATTAAGAACGGATTCCCTTACGATTCTCAAGTGATCTACGGTGATACCGACTCTGTGATGGTGAAATTCGGGTATCCAGACTTGGAGACCTGTATGAAACTTGGTGAAGAGGCTGCAGAATACGTGTCTTCAAAGTTCAAGAACCCTATCAAGTTAGAGTTCGAGAAAGTGTACTTCCCGTACCTGTTGATCAACAAGAAACGTTATGCAGGACTCTGGTGGACCAAACCTGAGAATTTCGATAAGATGGACACCAAAGGTATTGAGTCTGTTAGAAGAGACAACTGTCGGTTAGTCCAAAATGTGATCACACGAGTGTTAGAACTGATCTTGGAAGAAAGAGACGTTCCTGCGGCGGAAGAATTCGTTAAACGGACCATTGCCGATCTTTTACAGAACCGTGTGGATCTGTCGCAGTTGGTGATCACCAAGCAGTTGTCACGTCAAGACTATGCAGCCAAGCAACCGCACGTGGAGCTTGCTGAGCGGATGCGGAAAAGAGATCCAGGTTCTGCACCTGCAGTTGGTGATCGTGTTGCGTATGTGATCATCAAGACAGCCGGTGAACGGAACTGGGAAAAGTCCGAAGATCCGCTCTACGTGCTAGAGAACTCGTTGCCGATCGATACCAAGTACTACTTAGAGAACCAATTGTCGAAACCGTTGATCCGTATCTTTGAGCCGATCCTAGGAGAAAGACGTGCCAGAGAACTGTTGAACGGTTCTCATACTAGAACTGTCCACGTCTCCTCAGGTAAGACCGGTGGTTTGATGAGATTCACTCGGAAGTCGAACACTTGCCGGAGTTGTAAGGCACCAATACCTGACAGTCAAACCTTATGCAAGAACTGCAAGGGTAAATCGGGCGAGTTGTATGCGAAAGAGCTCGCCTTGATGAACAACCTCGAAAGTAAATTCGATCGACTCTGGACGGAGTGTCAGAGGTGTCAAGGTTCATTACATCAAGAGGTTCTTTGCACAAACAAAGATTGTCCAATCTTCTACATGCGTAAGAAGTGCCAGAAGGATGTTCTGACACAGGCAGACGAGCTGAAGAAGTGGGAAAACATCACTTGGTAAGGCTCTCTCTATCTATATATTTAATCTAAATCCCCTTGGGAAATCCTTCGGCCCCGGAGTTGCCTAATTAGGAAACTGCCATTTTTTTTTTGTTTTTTTCACTCACGGATACTTTGGTGTTTTTTCCATGCTTACATAAGATTCTTTCCTCGTTACCGAGTCGGACAGCAGGAAACGG
The DNA here is from genome assembly GCA_030574155.1 of Xiuguozyma insectalens. Lineage (NCBI taxonomy): Eukaryota > Fungi > Ascomycota > Pichiomycetes > Pichiales > Pichiaceae > Xiuguozyma > Xiuguozyma insectalens. The sequence goes on along the minus strand of JAJMEL010000007.1, from coordinate 131,450 downwards.
ACCCGGAAATTTTCTTGCAGTTATCCTCCCCGGAACCGCAACCAATAATGTCACGATGATTGCAAAGACTGAATGATGCCCCCCGCATTTATTATATATTGCAGATTTCGCTGTGGGGAAAAACTCTGACTTTTCAGTAACAGAGATGGTTTTCGGGATAATCAGACGTGGAATGGCCACTGTTGCCAAAGAGGGCACAGCTGCTGCCAAAGAGGCCACAAACCAAGCATATAAGCCAAGATTCAAGACATTCAAAATCTATCGTTGGACTCCGGACAAGCCAGACGAACAGCCTCACATGGAAGACTACAGGTTGGATATGAACAAGTGTGGACCGATGATGTTGGATGCGTTGTTGAAAGTGAAGAATGAAGTTGATCCAACGTTAACATTCAGAAGATCATGCCGTGAAGGTATCTGTGGATCATGTGCTATGAATATCAATGGAGTGAATACATTGGCATGTATTACTAAGATCGACAAGACAACGAGTGATCCTGTCAAGATATATCCATTGCCTCACATGTACGTTGTTAGAGACCTTGTTCCGGATTTAACATTGTTCTATCAACAGTACAAATCTATTCAACCATATTTGCAGACTACTGGTGAGCCACCTGAAAAGGAATTTATACAATCACAGGCTGATCGTAAGAAATTGGATGGATTGTACGAATGTATTCTTTGTGCCTGCTGTTCAACATCTTGTCCTTCCTACTGGTGGAATCAACAAGAATATCTTGGACCGGCAGTCTTGATGCAATCCTACCGTTGGATGGTTGATTCTCGTGATCAAGCAACTGAAAAGAGAAAGCAACTTCTTCAAAACTCTATGTCTCTTTACCGTTGCCACACCATTATGAATTGCGCTCGGACTTGTCCAAAGGGTTTGAACCCTGGTAGGGCCATTGCTGCTATAAAGAAGAGCATGGCATGGGAATAGAGAGTATTTATTAAGCATTTAGCAAGATATCCAGTCAGCAAGCGTAGCAAGCGCAGCGAGCGCAGCGAGCTGATGAACGTAGTTGTAAGCAAGTGACTCTAAGTGAATGTAGTGTGCTTAGATAAGTAGACCAGTAGAACTGATCCGTACTCTTTGAACAAGAGACCCCACAATTTATCTCTCCCTTCTGCATGTCACTTTCTTCTTACACGACACAACTACCAAACCTCCTCAACCACGTATCGAAAACCATTCCAACCACACAATTACACAACTCAGACCCAGACTACATCACTGCCACAATCTTCAAGTCGTTGCCGGACTCAACAACGTTCCAAATCGACCTCCGTATAGACTACAACCGATCCTTTCGAACTCCTTGGATCCTTTTCCGAATCTATCAAGTACATTACGAAGAAGAAATAGAGACAACGAAACTCAGTTGGGACGAGACAACACTAGAACAGGTCATCAACCCACACAACTACCAGGGACATATACAACATACAATAGATATCACCGATCTAAACGGTCAAGGCCCCTACTATTTTCTTCATCCCTGCACCTCTGCTGAGCTGTTTGATTCAATCATCGACTGGTGGGAATTCTACTCTTCAATATTGACTCAGTAAAGGACGCAAAGTTTAACGATGTCATCCGCTTTCAGTCAATTGCGTACCCAGTCATTGTCATTGGAGAACCAACTCAGTGGGAAACTTGCACATTACTCAGAATTCGCGTCCACCCCAAGTTCGCACGCTTCAAACGATGAAAATCGTACCAAGCAAGAGATCGAATCATTGCTTGGTCAATTAGGTTCAGTCTGTACCGAGATGGAACGTATGACAGATTTGGACCCAAGCATTTCAACATCAAAGATGCAACAGGTTGCTCGCCACAAGGAGAATCTATCACAGTTCCGGATCGACTACGGCCGGATCGAATCAACCATCCAGGATGAACGTAACAGATTGAACCTGTTATCTTCTGTGCAAAACGACATACAGGACAGACAAGAGACCGTTCCTAACAGTGACGCATATATGATGGATGAGAGAATGAGAATTGACAGACAGCATGGACTTGTCGATGGATTGATGAATCAAGTCTTGGAGACTAGAGACGAAATTCTTCGTCAACGGTCTACTCTACGCAATATGGGTAACAAATTACAACGGTCCCTGTCTACGATGCCTGGAATCAACATTTTAATGAGCAAGATCAACACCAGACGCCGCAGAGACCAGCTCATAATGGCCGGTGTCATCACCTTCTGTATTATATTCCTCTGGTGGGCCATGTAAGGTGGTGTGTACTACGGGGCCAGGGCGGCGCAAATATTTCAGTCCATTTTCACCTCCAAAATTCTTTCCAGCTTCGCATCACTTTCTTCTATGTCTTTTGAAGAGTCGAGGTCGGCCATTTTGACCACGGTCACCGAATTGGCCGGATCCAATGAGCTCAGTGCCATCAGGGATACACCACTCTATGACAAACCTGACACCAAGAAGTCATTGCTGGACCATGGCTTTAAACCTGAAGATTTTCCCGTTGATAAACTCGGTGTTCTCAATGCAGCTTTCACGGACGTGTTGGCGCAATTCATGGAATCCAAGGACCTGATCGTGCTGAAATCAGCAGTGCTACTGGATGTTTCGATCCTAATATCCGAACTTTGCGACCGAAAGACGATTCCAATCCAAACTTTAAACATCATTCTACTCACTGCACTTCCTCTGGACTCTATCGTCAATGACTTCTCAGATTTCTTGTTTGGTAACAAGCAGAGACAGTTGAAGCTTACACTTGACAACAATCTGATAGGAAGAACAAAACCCGGCTCGGTTCTTTTACGTGTCGGTAATAATCTCATCCCTCAACTGTACAACGAACTCACATCTCACGACCTGTTCAGCGCCAAACTTCGATTCTTGATCCAGGGTGCCATAGATATCGACGATAAGTTATCGCTAGCCAGCGATTGGAACTTGAACAACCAACAACAACTGTACCAAGGGTTTTCTAAATCTCGTGGCTGGCCTACTTCGTCATCCACCGGTTTATTTGCTAATTATATGAAACTATGCCTTTGGATCACGTCACATAGCATCGAAGATATTGTTCGTGATCTCAATACGGTCGATCCGATACCGATTCAAGATATCAAGACGATTGTTAATGAATTGGAGGCCATTAGACCTGAATCGGGTAAAACAGTGAAGTCCACAGAAGTCGATTGGGTTCTTGATCAAGACGAGTTCAGAATTCAGCTGAAGTCGCGTCGGAACTGGGTCGCATTGATGTTCCAAATGGCTATAATATGTCATTTCCTAGAAGGATTGTACACCAAGTCAGTGATCGAGGCACTCAATGCTGCCAAATCTGTCAATGGTAAATTCGGTTCAGCTCCGGAGGGACTACAGAAGACATACAGTTCAGAGCGTGTTCGGAACTCATTACAACAGACATTGAACAAAATTCGGTCTAAACTATTGAATCACGAGCGTCAAGCATTGACAAGTGCACTGGATTCGGAAAAGGTCTGGCAAGTGATCAAGTTGCAACAGTTCAATCATCCAGATTTGAAACAGCTTAAATCTATCTCAGAGTCCAAGAAACGGAAACGTGACGAATACTTGGATGAGATCGAGAAGAATCCAGCACAGAAGAGGAAACCTTACTTCCACAAGATGGGTATCCCACGTCTGACACGTGCATGGAAGACAGAGATCGGTCTTGACCGGATCAAACAGGGATTGCTGGATAAATCTGAACTCGTTGAGAACTATCAGGATGAATTATATAGAGTCAACGGAGAGTTGGAATCCACCATGGATACCGATCAAGACAATACGACTACGAAACAACTCCGTCAAGAAAGGACTCTACTGGATTGGAAACTGCTCCGTCTTTCAAGGGAAAGAGGCATCTGGAAGTCTAAATAGAAATAACTAAATCTAAACCCCCCGAATCTTAACTTAAACTCCTTATCAAAGTCCGATGCGCCGCAGCACGTGACCCGTCATCATCTTTCGGCCTTTCCACATTTTGAATTTTTCAAAGGACTCTCTCGGGGTTTCTCAATCTTTCACTTCTAATCTTAACTTTCTTCTTATTTCAAAGAAATGCCTGTCTCTGTCAAAACGGGCTCTCAAACAGAGTCCTCCATCACAGAGCTCGCCTCTGCCACCGTTGATGCTCCATTCGGTACTCCCTTGGATCCTTATCAGTTGAAGGGTCAGAGTTTAGCCACCCCTTACCATGTCATCGAGGCCACTTCGTATCTGTTATCAGAGCGTGTTTTCAACTTCTCTCTGCCAGGAGGTCCTCAGGTGTCAAGAACCGACAACCTGTTGAAGCTCTGGACCAACTTGAACCGTCTTAATTTGAACAATGTCGTTCCTGAAGTTACCAACCTCGATATCACTACCGGTTGTGGTGATATCGTCCGTGGTTATCTGCACGATAAGCACTCCAGTCCTGCCACCGTCTTGGGTACTACCGCTGCTTTGAAGTTCTTCAAGTCAGCATTCAAAGCACAGAGTCTCGCCAACTTGCCACTCTCCTTGCAAATCGCTACTCTTGACTACGATTTCAACCAAGGTCAACTCATATCTAACTATGGAGATGCTTTGAAAGTTGCACGTTTCTTGAGATTGCCGGTCTTTGTCTCATCTTCTGTTTCGGAGGCTCAACATTACTCTGCTCTCTCTATCGCTCTTGCCAAAAAAGGTGTCGCCAATGTTCACCTCTTTGACGGTCTTTCCTCTTTAAGAACTTCCCAAACCATCTCCAATGTCCTCGGTACATCCGAGCTCTCCAAGTTGGTTACTCAACTCAGCTCCAGACTCGCTAACGTCAATTCCAAGTTGTCTACAGAGAAGGTTTCGTTTGCCCTCAACCAGTTGAACTCCATCGTCGGCACTCACTACGTCCCATTGGAATACTTTGGTTCCACCTCGGCTGAAACTCTTTTCGTCGCTGCTCCTGCATCCGATCCATTATCCGTCGGCTTGCTTGAACACATCGACAGATACTCTGCTACTGCCGCAGCTATTGTTGTGAAGTCTCCATTGCCTTTCGATGTTCACAGCTTCAATGAACTTGCTGGATTGGCTGCTAAGAAGATCGTCGTTCTTTCACCAGAACTCAAATCCGACATCCAGGCTTCTCTATATCTCGATGGTAACTTCTCCATTGAAGTCATCGATGAATCCCAGGTTCCATTCTCTCCAGATAGATTCGAGAACTTGTTACAAACCTACGTCGATGTCGAGAAACTCCACAAGTCTACCGGTTCTTCGTTCAGATTCTTCCTCAACGACAACTCCAAGTGGTTGGACGTTCCAGGTAAAGTTGCCTTTGCACTCTCCTTGGTGCCACAATTGTCTGTCAAGTACAGACCAATATACGATAATACAATCGATGCCGGTGCATTTGCTGCAGATGTTACCGCTGGACAAGATCTCGAAGGTAGATTCAACCTTGTCATTGCCGAGACTGAGCAATTAATCAATTCTGCAGATGTCATCTCTTCTTTGAAAGAAAACGGTACTTTACTTGTTGTGAACCCAGTTGACAAGCCATTGGATACGGAGAAGTTCATTGAGAAGTTATCACCAGCCACAAAGAAGCTTCTTGCTGACAGAGAATTGGATCTCAACATCTTGGATCTTAATGCTGTCGGCGAGGACCCTGCTACGAAGGGACGTACTGCCCAAATTGCTATCCAAGTCGCATTCTGGACAATTGCATATCCAGATTTGGAAGTGTCACCAATGGTTAACAAGATCTGGAATTCTTATGGATCTGAGGCTGAACTTTTAGCCTCTGTTATCGCCAACTTGGCCGAGAAGACCAGAAAGGATGGATTCAAATCTATTCCATTCCAATCTGGTTGGTCTAAGATTGAGGATGAAGCCGATGACGTGCAATTACCTCAATTGAGAGATACTTCATTCATCAAGAACCCAAGAGAACAGTTCCTTGAAGATGAAACACCACGACTTGCATCTAATGATTTGCTCGCCAAGCAGTTGATCTTCAAAGAAGCTTACGATACCAAAACCGCCTTGCGTCCAGATCAACCAACTGAAAACTTTGTCATTCGTGTCAAGGAGAACAAGCGTGTCACTCCTCTCGACTATAACAGAAACATCTTTGAGATCGAGTTCGATATCTCTGGTACTGGACTCAAGTACAGTATCGGTGAAGCGCTTGGTGTTCATGCAAGAAACGACCCTGAAGCTGTTGAACATTTCATCAAGGTTTACGGAATTGATGGTGATGCGTTAGCCCAGGTTCCATCGAATGGTGTCTTCCAAGAGAGAACTATCCGCCAGGCCTTAACTGAAAACTTGGACTTGTTAGGAAAGCCATCTAAGAAGTTCTACGAGGCACTTGTCGAATATGCAACCAACGATGCTGACAAGAAGGTGTTGAAGAGACTCGTTGCTCCTGCTGGTGGTGCCGACTTGAAGTCGTACCAAGAGGAGGCATGCTACAACTATGCTGACATCTTTGAGAAGTTCGGTAGTGTGAGACCACCTGTTGAGAAGTTGTTGGAACTCATCCCACCTCTCAAGAGACGTGAGTACTCTATTGCCTCTTCGCAGAAACTTCATCCAAATGAAGTTCACCTTTTGGTCGTTGTCGTTGACTGGGTCGATAAGCTTGGACGTAAGAGATACGGTCAATGCTCGAAATACCTCAGTGACTTGAAAGTCGGTGATGAATTGGTTGTTTCCGTTAAACCATCGTTGATGAAGCTGCCACCAACTACCGAACAACCAATTATTATGGCTGGTCTTGGTACTGGATTGGCTCCATTCAAGGCCTTCATGGAAGAGAGACAGTACCAACTCGAGAATGGCGAAAACGTCGGTGAAGCTTACCTTTACTTGGGAGCTCGTCACAAGAAGCAAGAGTACCTCTACGGAGAATACTGGGAATCCTATTTGGATGCCGACTTGCTTACCCACTTGGGTGCAGCCTTCTCCAGAGACCAAGCTAATAAGATCTATATCCAAGATCGTATTAGAGAGAATTTGGAAGACTTGACTGATCTCGTTATCAAGAAGAAGGGTCACTTCTACCTCTGTGGACCTACCTGGCCAGTTCCTGATATCACCGCCTGCTTGGAAGACATCTATACCAACGATGCATCCAAGAGAGGCGATGTTATCGATGCCGTTCAAGCTGTTGAAGACATGAAGGAGGAAGGAAGATATGTCTTGGAAGTCTATTAGTTGCTTCATTATATTATTTAAATGCCAATCAGTTGTGCAAGCTCTTCTTGAGTTAACTTTGTAGATTCGAGTGCAGCCTTGGCGGCCTCATCATTATCAGTCACCGCATTCGCGATCCGGCGTTTCCTGTCTTGTAATGACTTAACACGGGTCTCAACAGTATCAGACAGAAAGAACTCGTACACATCGACAGGCTTGGTCTGACCAATACGATAGACACGATCAATAGCCTGAGCACCCACTGCAGGGTTCCAGAATGGCTCGTAGAGAATAACCTGTGTACAGAAGGTCAAGTTGAGACCCAACGATCCGCACTTAAGAGAACATAACAAGATCGTCTTATCAGAATCCGTTTTCATCACATGCAATGCTTCATCCTTTTGATTTTTATTCATGGTTCCATCAAACCGAACACATTGATACCCATGCTTAGCCAATTCCTCACAAAGAATGTCCAGCATCTTTGTGAACTCCGAGAAGATGATTGTCTTCCTAGTTGGGTCGTTACCCATTATTTCCAAGATCTTTTCCACTTTAACAGAAGATCTATCAGAAGCAGAGATGGAGGATGGTGATGGCTTATTGATTGATAAGTCTTTGAACATTGACGTAATGTCCACATCAGAAAGCAGCTTCTTTTCACCCTTCGTCATAACAGACTCTTCCACAGTCTCAGCATCCTCATCTTCAGCTAATGTGTACAGAACTTTCCAATGATCACACATCTGACGTAGTCGTAAGAGGCAAACAAACATCACCATATAGCCCAAACCCGTAGAATAACCATATAACTGCTGTTGCCTAACGGAGACTTCATCTTTCTGATTCAAGACTTTAGTATCATGGGATTTCATCTCATTGACACCGGCCTTCAGTTTTAATTTACCATCAGAAAGTGATCTCATACCTCCATTTCTAAGATCATCACGAATAGAATCTTGCAACTCCTTATATGCCGCTGATTCAAAAGGATTCTGTTTAAGTAACTCGATATGATGTATTTTCTCGGGCAGTTTCAATTCACCGTTAACGATAGATTTGTTACGGCGGATCATACAATCCTTCAAGAGATGACGAAGTGAATCAACAAAATCAGTCAGTTTGGTCCGTTTCCTCGAGAACTCTGATTTCCAAACATCTTTATCCCAGTACTTATTAATTCGAAGGAAATACAGTAGTGACCAAAGTTCCGAGATGTTATTCTGAATAGGTGTACCGGTAACACACCAACGACGATCACTCTGAAGTCGGAAGCATGCCCTGGAGGTCTTACTGCCTACATTTTTGATCATGTGTGCCTCATCAAGAATAATTCTCCACCAGATACATCTGAATAATACACCACCAGAACCCTCAGATCCACTGGCAGCATCATACATGCATGTGGGATAAGATGTGATGACAACGTCATACCTTGCGAGTATTTTAACGTCAGACGTTTTCTTTGGACCATGGAAGCAATAGACAGATAGATTAGTCTTGGAGTGAATCTCATTCTCCCACTGTGTAACGAGCGAGGCAGGACAGACGATCAAAGTGGATTTGATCTGCGGTAGTAAAGTCTTTATCTTGGGTTCCAATCGATTATAAGGATTGGACACTATCAGGGCCAGCATCTGTACAGTTTTACCGAGTCCCATATCATCACATAGCAACCCACCTTTCATTGGATCACCCGGTAGCTTCTCTCTTTTCAAGAAGAACTTCAAGCTCTTGACTTGATGATTCATCAGATCAACTTCGAGCCCGTCCACTTTCCTACTGGCAGGATCCACATCTTGGCCGTCTTCGGAATTGGTATCAGAATCAGCATCAAAGAAGGAAAGAACCTGCTTAGCAAGTTTCTGATCGTTCTTGAAAGCCTTTGGGTGATCCAGAAACCCGTCACCATCCATATTCTTGGTTACCTGTGTCTTTTGATCACTGTACGCAGCAAACCCTCCCTCTGGATTCTTCAACTTGCTCAAATTGACCTTTCTATTCCATGATTTGTCGTTCACTGGGATCGGTTTCATGTAGTCTACATCATCTTTCGGCGGCTGGATCGGAATTGCATGCTTACTGGACGACTTCTTCACAGATCTGGATCCAAACGAAAACACCGGTGGTGGTAGCTTCTTCTTTCCGTCATTCAACCACGGTTTCGGTTTCGGCTTTGATTCCTTCTTCTTGGACTCAGAACTGATTGTCATCCGCTTCAGACCCCATATCATGTCATAGGGGTCTGTAGAAAGTTCTTTGTGCTCCATCTTCAAAAAGAAGAAGTGATGCTTAAAGAAGAGAGATGAGAATTCCCCAATGAGGCAATTATTTAGGGATTGTAAATAGAGGTGGTAGACTGATAATGCTTTATTACGTGTTACTGGGCTGTGAGATTGATTACTATACACGATTGATCTAGGGAGGTTGACCTAGGCTAATTACTATCTAGCTGCCACTGTGGGATAGACTGCTCTTGGGACTGTTCTTTGGACTCTTGCTCGAGAGCAGTGCGTTGCCAGGCAGGAATGGAGGACTTGTCACCTTTCAAAACATCATCCACTGAAGGGATTGAGGATGTAGAAGGGATATTGAGAGGTTTATGCTCAGAAGTCGGGCTTTTAGAAGAAGAACCAGACTTGGTACTCGGACTCTTGGACTTCTCGTTCAGTTTACCTATATTGGCAATACTGTTCTGGCGAGAGCTCGATCCGGACCTCTGTTGTGTGAAGTAGTTTGCACTGTGTCTCTCAGCATTCAATTCAGCCTTCAACTCTTCCATTTGGGTCTCTAGAGCCGACAGTTCAGAGCTGATCGTCTGTTTCTGAGAATCAACAGATTTCATGAGCACAGTCTTGATATTATCCACCTCCAACTTCAAGTACTTGAGGGTCTCCTCGTTCTGAAGGTTCTTCTTATTAGTCTGTGTAATGATCGAATCGATCTGAGTCAACGTCTCGTCAATCTGCTTGCTCTTAGCTTCCTGCTTTTCATAGAACGCCTTCTGGTCGGCTTCAAACTTGTTCAATAACGACTCGATTCTCAAAAACTCCTGGTCAACACCTTCTTTCTCCTTCTCAAGCTCAGTCTTTGACGCAGGAACAATCTTTGGAACTATATACCGTTTAGCCACCTCGTATACTCCGTAGGCCAACCCAGCAGTAGCAGCACCCATAATAAGGTAATCTTTCCAATCTCTCTCAGGAGGCAGCGGTCTGTTATAAACAGGATATGCGGGGAATGCATGCTGCTGTGACTGATAACCAGAGCCATTACCACTACCGGAACCATCCTTGTAATCCTTTGTTGGTGGTACTGGACCTTGATTACCTCCTCCATTCACTGTTGCTCCATTCACTGTTGCTGTATCTGCCAGTCTCAATGCCTCCTGGATTTCACCATCGGAAAGTCCCTTCGAGTGCAAAAACTCGATCTTCTTGTTTAATGACGAGTTAGCGACCGAAGGTTCTTTCAAGAACGCCACTGCGTTCGTTATCAGCTCGTTGTTGACACCCATCAGGGAAGAAGAAGTGTTATCTAAGGGGAAGAGATTGCGGGGAGTCACTGGGGCGGTGAAATATTTCAAGGGGGTGGTGGGTGGGTGGATTTTTCACTTCCCCACACCAGCTGGATCCAGCTGGCTTAGCCAACTAAGTACTATGTAGAGAAAGGGGGTATATAATATGTACTAGTATACCCTAAATGAGCTCATAATCCCACCATTCTGTAGCAAATCTCCAACGTTATACCAAATACAACCCTAACTAGCCTCCATTCCCACCCCCTACCATACTGTACCACCCTTGCCCTACCACCACTCCCTCTCAGCCGGGTCTGAAATTTCCTCTCCTTAAATCAGAGTCGCGTACTTGAAGCCCAAACCGGTTTTTAAAAATCTTCTTCTTCTAAGCATCACACGGCTGCTTCCAGACGATCATGAGCGGGAGCAGGTTGAACACAGAAAGTGCCATGGGAGCGAAACCAAGCAATGAGACCGCTGGAACAAGCTCGAACTTGCCAGATGCAGACAGTTTGCTGAATCAATTCGGTTCAAGGCTCGAAGCTGAGGCTGCCATCGACTCTCTCAATTACAAAGAGGCAAACGGCATGAAGATGATGAACAATGAATTCCAATTGCTGACTACACCGAATGGAGTGTTTGTTGAGCCGCAGTTGGTTGATTCTCTCAAGGATAAGCTTGTCGATCTCGATCCAAAGGTCTTTGAAAAGATCTCGAGACGATCCAGACTGATCAAGCAGGAAGAGGAACCATTGAAACAGTTGAAACAGCATAGATTGGACGAATTGATAACTGTACAGAACGTTGCCGAGACAGGTCAAGTGGACGGTGGTATTAAACGTCTTGCCAACGTCGAAGAGGCTGGTATCGGTCCTGCCAGAAAGAAACGTGTTACACGCAAGTCCAACAGAACTGGCAAGCGTGGCAGTGCGGGAAGTGGCGGAAGTACAGCCAAGTCTGTCGAGACTACCAACACTAAGGTCACTTTGAAGTTGAAATTGACCATGAAAGAACAGAAGGCTATCACCAAGCAGTACGACAACACGTACATTTCCATCTGGAAAGACATGTCAAGGAAAGACGGTCCAAAGGCCTATAGAATGTTTCAACAGACCGTGCAAGCGAAGGCGATCAATCTTCGTAAGACTGGACAGCTTGCATCGCGTGAAAGTAAACGTTGGAAGGTTAAAACCACCAAGAATATTAAAGACCAGCAGACTAAAGCCCGTCGGTCGATGCGTGAGATGTTGAACTTCTGGAAGAGGAACGAACGCGAAGAGAAAGCTCAGAAGCAACGCCAGGAACAGGCTGCCATTGCCAAGGCACGGAAAGAGGAGGAAGAACGTGAAGCCAAGAGACAGTCACGTAAGCTCAACTTCCTTATCAACCAGACCGAACTTTATTCTCATTTCATTGGTAACAAGTTAAAGACCAGTGAGATCGAAGGTGATATGGGTGATAAATCCTTACCTGCCGGCGCCGTGCAAGACGGAAAAGCTGTCGACAATATCGACCTGTCTGGTTCGAAGAAAGAAATGCATGAACTTGACTTTGATGCCACTGACGATGCCGATTTAGAGAAGGCTGCTGCTGCCAACGCTCAGAGCGCACTTCTGGAGGCACGTCAACGTGCCCAAGACTTCAATAAAGGTGCACCTAATAATGGCGATGATTTGAATGAAGGTGAGATGAACTTCCAGAATCCAACCGGTCTGGACGACCTCACCATTGAACAACCTAAGATGCTCGACTGTACTCTCAAAGAATACCAAAAGAAAGGTCTCAACTGGCTGGCCAGCTTATACGAGCAAGGTATCAACGGTATCCTTGCCGACGAGATGGGTCTTGGTAAGACCGTGCAGAGTATTTCCGTCTTGGCATACTTGGCGGAGAAACATGACATCTGGGGGCCATTCTTGGTTGTTACGCCTGCATCTACACTTCACAACTGGCAACAGGAAATCTCTAGATTTGTTCCTGACTTTAAAGTGCTGCCGTACTGGGGTACTGCCAAAGATCGTAAAGTTTTGCGGAAGTTCTGGGATAGGAAGAGTATCGTCTACAATAAAAACTCTCCATTCCATGTTGTTGTCACATCGTATCAACTTGTCGTTGCAGATGCTCAATACTTCCAAAAAATGCGTTGGCAGTACATGATATTGGACGAGGCTCAAGCCATCAAATCGTCACAATCGACTCGTTGGAAGTCTCTGTTGAATCTCTCGTGTCGTAATAGGTTGCTCTTGACAGGTACACCTATTCAAAATAACATGCAAGAGTTGTGGGCCTTACTGCATTTCATCATGCCATCATTGTTTGATTCGCATGATGAATTCAGTGAATGGTTCTCCAAAGATATCGAGTCTCATGCTAAGGCACACACGGAATTAAACCGTATACAGTTGAACCGTTTACACGCCATTTTGAAGCCATTTATGTTACGTCGTATCAAGAAGAACGTCCAGAGTGAATTGGGTGATAAGATCGAGATCGATGTTTACTGTGACTTGACAAACCGTCAAAAGAAACAGTACAAGATGCTTCGGTCACAGATCAACCTGGTTGATCTGATCGAGAACTCTAAAAAGATTCATACTTCAGAGTCTGGTGACGAACAGCAAGATTCTTTGATGAATGTCGTTATGCAGTTCCGGAAAGTTTGTAACCATCCGGACCTGTTTGAAAGAGCAGATACACAGTCCGCATTTGTGTGTGGACGATTTGCTGAGACCGGTTCATTGATTAGAGAGAACAACGAGGACTTGCTTGAATTGGATTACACTACACGGAGTGCTATTGAATACAACATTCCAAGGCTTGTGTTTGATGAGATCGCTGCACCATTCAACAATGTGATTGCCGATAAAGAGTGTGCATTGAAAAAATTGAGCGTTTGGGCTACTGCCAACATCAGCAAGAGCGAGTCTCTTGGATGCCTTCGTTTGCTAGGCGAGACACCCGGCGAAGTTGCCAAGCAGGCACAGAAGTGTGCATTAGAGAATGCGATCGACTTGAGAAGTTATAGTGAGCCAAAGCCACCATCATCTTCGAAACCATCACTGATTTTGGGTGAAAAACCATACCTGAAAGAGTTGAGCACGGTCTATTCAAACAACTACTTTGAGATGTACATGGCCAACCAACCACAATGTGCATTTGACTCTGCTAGAGCACCACCTGTTGAAGTGAACTGTTCGAGACAGAGGTTCAACATCCATCACAGACAGGTTCTTGAGAATAGGAAGATGAAGCAAGCACTTTTCCCACTGAGTTTGAACTCACAATGGCAGTTATACAAGAACCAAGTTCCAATCGAAGAATGGCCGAAGGCTGAGATGCTTCCCGAGAAATTATCGAACCAGTCGTCATATTCAACGATCAGATTACCATCGATGGATAGATTCGTCCTTGACTCTGGTAAGTTGAAGAAACTTGACCAGATGCTGCCAGAGTTGAAGAAAGGTGGACACAAGTGCCTGGTCTACTTCCAGATGACGAGGATGATGGATCTGATGGAGGAGTACTTGACTTATAGACAGTACAAGTACATTAGATTGGACGGATCGTCTCGACTGTCAGACAGACGTGATTTGGTTCACGACTGGCAGACCAAACCTGAACTGTTCATCTTTTTGCTTTCCACCCGTGCCGGTGGATTGGGTATCAACTTGACTGCTGCGGATACTGTTATCTTTTACGACTCGGATTGGAACCCTACGATTGATTCTCAAGCTATGGATCGTGCGCATCGGTTGGGACAGACCCGTCAAGTGACGGTCTACAGACTGTTGGCTCGTGGTACAATCGAGGAGAGAATGAGAGACCGGGCCAAGCAGAAGGAACAGGTTCAACAGGTTGTTATGGGAGGAAAAGTGGAAGAGTTAGAGGATAAGGATGATGCAAAGGAGGATAAGAAGGAGATGGCAAGATGGCTTCTCGAGGATAAGGAGGATGAATAGAGAAATAGATTGCATTGCATAGTAATATATTGATTGAGGCTGTGAGATCTGGAAATTTCCGATCTGGAAATTTCTAATCATCAATAGTGTCCAAGAAGGTACCGTTAAAATGCCATTAGGCCCGCATTTGTATGAGCCATAAGATCATCAATGTTGTACAGTAATACCATAGTAGTAACAGAATAGTGTCTGAAGTCGATTTACCTTTGAAATCAAAACTTCTTCAACCTTCTACGTGTCCTGGCCAGGACACGTAAAAATCCTTAAAATCCCAATTTTCCAATCTCTCCCCTCTATACGCCAGTCCTTCTTCTTGAATCATGCCTGATTATACGGTTGAACAAGAGAGTGCCGTTAAGCGGATTCTACAGACCGGGTCGACCGAGTACTATAAGATTATTGGAGTAGAGAAAGGTGCGAGTGCGGCCGAGATCAAAAAGGCATACAGGAAACAGGCAATCAAGTTACATCCAGACAAGAACAAACATCCACAGAGTGCTGAAGCGTTCAAGAAGCTTGCGAAAGCATTTGAAATCCTTGGAGATGAAACAAAGAAGTCATACTACGATCAGACAGGAGCGGATCCTGATTCTAGAGGTGGAGTACCTGGAGGTAGTAGTGGATCTGGAAATGGTGGATACTCGAGTGGATATTCGAATGGATTCTACCCAGGACAAGGCGGGAACTTTTACTACTCGGGAGCGAACGGAATGAACGGTATGAACGATGATCTGTTCGACATGTTGTTTGGTAATCGGAATGGGTTTACGTTTAGTTTCGATGGTAATGGGTTCCACAGGGCAGGTCCTAATACATTTTTCACATCGGGTCAACCAGGAGGTGCAGGAGGACGTCGTCAAAGGCATAGAAGCCAAGCCAATGGTGGAGGTTCCAGAAGAAGATCGAACGGTACTACGGGTACACAACAACAGGGAGAAGTTAGTCCTCTTTTACAATTGCTTTATCAATACCTACCGCTACTTTTGGTCATCATACCGATGGTTTTCAATATGCTTATCGATACTGTTGGAACCGGTGGAGGTTTATTCGACAGTGGTCCCGAGTTTTCGTTTGAGACTTCTCCAACGTATAATGTGGAAAGAGTGACGCCGAACTTGGGTGTTACTTACTATCTGACAAATGAAGGTAGAGAAAAAGTGATTCAGCAAAATGATAACGGACGATCGATCAGAAAATTGGATACTAAAGCTGAGGACAAGTTTGTTAAAGATCTTCGGACCAAATGTCGGAAGGAACAGAACATTAAAGAGAAAATGATTGAGGACGCATACGGGTTCTTCTTTGTGGATAAGGAGAAGTTAAAAGATGCGCAAGGTTTCCCAACGCAAAGTTGTGACAAATTACGGCAGTTGAATCTGATATGAGGAGCTGCTGCCTGCATATGCATCTAATTCTATTGGGAAGTGAGTGGAGGTAATCAATCAGCAGGCAATTAGAGCTTGTGCTGTGCGTATATCCACTTGGTACATTGGCTGTCATGCCATTCTAAAATACAACTATACAACTATATATATCATAGTAATCCGTCAGAATTGTTAAATGTTCCGTCCGAACTATACTTACCAAAACGGTGGATGTACCGTCTCTTGTTTGTCTTTTTTTTTTCTCTTTAATTTTTCCTTGTAATGCCAAAAAAAAAAAAGCAAAGTCCACACGGAAACAAGAGGCGGGCAACAAAAAAAAGACACCACAAAATGTGGTGACCGGAAAAAACAAAAAAAAAAGAAACGAGCGGGACCCGGGATCTCGCTTTTAAGAAACAGGAGGGGGTTCAATTTGACTGGAATTGGGTGTGCCAAGCTTTCCACTCTGCATATAACTTGGCATTCCGCACCAAATCTGTTTCTTAGTTCTTTATACGTTCTCTTCCTTTGTAGTCTTTCATTGCCAGCCTACTCACTTTTACTTGTTAAGGCTATCAGCCAATCAAAAATTTTCATTCCCTCCTCTTGTTTCCTCCCTGGTCCTCCTCCTGCCCCTCTCTGCCCCCCTCCGCCTGCACTCTGCCCGCTCTGTGCTCCTCTGCCAATTTAACCGGCACATAGCATTTTACGGGCTCACATTGCTATCAACCAATAGGCGATTGTGTGTGTGATTGATCAGTTTCGCGCAATGGAACTCGCATCACAGCCTATGCCACAGTCCTCGCGCGGGCAACCTCGACAAGACCAACAAGGTCAACAAGAGCAACAACAACAAAATAATAATAATGGTAATGCTCATTTTGTTTCAAACGGTAGTAGTGCACGAACCGCTCTCTCTAACTTGCAGATACAAAACATTCTCAAGAGATTACAACAACTCAAGTTACAACATGGATCTTCTGTCATTCAGTTGCCCGAGTATGTTCAACTTGGTAGAATGCTTCAGCAAGACCCCAATTTCCAAAGACATCGAATGCGAGGCAGAGTTCAGCAGCAGCAGCAGCAGCAGCAGCAGCAGCAGCAGCAGCAACAGATGAACCAAATGAACCAACAGATGCCAATGAATCCTCAAATGAATCAAATGAATCAATTGAATAATCCGCAGATGAATCCTCAAATGAATCCTCAAATGAATCCTCAATTGAATCATCAAAGTCCCGTCACTTACCAGTCTCGACAAACTACTCCAGTCCCTGCTAACAGTATCTTCTCACCTCAGCAGTTCCAATTGCTCAAGACTCAGATCTCGGCTTTCAAGAAACTTGCTCAAGGGGAACAGATCACACCGGAGATATCCAATATGATCAACTTTGCATACAATCAGATCCAAGGCCGGATGAGAATGCGGCAGGGTCAGCCAGCGCCAGGTCAGCCAGCACCAGGTCAGCCAGCACCAGGACCAGGGAATGCTCCTGCTCCACCCATGCAATCGCTGCAGCATGGCCCACCTGTTTTGGAAAACCAATCCATGCCTCAAGCCTACTCGCAGTTCTCACAGTTTGCTCAGCCGGTGCCAACTCCTCAACCGGTCCAGGCACCTCCATCTCGTCGCAGAACAAATTCCCGAGTCTCTCGCCGTAAAACTTCGCAGAGTTCTACTGCAACTACTCCTGTTGCAATGTCCGTTCAAGGTACTCCTCAAATGATGACCGTTCCACCTCATATGACTCCAGGTTTACCTGGACAGCCTCAGGTCGCTCAACCAGTACCAGTTCCTCAACCGGTGCCGGTTCCTCAGCCAGTCCAGGCTCCAGTTCCAGTTCCAGCTCCAGTTCCATCTCCACAGGCTCCACAGGCTCCACAGGCTCCACCAGTGGTTCCAACTCAACGCGTTGCATCTACTGCTTCTGGTCCTGTCCCAGCGTCAGTGCAAGCACCGGTGGCAGTGCCAGCACCTGAACCAGTTGTAGTCGCGTCACAGGTGGAAACAGGCCAACCCGTCCCTCTCGGCAAGTTTAGAGAGGCTCATCCATCAGTCACCACCATCATCCCATCTCATAACCCTTACGACACGGTCAACAGTTACAGTCTCCCTGAACTGATCCAAGATGTCCCTTACGAGTATCTCTACACGGACAAGTCAAAGTTACTCACTCCATCTCTCATGCCTACCCCGCTAGACTTGAAGCAGGCTGCAGAGACCGAGAAACTGCTTGAAAACCTCTACTTGGATGCAACAGTAGAATCTGCAGATGGATTGGATCGCACAGCTTTAGAACTTATGCCATTGCAGCAGGCCTACCGTGGATATGTTCTATCGACCGTGTTCCACCAGCATATGTTACTGACAAATCAACTGCCGAACTTCTCTGCAAGAACCAGAACAATAAATATGGGCGATGCATCTGTCGTGCTTGCCTTGAACAGTGAACAGCATGCCATGGTCATTCAGTCCCGTAAGAAAGAACTCGTTGATAGACAAACCAACTTGCTTCATGCCAGTGAGGACTATAAGAATATCCTTGAAAGCCGTCGCCAACGGTATCACAAGCTGGGTAAGCAAGTTAGTGGATTCCATAACCAGACTGAGAAAGAGGAGCAACGTCGTCTTGAACGTAACGCCAAGCAACGTCTTCAAGCGTTACGTGCCAACGATGAAGAAGCATACGCTAAATTGCTTGATCAGACTAAGGATACTCGTATCACGCATATTCTTAAGCAGACCAATACTTTCTTGCAAAGTTTGACACAGGCTGTCAAGACTCAACAGAAAGATACTGCTGAGAGACTCGTTGAAAGCGGACATGTGAACGAGGAGAAATTGGGCGACGATCAAGACGATGGTGAGAACATTGATTATTACCATGTGGCTCACCGGATCCAAGAGAAAGTGGTGAAGCAACCAGAGATGCTCGTTGGCGGTACCCTGAAAGAGTATCAACTGCGTGGATTGGAATGGATGGTTTCTCTATTCAATAACCACCTTAACGGTATCCTGGCTGATGAAATGGGTCTTGGTAAAACCATTCAAACCATCTCTTTGCTCACATACATCTACGAGAATAAAAACATTACAGGTCCATTCTTGATCATCGTGCCATTATCCACGTTACCAAATTGGAACATGGAGTTCGAAAAGTGGGCTCCTTCATTGAGGAAGATCAGTTACAAAGGACCTCCATCTTATAGAAAGGAACTCGCACAAAGGGTGCGCGATAGAGACTTTGACGTTCTTCTCACCACTTATGAGTACGTTATCAAGGACAAGTCAGTTCTTGCTAAAGTTCCATGGGTTCATATGATTATCGATGAAGGTCACAGAATGAAGAATACCAAGTCTAAACTCTCCTCTACTTTGACCGATTTCTATCACACAGACTACCGTCTTATCTTGACTGGTACACCTCTTCAGAATAATCTGCCAGAACTGTGGGCATTGCTTAACTTTGTCTTACCCAAGATCTTCAACTCTGTCAAATCGTTCGATGAGTGGTTCAACACTCCATTTGCCAACGCCGGTACCCAGGATAAGATTGCACTTTCAGAAGAAGAGACTCTTTTGGTCATTAGAAGACTTCATAAAGTGCTCCGTCCGTTCCTTCTGAGACGTCTCAAGAAGGATGTCGAGAAGTCTCTACCTAACAAGGTCGAGAAAGTGATCAAGTGCAAGAAATCAGGTCTTCAGAGCAAGATGTACTACCAGATGCTGAAATTCAACAAACTGTTTGTCGGTGATAAGGATTCTAAAGCACCAGTTGGAATTAAAGGTATGAACAACAAGCTTATGCAGTTGCGTAAGATTTGTAATCATCCTTTCGTTTTCTCCGCTATCGAGGATATGATCAATCCACGCGGTGAGAGCAACGATCTTCTTTGGCGTACTAGTGGTAAATTTGAGCTGTTGGATAGAGTCTTACCCAAATTCAAAGCCACTGGCCATCGTGTGTTGATCTTCTTCCAGATGACACAGATTATGGATATTATGGAGGATTTCCTGCGTTTGATCGATATAAAGTATTTGCGTCTTGATGGTGATACTAAGGCCGATGATAGAACTACGTTGTTGCAGATGTTTAACGCTCCAAATTCAGAATATTCAGTGTTCTTACTTTCTACGAGAGCAGGTGGTTTAGGATTGAATTTGCAAACAGCAGATACCGTCATTATCTTTGATACCGATTGGAATCCGCACCAGGATTTGCAAGCTCAAGACAGAGCTCACCGTATTGGTCAACAAAACGAGGTGCGGATTCTGAGATTGATTACAAGCGATTCTATTGAAGAGTATATCTTGGAAAGAGCTCATCAGAAGCTTGACATTGACGGTAAAGTCATTCAAGCCGGTAAGTTTGATCAAAAATCCACATCTGAAGAGCAAGAGGCGCTTCTTCGTAAGTTGTTAGAAGAGGAAGAGAACGAGAAAGATCAAGATCCGGAATTGGAAGCTACCGAGTTGAACCAAATTCTGGCAAGAAACCAGGATGAACTGGAGCTTTTCATTCGTATGGATAAAGAGGATGACGAAAAATGGGTCGACAAGCCGCGTCTATTCAGTGAGGCCGAGCTTCCAGAGGTGTATAATAAAGAGCCAGAACCTGAGAATGAGTTGAAAGAGGTTTTGGAGTATAGTCGGTCGCGTCGTCATGCGGAAAAGCATTATGACGAGACGATGTCCGAGGAGCAGTGGCTGAAGGCCATTGACGGCTATGCTTCGGACGATGATGACGGAAAGAAGAGTGTCAAGAAGAAGAAGAATAATAACTCGGGAGGTGGTTCAAAGAAGCGGAGTCGGAGTGCAGGAGCGGACGACCAACGGTCAGGAGAGGTCAATCTCCGTAAGAAGCCAAGAGGAGTTCGTCCTACTCCACCGCTCTGCAGAGACCGGAATAAACCTGCACCGATCATCAGCGATCCAGATCGTGAAGCTATTCGGGACCAGATCATCAAAATCTATGAGCACATTGTGGACTATACGAACGAAGAGGGTAGAAAGCTCTCCATAATATTCATGTCTAAGCCTCAGAGAAAGATCTACCCAGATTACTACGTGATTATCAAGCATCCACTTGCGCTGGTTAACATCCGTCGTCGGATTCAGAACAACACCTATGATAGTGTCGAAGAGTTCCTCTTTGATGCACACCAGATGTTTAAGAATGCACGGATCTATAACCAAGAAGGTTCTGTCGTGTACATGGATGCACAATTCTTGGAAGATGAGACCATACGCAAGTACCAAGAGGTGACGGGCAAGGCTGAAGGCAGCGAACTACCAGACTTTGATGAGTTTGATAGAGTCTTTGGTCTTACTCGAGAAGCTTCATTCCCTCAAGTTGCCGGTGGCGGCATAAAGAAGGAGAGCACTATGGAGGATTCAATAACAGGTCCTCATCATATCGAGGAGCTTCCTAATTGAAGTTCTGTATATTATTTAGAGGTTTTCCATAGCCTAAAAATTGCATTATTTATACATTGTAGAGATTACGTTGCCGCCTGCTCGTAGAGCCGTTGACGGATCCAAGTGTCTTCAGGGTAGAGAGATTCTGTTGGAATCGGGTCAAATGGTGAGGATGGTGGAGTTGACGAGAAATGAGGATTCTCTTCATATGAAGCTCCAGTCATTGCAGTAAAGCTGAATCTCGAAAGATGCTTTGTGAAATAGGTCGTGAACACCACCAAAGAGCAAAGTTCTTCCACTATGACCCACAGTTGATCTTCCGGGAGACTTCCTAGTGACCAATAGATTGTAAGTATAATTCTTACAGATACACTCCCAACTAGCATTAAATGAGCCAGCATATTGTAGACAGGGTTGGTCTTAATGATACTTGGGAGACAATAACCCAAGACCAAGATAGATATGGTGGTATAATTAACTTTAAAAAGCCAACTTAGAGTCATCCTCATCCATTTTAAACATTCCCAGCTCGAGGTCCACAGTAGATCTATCGAATCAAGGATTCTCCGGAGCACAGAGATATACTGGGACGACCACTTCTGATTGATGCATTGTATTTTGGACCCGTCCAGATGCCAGCCAAGAACACTTGCACAGAGTAACACAGTGACAATGCATTGCAATGTTAGTCTTTGAGTTCGTGACATGAGAAGGAAATACGTATAGTTAGCGCTAATAAGTAAGATATGCCAAGTACAGCCCCACTACACCCCATCCACCGCACCCCGCACCCCACTATGCTCACCCCCCCAATTCCTCTGAAAAATCGCGGGTAAACTCTTCCCTCCCTATATATACACGGGGCTTCTTTCTTTGATGGTAACGTATCGGGTGTTCAACAAACAAATAAGCGACCAGGTTCGCGTGACAGTGACGTACGAGAACTATCCGGTGATCTCTGGTACGGAAGAGCTGTCAATTCTGGTCAGATTCCTGTATACGGGCGAGATCCCGGAGTCTCGACTCGCTGATGAAGAAGAGGCTCCACCAGAGGACAACATAGACAAACAAAACGGGTCCAGTGAAGGATGGGGTAGACGTATATCGAGTCAATTGGGACAGGCGACAAGAGCTTTGTTCTTGCAGCATTTGAGTACGTTGGAAGAAGAGGACGGAGACGGAGAGAACGGATCCATTTCAACGAAGAACGACGTGACGATGTATCTGGGCTACAGCCAAGTTTTGGGTTACTATACGGTGAACGACAAGATCGTAGACTTCAGCATCTTTGAAGACTTGCAGAAGAGCACTATTATCAATGGGAAATATGCCGGTGTGGATGCATTGGACGTTCCTAAAGATACCAAGACAGGAATCAGTGCCGGATTGTCGCAGTTGTACGGAACTGAACTGGGGAAGATCGGTGCAGAAAACGAGTCGTTCCATTTGATACCGTTCTACACGACAAATCAGGAAGTCCTATTCAGTGAGATGTCGTTTGAACCTTCGAAGTGGGACCCCAGCAGTGTATCATCTGGAATGACAGTTCACAGCTACTATATCAACATCAAACTACCCAAGGACTTACCACCTTCTTTTGAGAGCGAGGCAGGAAATATCGGGTACTCGTTCATCCTTGGGTACCAAGATAAAGACTTCAACAAGAAGAACATAGTGGTTCCTTTGAAAATCCAACCTTATGTGGACAAGTTTGGTAGGGAACCACTGTATCATTTGGAGAGAACTAGACTGAACGTTCGTCCAGAACTTGGGTTGGCTACATCTATGGACGGATACAGCTCTGAAAGGAGACTGGGCACGAATTTCAAAGGTATGAGGCGTGATATACTGACATCAGAGACTAGGAGATTATCACATAAGTCCTCAGCCATTAGTTTCAGTTCGATTCAACGGGAATTGAATGTGGATGATGTAAAGGAAGATAATGACGAGCGGACTTTGAGTGAGATTGATCCATGGGCAGAGAGATTCATGGCGCTAACTCATGAGCTGGACGATGCTTCCAGCAATAACGTGATGAAAGTTCAAGAGAAGTTTGATATGGAGATGAATGCGAAGGGAGAACGGGAGTTCAATGCGCGTGAAAACCTGATTCATATCATGGCCGACTATAGAGACGTTCAAAAACTGAGTTACAATCCATTGTATGACGACGAAGAAGGTATTGATTACATTCCGATGTTACCTCGTGCAGATAAGACGAAGTATCTTTTACGGCAGAACCATATGACTATTGCTACATTGAATCTGGATAAAGGCGTTTCGAAAGTGGGCGATCAGTTGAATTTGAGCATATCATTCAAAGACCATCAGTTGGAGACTAAAGGGTTGGAAGTTCAACTTGTCAGGAGTCAAAAGTTCTACAGAGATGAGTACCTGAAGAAGAATGAATACGATACTCCGTACAAGGATTTGACGGATTCAAACTGCTTAGAGACCGTCGTATTTGATAAACTGATTAGTTCATTTGATACCGATCAATTGAACACCGATCTGGTGATACCGTTGGCCACCGAGCCCCAGTTCAAGACGAACTACTTCGAGGTGAAGTACTTTGTGCAAGTGCGGTTCATTCTATTGGATCAACGAGGCGAATGGGAGGCCACTACGAGGCGCGAGAAGTTAGAGCGAGAGCAGAAGGAAAGAGAGATGACGGAACCAAGAGAATCCTTGGACGGCACGGCAGCAGCCAACGGTAGGGCAGATAACGACTCAGACAATGCTCCTCTGAATTCAGCCCCAACCTCAGCTCCTACTGAAACTTCCGCATCCCCACTCCCGCTTACTACTTTCAATCTGAAAGAGATCTTCGTCGATACTTCTGGTTCAATCCTTTTCAAAGGTCAAGAGAATTTTGAAAACGCCTACGATTTCATTGTCCGTGTTCCTGTTGTCATCTTGCCGAACTACGAGCAAGAATTCGGTTGTGTTACCAACCTCTAACTGGATATAACTGTATATTAATGTATTAAAGCACCTACTGTGACGCGAAAATAAATTCAAAAAAAATCCCTATCCGACGCGACTCTGAACTTTTCACTCTTCCCCAGCTCAATCTATTTCTACCTAAATCGGTATCCCTACCTCATTCCAAGGCTGAGTGCATTTTGATGTCACAAGAGGGCTCTAAAGTGGTTTTGACATCGGCAAAGCCCTTGTCAGGAAAGGACAAGGCAGAAATCCTGGATAGGAAGGTGGCAGATCTCAAGAGACGCTCAAGATTGAAGCTCGTATCCCCTCTGGACGCGAGATCAAAGGACTCTCAATTGACAAAGATCTATGCCAAGTTCTTGAAGAAGAATAATGGTAGGTCACCACAGGGACAACATAGATCGCCACAAGAGTCACATAGATCGCCTCCGGAACTGCATAGATCGCCTCAAACGGTTTACAGATCGCCCCATACTGGCTCTCATCGATCTCCCAAGGCATCTCACCGGTCTCCACCAAAAGCATCCCGTCAATTGCCTCAGGTATCGCCTCCAGTCACTTACAGGTCACCTCAACACAAAAATTCTCCACGGCTCTGGCGTTCAAACACCGCCAATGACGATGTGCTGCATGAATCACCATTGAAAGATCGCTCTAGGATCCCTCAAAAGGGACTTGAATCTAAACTGAACGAGACCTCGGCAAAGATCTCCAACTCTGTGTCACCAAGATCGAAAACAACGCGTGATGGATCCCCATCGACGTTCTCTCTGTCTCCCAACGTTTCTGTGTCTGCCCCACCTTACATGCAATCTCCTAACGCTCTGCATTCATCCCCGATCAAACCAGTGAGTACCTCCGTCGCTCCCAGAACTCCCGTTAAGAGAGTTAACTTTTCGAGCGATGTAGAAAGCTCACCAGAGATGTCCTCGCCTCCTTCATCAAAGAAACGTCATCAAACGAAATCGATCTTGAAGAACTTATCAGATCCAGCAAGCACTCTCAACACTACTGCCGAGATGCTTCAACGCGATTTGGCACAAGCAGAGAACTGGCCAAGCGGGTTTGTCTTGCAATTGACTCCAGGCTCCTCATCAATTCATATGGTCATTGAAGGCTGTGTCCGTGCATTACAACAGCCCGATTTCCAACGCAAGTACGAAGTTTTTGCTACCCTCAACCATATCGTCAAGTCCAATAAAGATTCCTCCAAGAGCATCTTCACTAAAGACCAGGCGTCCATTATCACAAAAGCTGTCGAGAACGACCTGCAACAGACTGCGGAGGAACTCCAGTCTGAAAGTAATGCATTTAGAATCAGAGCCTCGATACAGGCAGCGAGACTACTTACTTACGTCTTGGCACACCATCAAATCAGGAACTCTCCAACAATAATGAAACGTGTCTCCAGTATGCTACTTTCCGCCAACTTGTCCAAGGGCTTTGCTGCCGCTCTGTTGCAACTGCTGAAAGAGGAACAGAATAAACTGCCACCATCTGTTGTCGAACATATCACAAACTCGATTCTTCAAATGAGACAGTTTGTCAGCACCACCATAGTGACAGAAAAACTGATGACTTTGAAAAGGTTGATCTCTCAATATCCGGCGGTAATGTCCAAGATCAGCTACGAGTGGATGAGTCATGTCCTATGTTGCATTCTCGATACAGAAGTACCATCATATGAACGTGTCGTTATCGCATGTATCCATGTCATCTCCGAGTTTGCTAACAGCTCTGAGTCCAAAGACGTCGTCTTCAGACTGTTAAATGAGAACTTAAACGAGAACGTCTCATCGATCCTGTCAGGTAGTATGGATACACTCACACCAGATACCAAGATTGTCGATGCACTGACCCTAACTTTAATATACATGATCAGCCGTGGTTGGGCAGCACATGCATTCAATATTTGGACAGATCTTACCTACATGATTGGGTACCATAATTCGAACCGAATCGAGTTGGACAACTGGTCTGGACTGGATCAATGGATTAAAGTGTTTGATGAAGGTTTGAAGTTTAATAAAGATTCGACTTTGATCGCTTTAGATTCTTGGAAAGCAATCATCTACGTGTATCAAAACTCGTTCAGTTGGAACGATTCGTTCTTGAAGAAATCAACGTTCCAAAGAAAGCGCGATGTGTTCATGCATCCATTCACAGTGGCACCTGAAAAGGCCAATAGTGCAGTCATTGATGAGTACGTTGTCATCTACTTCCGGTTGGTTCAGTTCATAAAGAACGTTTGCAACAATACAGGTTCTCCGAAGAAGAGCCAAAACACCAGTTGGGTCATGACTACTCTTTTTCAGCCATTCTATTCGTTGTTCTTAAGTAGGACAGAGTTTTACAATCCAGCACAGCGGATTCTGCTCGATTTACTCAAGTTCAAGGACAAACCGTCTCGGTTGCAATCAGCAGAAGAGTGTTTCAAGCAGACAACTCTCGATAACTGGACGATCTCTGGGCTGCCAAAGAAACTTGTTATACCAAACTACAAAGAGTTCTATGACTTGGTCTCATACGTGGAGGTGCACCAGGATTTCCCGATTGCTTGCAAAGTGATTGTCTTCAACCAGTTTACCAGTCTATTGAAGGATGTTGCACGCAGCACCATCATTTCCATGGAAGTCTCTGATGGGTTTACTAAGATCCTTGATACGTATCTACGTCAAGTGATGCTCGCTACTAACCAAGGTATCGCTGAGAAGCCAGAAATTTGTTACCTGTGTGACGTTTTTGGCCGGATCAAATCAATCTTTGGTAGCCGTATCTTCATGAACAAAACTTCTAAGAAAGATATGGTCTCTCTGTTAGGTGCATACGTGTTCCATTGGTATGGTCCTAAGGGAATCCATGAGTTTATCGAGAACATCAGTGAAGACTCTGATTCACGGATACATATTATCCATAGCCTGGCAACCCTTGGAGACGTTGATTTGAACTCCACACTATTGATCGAGTTGGATAACGAAGAAATCTCATTAGAAGAGATGATACATGACATCGATCTAGCCAATTCTCTCATTGAGAGGCTTGGACTGTTGACGGAACATCCCGAATTACTCGCCAAGAAGCTGATTGCTATCCGGAATCCATCTCAAGACTTGGTTAAAAAGTTTATTGTCTTGCTGCCACAAATGTCCACCAACAGTATATTAGCAGCAAGCATCCTTAGAATCTATTGGAAATGCAACGATTCCAAAGTCGTTGATGGTATCGAGCAGGTCTTCGTAAACTTTATCGGGGCATGCAATTCTGATGAGCTCCGCGAATGTGTTGCTCACCTACCAGTGGACAGACTGCCATATCAATGGTACGAAACGATTCTCAAGAAAGCGCTGACGTTTGAACCGACTACCCATGACACTGACCAACTGACCTCATGGCTCACATCGAGTATCCCATACTTGGAGTCTGCATTCCCAAGTAAATGTATGGAGTTCTACAAATTGACCAAGGGAAGTTCATACGAAGTTGCACTGTTCACTCTTGCGGTGCATGAAGCTAACAGAGTGGAGCGGTCGAAACGGGAGAAGAAAGAAGAGGCCGAGAAACTGATGCGTGAACGGATCAATCGTGCAAAGTTGATGCTGGCCATATCAAAGAGCGCAGCAGCACCCGCTTCTAAAATCGTGCACCGTGCTACTGACAACTCATTTGAAAGCCACAATGGTAACAGTCAAGATGCCGAGGTTCAAGTGTCGAACTCTGGATCAAGCAATTCATCGAAGGAGAGCCACAGAGAGCTTGATGGAACGCAGACTGAAGTTGATTCTGGCTCGAGCAGCGGGTCCAAACGTGGGCCTGTCGCTTCCGATAAAGTTGAAGTTTCTGCCACCACCAGTTCTGATAACCAGGAGACCACTTCGCTGTCAGACCCGCCGAACGCTGACGAGATTATGGCACAATCGACAGCACCTAATCAAGTCAATGAAGTGAACCAGTCCATCAATAGTACGAAGGCTATTGAGATCGAATCTAGCGATAGTGAACATCAATCGGATGTCCAGAGACTGACCAACGTCGATAAATTAGAAGAGGCTGTGAACAACCTGCTAGAGAATGGGGAACAACTAAGGGGTATCGGTCAAGAGAGACAGAGACAACTTGAAGATGGGATGATACGGTTGTTGGTTAAGCTGAGAAAGCTTTGAACCACTTTACTAAATAATATCGTAATGAGCAATGCCATTAATATCTATATATACAAGTCCAAAGTAGGTTGGAACTGTGCCGACTTGTCCTGCAAGACGGGGGCCACAGCATCTGCCAACTGCCTGGAGATCGGGTACTTTGCTTTATATGATTGCATGAATTGGTAGAGGGTATCAGGATCATTAACCCTGACAAGGTAGTCAATGATGGATCTGTGTAATTGACGGTTCAATGCGAAGTGATTCTTAAACCCGTTGTAAAACGCAGCAAACTCATGTCGGTTCAGAGGTTTGTTTGCAGACATAATCTTGATCAAATACAGGAACGTGCTATTGTTTGTACGACAGTTCTGTTTCTTGATCATTGATTTGGTGAGCATAAGGGCGAGTGTAAGGTCGTTAGAAGTCTGTGAAATGACCTTGAGAATGATATTGAGAGGAAGTGGGCGGAACGTTTCGTTGGCAGTAACACTTGAGCGAGCTCTGTACTTCTGAGACATCTTCTTAGGTTTACCGAAGCCAGATGCTGGGTTATCCTTGAGAGTCTGACGGATCCGTTTCAGTTCTGTTGCAACAGATGAAGAGACTGTGTCATCAGACGTGTTATTGGTGAGCGATTTCAAGAGCCGGCCCATTTGAACGTCTGGGTGTAGAGTAGGCGAGTATCGAGAGCCAAACTCTTTCACATGGAATCCGTGCATCTGCTGGATTAAGAGTACGGCCTGTTCATAAGTGATGGCAGGGAACTCCTTTGCAAGTGCAGAAGTGAGCTCGTACAAGTCTGTCACGTTCCAATTATTCGACAGGTTGAATCCCAAGCGATGAAACATCCCATTTTGGATGGTTGCAGAAGCACCGAGCTTGGAGACGTAGCCAAGGTACCTTGCCAAAGTCATTGAGCGTCTATATTCTTCGATACGAGCAGAAGGTATCTCATCATCCCGCATCCGGTCAATGGTGTACTTGACAATACTGCCGAATGCAGAGAACTGATGGGTGGATGCGGCTAGTTTAGCTATCTGCTCGAGATGGTGGTAGGTGAGATTTGTGTTCTGGTCAAGCACACGAGAGAATTCCTTAATGATATAGGAGGAACCCCGCAAGTCGGGCGAAGCCAGAAGTTTATCAATCCATGACGTGATTAGTTGCGAATCCAAGTTGAAGTTGTAGTTGTTGTGGCTCAAGATAGCGATCAGTCTGCCGAGATCAAACAGCTCATTCCTTAGCAGAAGGTGATAGCCCAATAGGTCTACGCAGAACTTGTCGACTTGCCCGAATTTCGACACGTTATCAATAATGAGCAATGCCTTACGGTACTGTTTGGAGATCGCTGAATGTTGCACCAAGAGGCTCGCCAGTTGTGCCGATTTGGTGTACCTGTACTGGTCGACTTGGATCTGCGTGGAAAATTTCAGCCATTGAGAGTGCAAGACGTTGAGCGAATACGGTGAAAGATGACCTTCACCTTGATCCAGTGCTTTGAAAATGTGTTGCAACTGTGATACACGGTAATCTTCGGGCACACTGATATCTGCAAACCGATGAACGTAGTCATCCAGTTTTGGACCTGATGGAACATCTAACACTGCAGCGTGCGTCAAGCCGCTGGAAGCGCACCGGTAGCAGCGAGCAGCAGTATGTCCACTATTACACTGAACCGGTAGTCGTCGGGACATCCTTGTAAGTCCATAGGCAAGCAGAACGGCCCGTTGCAGTCCTATTGACCCTATTATGCCATTGTAAGGACCCATCTCAAGTAAAAGATGTGGGGTATAAAAGTTTAAGAAAGTGAAAAATCGCGGCTAAAAAATTTTAACTCTTCAAAGGCATGTTGGGAAGAGTCGCAGTGCAAAGTATTCGCGGGATTGGAAGCCGAGGAGGCTCCGTGGGAGCTGTTGGAGGCGGATTGATGCGGATGAGTCAGGTTAGAGTTGGTAGACGTGGCTTTGATAGAGTTGGCATGATTGGTTTGAGGTGGAGTAGTGGAGCTACAGATGCCGCTGCCAATGCAGTGGGAGCTGGCGAGAAGGTGGCAGAGAAGGTGGCAGAGGGTGCTACTAAGGCTACAGATGCTGCTACCAATGCAGCTGCTAGTGTAGCAGATGCAGCCAGCAGTACTCCTGCCTTTGATAAGTCGCTATCCTTCGACTCTGTTTCTGACGCAGTCGCAAGTGCTACTGGATCCGAGTCAGCTACCAACCTGTCCTCTGATACTATCGGATACCTTCATTCTGTCGGATTGGCCGATGGATGGTGGCCTAGTGACCTCTTCCAAGAGGCCCTCGAGCTTGTCCATGTCTATACTGGGTTGCCCTGGTGGTTAAGTATAACTGTGGCCACGATCGGTGCTAGAGTGCTACTATTCCCACTGTTTGCCAAGTCTTCTGACACCATGGCCAAACAACAGGCTATTGCTCCTCAGACAAAGGCTCTCCGTGATGCTATCAGCCAGGCAGCTGCAGTTGGAGATCAAAGAACTCAACAGATCAAACTATTCGAGATGAGGAAACTTAATAAACAACATGGCATCAAATATAGAGATATGTTCATGTCTCCAGTGATTCAGATGACTTTCGCCATGGGATCGTTCTTTGGTATCCGTGAGATGTGCAACTTACCAGTTCAAGGATTTGACGTCGGTGGTTACTCGTGGTTCACCGATTTGACAGCTGCTGATCCGTACATTGGATTGCAACTGATCTCTGCTCTGTTCTACTCGGGTTCGTTTGCTCTCGGTGGTGACACTGCCACCACTGCATACGGTCCAGGTATGAAGAAAGTGTTTTTGGCCCTGCCGTTTGTCTCTATCTTATTCACTTGGAACCTGGCCTCTGGTACTATGGTGTTCTTGACTGCCAACGGTCTGTGTTCGGTGATTCAATCTCAACTGTTGCGTTCAGCAGCGTTTAGATCGTGGGCCAAATTGACTCCGATGAACCCTAAAAAGGCGGCCCAACAAGCCATAAAGGACGAAAAGACTGAAGGTGGAGTCCTTGGTAACTTGACCACGAAGTTCAAAGACATGAAAAGTAACGCCGAATCTAAGGCGGAGTTGGAAGAGAAGGGACGCAAGGCCACCGAATTGCAACGCAAGAGAGCTAAGGCCTCGCGTGTCATTATCAAGAAGCGGAAGTAACCGTGTACTGACTTACATGTCAGTCCTTCCCTAACTGTATATAGTAACATATTACAATCGTAATCTTAGTAGATAATAAATATATGTAGGTGGCACTCAGTTCACACTTGAAAGAGTCTTGGAGATCTCGTCCTCGCTCAATGATTTCAAGCTCTTCTTAACTTCCACTCCCTTGTCCAATCTGACAACCAACGTTGGCTCCACTCCGGTAGCTTCTCTGATCAAAATTGGCAACTCTGGGTTGGCAGTCTTGAGAGGTTTGTATGACTTCACAAGGAAGTTCCTGAAGGTTAGTATGTTGTCCAAATGCGTAAACGTCGTCTCTTTATACTTACTTGACAATCTGTGAAGACTCTCCGGTCTGTGAGAACAAGAATCTCAGTTCCCTGATGTTTTTAGACAAGACACGAGCGGAAGACATAGATTTGGTTAGCGGGGAGAAATTGAAAAATTATTGAGATTGGAATTTGTAGATATTTAAGTGGATAGTTGGCGGTGCAGGGGTGTACAGACAGGGACTTGGAGTATCTCGACTGGACTAGTATCTGCCATATGTCGGTCGTTCAATGGCCCGGACTCGTCGTGGAGTTCAAAGTCAAGCACATTCAAACCCAGTTTCATTGATATCTTGCCCTTCAGCTTTGCAATGTTTGTTGTCAGTGGGAACACTTTCTGTTGAAGCACCAATTCACCTCCACGGTACACGTCGATAGTAGCTATATGGTTAGAAAGATTGTCATCTTTATTCGTCTCCTGCCTGTCCTTCACACCGTTCCGAGCCAACAGATCCCTCCAGCACGAAGGCTTAGTCACGCTTCCCTCACGAACACAACTTATCATATACAACTCGTAATTACTTCGCTGCTCAGCACTGTACACTGTTCCATTCACTGCCTCCAGTGACGGAATCAAACTCAACGTTCTGGCCAGGTTCTTGTCATAGTCTCCTTGAAATATCGAGTTACCAGTCAGCTTGATTGACTTCAACCCAGGGAAACTCACTGCAAGCTTCTCAACTTCGGCCCACTCGGTAATCATGTTATCACTGAGATCCAGCTCTTCCACTCGACTAAGTCCCTTCAACCCAGTGATACCATTACCACTCAGGTTCAAACGAACCAATACACCTTCAGGAACAACAACTACTCCTGATAGTTTATTCCAAGACACGTCTAGAGAGTCTACATTGACCTGAGGAACACTGTTCAACCGATTATATGCTAGATCCAGTCTTTCAAGCCTAGTGAACTTCTCAACCACTGCCAAGTCCTCCTCTATAAGACCACACGACGACAGAACCAGCTGCTTTATATGGTCATCCTCCTGCAACTCCTCACCCACATGCAGTCGATTCCCACATAGTCGGACCGTTTCCAAGGTGTTCAATGCCTGAACAATCTCCATAACAACCTGCCATTGATCTATAAGATTGAAACTCAGATCAAGATCGATCACGTTCTTGAACACAGACAAATCACACCCGATCTCGTTGTTCACCAACATATGGTCCAAACCAAGCACTTCCAAAGATGCAAAGTTAGCCTGCTTTCGTGACCACTCTTCAAATCCATACTTCTCTACCTCCTTGCTACCAATTCTTATCGTCTCTTCCACCACCTCATCTCTGTACTTATGTTCGACCGCTTCACTAAAAGTTCGTCCAATCGCATCTAGTACACGTCCTTTGCTTAATCGAACAACTCCTGAATTCAAAGATCTACTCAACTTAAAGAAGCTACCAGATTCACCGTCCTCTGTATCAAAGTATCGATAAGTAGTACCTCGATAGACCAAAGAACCGTCATTTTTACCGAATTCGGGCTCGTCCCATTCAATTCCAACTCCTTGATCGTTCGGCCATGCCACTATATCACCAATGTACCTGATTGTACCCAGCTGTTGCTTTCCAGAGGGTTCTAAGAGGCAAATCCTTCTCCCGAGCATGAAATACAAGGATGGAAGGAACGTTAAACAAGGGGAAGAAATTCAATAAGAACAAGGACAAATGTGATTTTTGGATCTATTTTCTTTTCTTTGTTTTAATCTCTTGTTCTTAACCTCTCTATGAATCAAATCCGCAAAATACAGCAACTAAATGAACAGGAATTGAAAGAGGGAACACCTATCACCGCATCATGGCATCAGGACTACAAAGACAGTTCCTACATATACATCGGAGGATTACCAGAGCAAATGAATGAGATGGATATTTTGATAATGTTCTCGCAGTATGGAGTACCGACAGATCTTAAACTGATCAGAGACAAAGATACAGGGAAGTCAAAGAGGTTTGGTTTCCTGAAATACGAAGACTTTAGATCGACTATATTGGCCGTGGATAACTTGAATGGTTACGAATTGGCTGGATCGAGATTGAGAGTGGATCATGCACGATTCCATCCGTTTGAATATGCAGGAGAGGATGATGCCAACAAGGAATGGGACAATGCGTTGAAGATCGAGATGGAGAAAGACTTTGCAGAGAAGACTTTGGAAATTGAGCCCTCAGAATCAGCTGGAGCTGATGCGGACGAGGATGCAGACTTGGCCGACCCCATGGCCGGATACATCGAAGAACATAGACATAAGCATAGACACAGGCACAAGCACCGACATTCCAAGCCTAAGGATAGGGAGGGTGATGAGGCTACAGTGGATAGTTAAGATATATTGATTGAAAGGTTTAGGCGGTAGGCACTTATTTCTTGCTGCGTTTAAGGATAAAACTGAGCAGGATATACACTGCACACGAGGCAATTGGCAAGTAGAACGAGTTATGGAACTTGTGGTACAGAGCCAACCGTTCAGATGCAGTTTCAGGACGTTCCAGGTTACCCACAATGGTATTATAGACAGAACCACCCAATGCAATTCCTACTTGATTCAAAGTAATGAAAATCCCCGATACTAAGCTTTGAAGATGCAACGGCGTTTCGGACATCACTGTGTTGAAGTAACTCATATAGAACAAGTTAATACAGTAAGCAAGAATAACCAAAGGAACCATCTCAAGCTTCCAGTAACTGTTATTGATGCGATAGTCTATTCTGGAAACCCAAATGAGCATTCCTAGACTAAAGAATCCTGAAGACATATTGACCCATTTGACACCTATCTTCTGTGCCACACTTTCTCTATAGATAAACGATCCAAATGCAAGTCCAACTGAGAATGGTAGCACCTTAACAGATGACATCAGTGGTGAATCACCTTCGATGTAAATATGGTACTGGATCAAACTGTAGAATATCGCAACAACGACTATCTGTAATAGGAAAGTCTGTCCCAAAAAGGGTATGAAGTTCTTGATCTTCAACACCTGTGAGGGGAAGATCAATTGGACTCTTGCACGCCAGTCATTGTTAGTGTTCTGGTTTGCTTCAAGATCAATTTCCTGGAAGTTTCCTTCTGAGCCATTCGAATCCTTGGATTCAATCACACTGGATTCCTTCTTGCTTTGATGGACCTTTTCTTGATACGGTGTCAAATAAGTTAGTTCTAATAGTAGCATCGCCAAGAGGAGGATAAGACCT
The DNA here is from genome assembly GCA_030574155.1 of Xiuguozyma insectalens. NCBI lineage: Eukaryota > Fungi > Ascomycota > Pichiomycetes > Pichiales > Pichiaceae > Xiuguozyma > Xiuguozyma insectalens. Next base: position 96,237 of record JAJMEL010000007.1, on the reverse strand, counting down.
ATAGGGATAGGCACATAAACTTTTGGATTGTTCCAACCGGTAGATGCTTCAGTGAGACCAAACAATATAAGCAGGAGCCCAACCACTAGCGTGACCATAGCGGGGAAATCCATGTCCTTAAAGTGCAAATCCTTGGATTCTTGAGGCAGTTCTATTGGAGTCAAGAAGAAGTAGAGCACCACCAAGAAGATCAGGGCGATAACAAACGTGAAGTAGAAGAACGCCTGATAACCAATTGAAGTGAGCGAGAATGCACCACCAATGATGGCACCTACACCAAATGCACCTGTAAGAGCGACACAGATGTACCGAATAGCTGTTCCCAGCTCTGGTCCTTTGAAATAGTGTGCGATCAAACCAAAACCTGATGGTAACAATGCGGCACCACCAATTCCTTGGAACGCTCTAAAGACAATCATGGCAATGATGCTATGCTGAGGAATAGCACACAACAGGGAGAAAATACTTTGTAATAGTAGACCAAACAGGAAGACGTTGTCAGGACCGTACATGTCTGCCAGTTTACCCATGAAGATGATAAACGAACCGAGAGTTAAAGCATAGCCAGACAACGCCCAAGAAGCGTTTGAGCTGGTTGCATTAAAGTAACTGATAACAGAGTCAGATGTAGTAACAGCTCCGGAGACACTGAAGTTGTCCAAAGTGATAGACAGGCAGATAAGTGCCAGTGCAAAGTACTTCTTCCTGTATCGACGAGGAACCAGGTTTCTACCTGCAAAAAAGATCTCTGAAAGCGACATACCGACCTAGATAGGATGGAATATGGGCTCTATTTATAATCTGATTCTGGAAAGGGCGATAGTTTAGCCGTTACTTAACAAGTAGCCCAAACAAGTCCCACAGTCCTGTCAACTCCCCAAAAAATTGCCTATTTGGGAAGCTTGCATATTAGATTTGTCAGCGTAGTGCATAGACAAAAGTGGTCATGTCAACCATTGCTGGGTTAATGAAACAACAAAGATGGTCATATGAAACGAAGCCATGTAATCAGTTTCATAGTAATGGCTACCCTGCTTGATAAATTGTTCAGGACTTCAACCAGTCCAAAACACCTTAAATAAAATATGTAAGGAAGGATTCAGTCAAGAAGGGCATTGTCCATTTGTACAAATATCGGCTAAAGTAAAACTTTGTGCATATTTCACGAGAAATTAAGGCACATATCTGTTCAGGTACTGCATCACATTGGTCAAAGTTAGGAGGGTTAAAGGAGGTAAAGACCGGACTTAAGAGTTGTAATGTACATATTAATCTAGAAGTAGGAGGGTACTAGGCTGTTCTGTGTTCGAGAGTCGAACTGGCACTGTCAGTTTAACCACTGGTGAGTAGAGTAAGTATCAGAATAGGTATGAATTGGTTGGATCGAGATTGCGAGTGGATCATGCACAAGATGATGATTCCAACAAGGAATGGGACGATGCTTGAAGATACCTTGGCTATTGAGCTCTCAGAATCAGCTGGACGAAGCAGACTTGGCTGAACCATGGCCGGATACATCGAAGAACATAGACACGAGGATAGACATGAGCATAGACATAGGCATAAGCACAAGCACCGGTATTCGGAGCAAAATGAAAGAAAGATGATGGGTCTACAAAAGATATGATATGATTGAATGTTAGAGTCAGAGAAGGGACCTATTTCTTTCTGCTTTTAAGGATAAAACTGAGCAGGACATACACTGCACAAGCGGCAATCGGCAAGTAGAACGAGTTGTGGAACTTGTGATACAGAGCTAACCGTTCAGATGCAGTTTCAGGACGTTCCAGGTTACCCACAATGGTGTTATACACAGAACCACCCAATGCAATTCCTCCTTGACTTAAAGTAGTGAAAATCCCTGACACTAAACTTTGAAGATGCAACGGGGTTTCGGACATCACTGTATTTAAGTAACTCATATAGAACAAGTTAATACAGTAACCAAGAAGAAGTAAAGGAACAAATTCAAGCTTCCAGTAACCGTTATTGATGCGATAGTCTATTCTGGAAACCCAAATGAGCATTCCTAGACTAAAGAATCCCGAAAACATATTGACCCATTTGATACCTATTTTCTGTGCCACACTTTCCCTGTAGATAAACGATCCGAATGCAAGTCCAACTGAGAGTGGTAGTACCTTAACAGATGCCATTAGTGGTGAATGACCTTCGATGTAAATATGGTACTGAATCAAACTATAGAACATTGCAACAACAACTATCTGTAATAGGAAATTCTGTCCCAAAAAGGGTATGAAGTTCTTGATCTTCAACACCTGTGCAGGGAAGATCAATTGAACTCTTGCACGCCAGTCATTATCGATGACCTGGTTTGCTTCAAGGTCAATATCTTGAACATTATCATCTGAGCTATTCGAATCCTTGGACTCAATAACACTGGATTCCTTCTTCCTTTGACGGACCTTTTCTTGATATGGTGTCAAATAAGTTAGTTCTAACAGTAGCATTGCCAAGAGTAAAACAACACCGATCGGGATAGGAACATACACCTTTGGATTGTTCCAACCTGTAGATGCTTCAGTGAGACCAAACAGTATAAGCAGGAGTCCAACCACTAACGTAGCCATAGCGGGGAAATCCATATCTTTAAAGTGCAAATCCTTGGATTCTTCAGGTAGTACTATCGGAGTCAAGAAGAAGTAAAGCACCACCAAGAAGACTAAGGCAGTAGCAAAAGTGAAATAGAAGAATGCCTGATAACCAATCGAAGTGAGTGAGAATGCACCACCTATGATGGCTCCCACACCATAAGAACCTGTAATAGCGACACAGATGTACCGAATAGCCGTTCCCAGCTCTGGTCCTTTGAAATAGTGTGCGATCAAGCCAAAGCCTGATGGTAGCAATGCGGCACCACCAATTCCTTGGAAAGCTCTGAAAACAATCATGGCAATGATGCTATGTTGAGGAATAGCACATAGCAAAGAAAAAACACTTTGTAATAGTAGACCAAACAGGAAGACGTTGTCAGGACCGTACATGTCAGCAAGTTTACCCATGAAGATTATAAACGAACCGAGAGTTAAAGCATAGCCAGACAACTCCCAAGAAACATTGGAACTAGTTGCATGAAAGTAACTAATAACGGAGTCAGATGTAGTAATAGCTCCAGCGACACTGAAGTTGTTCAAAGTGACAGATAGGCAGATAAGTGCCAGTGCAAAGTACTTTTTCCTGTATTGAAGAGGTATCAGGTTTCTACCTGCAAAGTAGACTCTTGAAAGCGACATATCGACCTAGATGGGATGGAATATGAGCCCTATTTATAAGCAGATTCTAAGAAGAGTGGTGTTTTAGTCGTTCCTTAACAAGTAGCCCAAACAAGTCCACAGTCCTGCTTAATCCCCAAAAAAATTCCTATTTGGGAAGCTTGCATATTAGATTTGTCAGCGAAGTGCATCGACAAGTTGGTCGTGTCAACTATCGCTGGACTAAAGAAACTGCAAATGCAGTCATATAGAACAAAATCACATAATAAAGCTCATAGTAATGGCTGTCCTGACTAACAAATTGATCAGGACTTCAACCAGTCAAAACCACCTAAAATGAAATGTGTCAGGGAAGGATTCAGTCAAGAAAGACATTGTACATTAGTACGATCTTGGCAAAACTAGCACTTTATGCATACGGCTCACGAGAAATTGCATTCAGGTACATATCCGTTCAGAGACTGCATCACATCCACAGAATAAAGGGTTAAAGGAGATAAAGACCGGAATTAAGAGTTGTATTGTACAGATTAATCTATATGTTAGAAGTAGGAGGAAGTGAGAACGGATCACTATCGTCGTGGGTTTGCACCTTTCCTATATCGAGACCATCCAGGATGTTTGTACTAGGCTTTTCTGACTGTTCGAGTGTCGAATTAGCACTGTCAGGTTTCACCACTGGTGGAGTATAGTAAGTATCGTCACCATCCATGGTAAGCGGAGCAGAATTTTCGGCAGGGGCAGTTTCTTTGGAGTCCATAGAAGGTGTCTTATCGGAGTGAGGCGAAGTGGAAGTGAGTTCAGTTGGTTCAGACACCGGCTCTAACTGGTCGTCATCATCGGCCTGCAATGGGTTAGTGATGATCTGAGGATTGACAGGTTCAGATTTAACTGGAGTCGAATGAGTACTTCTCATTTCGCTAATCATATGCTGCATGTAATCCCTATCAGCCTGAGAAGAATCTTCCTTGACCAAAGTATCGTTACCTTCGTCTAATTCCAATTCACCCAGTAGTTCGTCCAGGCCGCCACCGCTAAGACCCTTCTTAGCAACGCTGTCACAGATGGCCGTCTCTAAAGTTACAATTTCCTTCGCATGCTCCAAGATGGCTGATGATGAAGCCTGAACCTGTTCAAAAGATTCCACATAGTAGTCATGTTTAAGGCGATCGATCTCATCCAGTTGCTGTGTCAATTCGTTCAGGTTGTTTCGGTAGGCGGTGATGTTTCTATACTTCTTCTTGGAAAGCTTCCTGTTCGCATGCTCACTTTTCTTCAAAGCATATACTTTCTCTTTACTCTCTTGCTTGAAATGGACGTCCGAGATCAACCGTTGCTGTTCGAACTCACCTATTATGTTGTTGACAGGCACTTCGAACCGTTCACCTAGAGTTCTTTCCAAGATTTGTTGTTTGTTAGCAATTAGGTACTGCAGTCCACTGCAACCCATCAATCCGTCCGAGGCAGAGCCTGAACCTTTCAATCTAGCAACAGCTTCCAGAGATGCACCGAAATTACTCGCTGCTACACACATTTGGTCCAAGGCGACTCTCAGTTCCTGTGAAGTACGCAGCAACGAACTGTATGCATCCAAAGTCTCTTGAACGTCCTTATTAGTGATCAAAGTGTCCAGATCAAGTGCAGACGGAGACGTGGAACTTTGCAAAGAGTCCGTATGTGACATCGTATAGTTTAAGTTGGACGAAGTGACCGACCCTGCTGTTGAATTCTGGTTTCTTGATAAAGGTGAGCCTGTTGTTGATGAAGTTGAATGTTGACGAGTAGGTGTCAATTGATTTGTATTGTCATTTTTCTTTGGAGTAGAGCCATCGACGTACTGCATAAACTCCGACAGGTGTGCTGGAGGCGGCAGGTGTCGTCTGGGCGACTTTTGAGGGGTTGCCATGGCGGTGGGAAGAAGAATAAGAAGTGGTGGTTACACGGGAGGAATTTATGAGGGGAAGTTTTGGGGGGAGTACGGGAAGTACCGGGGAGGTAGTTGGGGACAGAAGCCAACCATATACATCAGTAAGGATACACAGTTACTTATACCGTCATATATACAATTGTACACACAGTCAGTACAGTCGTATCCAGTCATATACATTCATACATAAAGTCCCAATTCTATCCTCCTCCTTACCACCTTCATCTTCACCAAGTCCTTACTCAGTCCTCAGTCCCCCTGAAAAAATTTCATTTCTTCCTTCCAACCCACCACTTCTTCTTTCTAGACATCATGTACCGTGGACTGAGGACAGGTGCCACATTCAAGACAGGCCTTCTAGGGTCAAGATACATGGCTACACAGGTGGCCAATGAATCACAAAGCCGTGCCACGTTGAAAAATATCGATTCCAGAAAGACTTATCTGATGGACATCTACAAACATTTCTGGGAGTCGAATGAGATTGTTCTCTTTGCTCATCATAACAACATCCAATCGAAGGAGAACGAGAAGATTAGAAGACTGTTACACAAGATCGGTCCGGATGTTCAATTTCGGAAGGTTAAAGCTTCGATCTTCAGACATTTCTTGCGTGCTTCAGAGCATGAAGATCCTGCATCTAAAGCTGCATACCGTATGGTTAAACGTAAGAAGATCAAACATCCATTGGAACCACTTCTTTCAGGTCCTACTGCTATGATTCTTATAAAGGATTTGGATCCAACTACCGTTAAGGCCGTTTGGAAGGTGCTGGCCGCCGAGAAAGAACAGTTATTCTTGATTGGTGGTAAAGTCGGTGCTGATAACTTGGACTTGTCACAGATCAAAGAGTTTAAAGAGATGCCATCATTGCCAGACTTGCGTGCACAGTTGGTTGGTTTGCTCACAATGGCCAGTGGTGGAGGAGTTGTCAAGACGTTGGAGTCTGCTGGTAGTGGCTTGGCTATGACGTTGGAAGGTCGCAAGCAGCAGCTTGAGGAGCCAACTGAGGCCGATCCAAAAGAGGCCGAGGAAGCTAAGTAATACGGACACACACAGACATCCAATGTCCTTATCACATGTACATAATAGAATCCTTGAATCTAATCTTAAACTATTCACTTCAACTTGTCACTTCAACTTTTCACTTAACTTAAACTTTTCAAATATTTTCAAATCTTTTCTCATGACCAAACGAACTCTTTATCGACAAAGTCAAGAGAAACAACGACAGGAGCTGCAAAAGCACGTCGAGTTTGACGAAACCAGTAAGAGACCTGCGTCAGATGATTCTGGCCAGGTTCAACTCCCCAAAAAGAGATTCTATAGACAGAGAGCGCATTCTAATCCATTTTCCGACCATAGCTTAGAGTATCCAGTGAGCCCAGACGAGATGGACTGGGCCAAACTGTATCCATACTATCAAAGCGAGGGCAAGAAAATCTCACGAAGTGTTGAGATAGCGGATATTGGGTGCGGATTTGGTGGTTTGACTGTCACATTGGCCGAAAAGTTCCCCCAGCAGCTGATCCTAGGCATGGAGATCAGAGTTCAAGTCACTCAGTATGTGGAAGATCGGATCCTTGCACTAAGAGAGAACAACAAGGAACAGAAAGAAGGTGCATTCCAGAACGCTGCAGTGATTCGTGGAAATTCAATGAAGTTCCTGCCTAACATGTTTCATAAAGCACAGCTTTCGAAGATGTTCTTCTGTTTCCCGGATCCTCACTTCAAGCAGAGAAAGCACAAGGCCCGGATTATCACAACAACTCTGCTCAGCGAGTACGCCTATGTGCTAAAGGAAGGTGGTGTCATTTACACCATAACGGACGTGGAAGATCTGCATCAGTGGATGGTCCAACACTTGGATTCTCATCCTCTTTTCGAAAGATTGTCTAAAGACTGGGAAGCCACTGATAAGTGCGTCGATATCATGACGAACTCCACCGAGGAAGGCCAGAAAGTCACTAGAAATAAGGGTTCTAAGTACATAGCATGCTACAGACGGTTGCCCGACCCGGAACTCATCTAATAATAATGTAATAAAGTTATACAATGAATCTCTCCGATGCGTTATCGCTGTCCTTCTTACCACCAAACAATGACGAAACCGCGTCGGTGCCTCTTCTAATAGATCCACGAAGAGACCGCGAGTCATCCGTCTTGTATTTGTAGATGCTTTCAAGATCTGGTGGCTCTATATCTTGAGGCAGAACGAATGGTCGTTGTGACGTACCCAATGGAGGACCTCTACTCGGCGTCATTATAGGCGACAGTTCTGGGTCCATACCAGGTGGAACCCGAGCAACCTGTGCAGGTGTGATTGACGAAGTGGCCATCGAGTTCACACTCGCTTCATACGAGGTATCATTACAGACACCACTATACGTCGACTTATCGTCAAACACAGAGTCCATGTCTTCCAATGACAATCCTTTAGTCTCTGGGTACACTTTCCAGACGGTGAATGCAGAAATAGCACACGAAAGTGCATGAATCAAATAGAGGCGCCAACTGATCTTTTCAAGCAAGATAGGTGCCATTTCACCAACGATGAAATTACAGAGCCAATTGGTAGCAGTGGCTAATGCAGCACCCGATGCACGGGCTCTATTAGGCAACACTTCAGGCCCAATTAACCATCCAATAGGCCCCCAACTGATACCGAAACTGGAATTGAAGCACATGACTGCACCAACAACAGGATATGCCCATTGTAAGACCGTGAATGAAGCCACAGCCAGCAATGCAGCGCCCATCAGTATACCTCCCAGTATTAGCAACGGTTTACGTCCCCAAGATTCGGACAGTTTCCATGGTATAAGTGTCGAAAACAAGTAAATGAGAGAATTGCAACCGGTCATTAGAATGGCTTCTCTGCCAACCCATCCGGCTTCTTCGAACACCAATGGTGCATAATATGAAATGACGTTGATACCGTTAAATTGGGCAAACATCTGTGCAGAACAACCAACAAAGACCCGTTTAGGGTAACGTTTGATGGTTTCAATGTAGTTTAATTGACCTTCTAGACGGCCTAAGATCACCGATTCTTTGATCGATTTATATTCCTCAACAGCAACTTCACTGCGAAGGTCTCCATTAGCAAAGAGATCTGCAAGAACAACTAATCCTTCTGCGTCATGATCGTGTTCTAACAACCACCGAGGACTTTCGACGAGCACAAAAGAACCTCCAAACAGGATCAAACCGAACATCACTTGTAAACCGAGTGGAATTCGGAAAGACATGTTATTTTCCAAGAAACTACAGCCATAGTCGATCCAGATGGACGTGGCATAACCCAAAACGTTACCTGTGAACTGTGCAGATCCAAGCAAACCACGCATATCTGGAGATGCAATCTCTGACATGTAAGTTGGAGCAGTACCGGAAAGGTAACCGACTCCTAAACCACTGATGAATCTACCGATTCCCAAGTGGATTATGGAAGCAGACACTGTCTGCAAGGCGCCTCCGATACAAAATAGAATAGCACCGAGCCGTGTTGTCTTCCTTCTACCAAGCTTATCTGCAACTTTTCCCAAGGTTAGCGACGAAATCAGGGCACCAATCTCCAAGATTGCAACCACGGTACCGATTTCAACCGCGTTGGGATTATCAAAGTAGTCCTCAAAGTAATCATTAGTAAGGATCGAGGAGAAGTAACCTTGGTCATAACCAAACAAGAACACACAAATGCTCACAAAGCATGACGTGAACACGAGCAGTGGTCTACCCACTAGCACCGTCTTTGGAATGTCCTCAATCTCAATGGTTCTATCCGGTTCATCCATAGTTATGACGTCACCTAGGAATGAAGTTTCAAACTATAATCAAGCAAGGGACTTAACGATTGGATGATGATGTACAACCGTAGCACTGATAGTATGGAACGTTTGTACTATTACCGATCTGTTAAAAGCCAACAACTTCCAAAAAATGTCCAGAAAGAAGAAGTGATGTATAGAGGGGAGGAATTAATTCCCGATTGGGACGGTTGTGGGGCCCGAAAAATGGGACTGGGAGCATATGAAAAATTAGATGTTTATATAGAGCCATAGAGGCTTGATTATGCATTACTGGCAACAACATTGAACGTCACTGTTGGGATCTTTGTAGTCTCTGCGGCAACAACAGCCTCCACTCCGAGTGAGGCCAGGATTCCTCGTATTAATCCGCACGGGAACTGTAAGAACGATTGCACTTTCTGGATCGAGTCCTGCTCGCCCTTGGAAGTGGAGAAGTTCCGCAGAGGTTTGAAGTTGTTATCAATGAGTACAAACGTTCCGACGTGGTTTGTACGTAGATTGTCCATCTGCTTCGAATAGAACACTCTCCAGACGTCTCTACAGATGAATTTCATGATCTCCAACGAATCTTCCAGCTTAACGTTGACGGTATCAGTAGTATTGCGTGCATACATCAGGCAATCGGCCACTTTATACCCAACTTCGTACCCATACTTCTCGACTCTATACAGACCGGTAGGATCTTGACATTTCTGTCCATTTATAAACTCGACCCTTCCCGGTGCAAATGTTGGATCTTCCAAGTTCATCTTCCCCATCAGCGATGTAACGTCCTTCTCTTTGCGGAACAGTCGATCTTGAACTCGCAAGGACAAGGGGACACATTCAGATATGAGGTAGTCCAAACATAGCAAGTTGACTTGGTTTAATGCAGGCTCAATTGGTTCTTGAGACCCGGACTTTGAGCTGGTTGCGGTAGATGACGCGACTGGGCCCGTACCGGGCTTGGTGTTCACCACGGTACTTGATTGTGCAGAAGTAGATCCAGTAGTGTCACTACTCGTCGTTGTGACAGCCTTCGGTGCAGGCTGTGGCAACTTTGCATCCACTTTGGACCCATCTGGTGAAGTCCCTGAGGAAGACATGAGTGATGCTTAGCGGGTAGGAATTTTTTAGACTGAAATATTTCAATTAAATGCTATGTATGAGTATATATGCTTTAGTTAGCACGGTACAACGTCTGTTCATCAAAGGTTACGTCCGGAGTGGTCTGCAACCGTTTCCATGTCTTTATGGAATGGTCGGTCGCGTCAATCTCAAACACTCTCAGCCGTCTCGTCGTGCCTCCATACCCTGCGTATCCTCCTTCACCTGACCCTCCTCCGTAGCAAAGCCAGATATCTTTATGTAGAAGACAGTAATCGTTGCAGTGATCATGTCCAACTGAAACTGCTTGAACGCCAATCTTCTCCAGCGTGTCGAACAGATGTGAGTTGTGGAATGGAGCAGTACATCCCTCTTTATAGGTGCCAACCAGATTGCTCTGATCGCCTGTTTCCCTATACTCAGGCAGCGGGATGTGGAAGAATGCCATCGACAACGGTATAGCATCGGCCGACTTGCCCAGTTCATCTTTGTACTGAGTCTTGACAAGCTCGATCTGATTCGGCTTGATATAATCGTATCCTGGCACTTTTGTCAGTGCACGTGAATGCGAGTCCATAAAGTACATGATGAGTTCTTTCTGCTTAGCTGAAGTGGCACTTTTAACGGTCAAATCAAAGTTACCCACACCATCCACGTTCAAAGGTCCTGCTTTTGACAACGAGTATGGCAATGTGGTGAGCAGAGCATAGATTTGACGACGGGTCAGATCACCTTCAGCGTCGTGGTTACCCATCACCATGGCAAACGGAATCTTTCTGCGGATTATTGGATCCACCAACTTGAGCAGAGCAGTCTCCACGTCCTTTGCACTGCCTCCAAACACCTGATCTCCTGTCAGGACAACCAAATCAGGGTGTTCCAAGTCTAACACTTTCTCGATGAATTCCACCGTGATCCGATCGGCAAGACACTCTGATTTGGACAGAGTCTTTGGGAACTGGTCTCTGCATTCACCAAACCCTGCCACAAAATGAGCATCTGCTACTTGCAACACTTTAAACTTGTTGGTATCCTTGCTGAACTGTAACTTTGGTTTCCAATCCTTCAATTTCTCTGGCAACGGAGTGCCCATACCAATCTTGACAGATAGGTACGGCTCTTCATCATATATGTGGTAATCTTTAGATTTTAAGTCTTTCAGATCCTTTGGTTGATCATCCAACCCCTTCGTGGCCTTATCCTTTAATGAGATCCGAACAGGCAACTTCTGCACGTGCCAGTCAGGTCTAGGATCCACTGCCATCTTACCAAACAGTACGTTCAATCCAGTGACACTCTTGGCCTCGTCGTATTTTCCCGTCTCGATGTAAACTCCGTAACCTTTATGAACCAATTTCTTGTCTTTCTTCACCTCTTTATCGTCTTCACCTGCCACAACGATCCTGTTAATCACTTCGACACCATCACCTCCTTCATCACCTCCTTGCACAACCTCGATAGGAGCTGTTGCATAGTCCATATACACATGTCTGAACCAACTTCGACCTAACAACAGGTCTTTAGGGATTCGAATCCATTTTCCAGAGTCATTAGAGTACTCAATTCTGTATGCCGGGTTTGGGAAGATACCAAACAGTGTGAACTGAGAATCAAACCTGATATCGGTCAAAATCTCAGTTATAGGATCGATTTCAATCGTGATAGGCCTGTGACCAGTCATTGCCTTGCGAATATCCAACACGTTGTCCAACACCAACAAGATCGTGAATACAATCCCGTAGATGATCAGACATGACGCTGTTTTCGACCTTCTGGCGAACCCAAGTCGAGAAGAAGTCATCTAACCTTAGAGGGTTGAAGTTTATTAGTTTAAAATTTATTATTTATGGGTCGAAAAGCCCCTCCTCATATTGTATTTCATTGAGTGGGGTAAAATTAATGCGGTGTACGGGTGCGATGGAGCCAGCAATACTGGTAGTATTAGTGAATGGCAATAAAGGGCTAGTTTGGGTGCCTCACTCTGGCTTTGGACGATGCTCGTCATGGAATTGCAATCCGCCGTGTCCATACCGCTCATGCAGATTCGGAACCACATTATGAGGCAACCGGACTCGTGGATCGTTTGGATCGATCAACTTGTCACCGAATTTGAGCTTCAGGCCTTTAACACCAGCCAATGGGTCGTCCGTTTTAGCTTCCTTTTCCTTCTGGTTCTCTTCGACCTTTTCTTTGATTGGTTCTTGCACCTCTTTGTCGTCAACTATAGCCATTGTCAGTAGTAATAGGATAATGCCAATGACAGTAAGAAGAAGCATGTGGTGCTTAGCGGGCAAGAATTATTTGAACACGGGGCAACGCCCCGCATTTTCCAAGGGGCAGCGGGTAGGAGACATATTTCCCACCTACTTCAACACAGTCCTCAAGAACGGGTGCAGCAACATCTCTGTTGCATCCTTCCTCTTTGTGTAATCCGTCTGGAACGTGTCATCCAAGAAACTCCGCACACCTGGCGTGCAATTAGGTGGATACTCAGGCAACGTCAGTGTCCCGATCCGGAAAATTGTCTGCATCTGTGAGAATCCCGGATACGGATGCTCACCAGTCATCATCTCAATGGCAACGCATCCAACTGACCAAATATCCGATTTCTCTGTCGTAGCAATCTGTTTCACCACTTCAGGTGCCATCCAGTACACAGAACCTTCAAAAGAGACACGTTTATGCTCCTTATTGGCTTCTTTCTCCTCCGCACTCTCGCTGACAGCACTATCTTCAGCTGTCATCCGTTTAGATATACCGAAATCTCCAATCTTAGCCGTTCCATTTATATCAATTAAGATGTTTGCACCTTTGATATCACGATGAATGATACCTTTGCTATGTAGGTACCTCACACCGACCAAAATCTGCGTCAAGAAGTTCCTCACCAACGGCTCTTCAAACGGTCCGTAAGTTTGCAACATCGAAGAAACAGATCCACCGGGGATATATTCCAAGAAGATATACATCTTGGCAGCATCAGATGCAGATCCAAGGTATCGCACAATGTTCTCGTGGTCTAGATCTCGCAACAGATTCATCTCTCTCTTGAGAGCGTTCACCACTTTATCTCTACTGCCTTCCTTCGGCAGATCAACCTCTTTCACAGCCATCAACTCACCGGTCATTCCGTCCAGTCCCAGGTAGACAGTACCGTATGATCCTTGTCCAATCTTTGAACCTTTATGCCAAATCGATGGTCCTTGGCTCTTTTCACTCGATAGAATACTCATCAGACTGCTTCCAGCTCCACCACTGGCAGCACCGCCGGTCTCCCCAGTGCCACCAGTTTCACCGGTAGCCATCGTCTCTATATCATCCAACGACATCTCATTGTACGCATCCATCAGGAAATCACTATCATCCTCGTCTTCCAACAATGAGATCTGCGAAAGTGTGATCGCATCGGAGGAGTCTGGTTGATCAGAATCATTCTCGTTATCTTCCCTCCTTATTGTATCCGCAGGACGGTTATCATTAGCAGTTAGATACTCATCCTCTTCACTCACAGCATTTGTATTCGACAGAAACACGTCTCCAACGGTTTGGTTCACTCTCATCGGCTTCGCTGTGCCCACACTCGGTGCTCCATTAACACTACTCAGCCACGAGTAGTTGCTGTAGATCGAATTGCGCGAACTTGTTGCCACACTCAGCCTATTACCGGCCTGACGGTCAGCGATCTGCTGCCGCATGACCCGACTGCCGTACACGGACAGCCTAACAGAATTTCTAACGGCTTTCTTCAATGCAGACGATGCAACATCTGGGAAGTATTCATACAGATTGGATGAGATCAGTTGACTTGGAGGTCTCTGACCCATCACTCGTTTCAATGAACTCTTATCACCAGATACTTCGGCAATGATCTGGTTCGACCGACCAATCGCATCGTTAGAAGGTGCCTCTCCTGTCCGGCAAAAGATGATTCGATTCTTCTCGTCTCGGTTCTTTGAATTACACACTGTAGTCAACTCGATGTTGAACATTAAGTGAACAGATCTCGATTTATCCACATAATACGTCGACCACTCCTCAGCAATCAACTTTTCATCTGTACTAATTCTCTCTAGAATCCGTTTCTTGATCGCAGAAGCCGTGTAACAGTCCGTGATATCAACCCGATGTGCACGGCCGTCCTGTGTAATCACTGTGATCTCATTCTTAGTTCCATGCTGACCTTCTTCTCCCGCATACTCCTGCTCATCAATCTCATACCACTGGCCCAGGGCATTCACAAGTTCATGCAGTGGCACCTGGTCTTTCACTTTCTCCATGTTTAACATCTCGATCAAGATTTGTAGCCTCAATCGATCTCCAACTTTCGTAACTCCAATCTCTTTCAACGCATTCCGATCCATAACACTCAGCAACTCCAGATTGACCCCATTGTCCACAAACGTGTCCAAATAGTCTCCACAATCAACAGATTTCAGTAATCTTTCCAATTGAATAGCTTCAGTCATCAGAAGTAGCTCATGCCAATTCAAAACCAAAATTCCAAACAGGGGGGTTGACTTTTATATAGGTGAAAAAAAGAAATTTTATTCGGTGTACATAGATAGAGATTGCAGGACGATGTCTCTTTCAACAGATCGGTTAGATCCATCTGACTCAGCGAGTTGTTCCTGAAGAATCTCTCTTGTTTTAGCCTTGATCTTTTCAAATTCTTGGACGATTTCTCTGGCTTTGATATCACTATGATGACCATCCACAAGTATTCTGAAGAATCCTGCCACCAAGTTGATCCATTGCATTGCAATCACTTCGGCGAATTCCTCATACAAGCCAACAAATTCTGTTAATTGAACGAGCTGGTCATATGTCGAATCTTCAAGGTTGGTCTGTTTCACCAAATCTGCCACCAATTCGCACTGTTTCTTGATCTTCAGATTTGTACTCACCACAAGCTGCGAAATCCTGGTATGCTCACGTTGCAATTTCTCAGAGTACAATTGATACGTGGAAGAGATCGAGTTTTGTAAGAATAGCTCTGTTCTAGGTGTACAGCTGCCATTAGAAGGATTGTCTTGTAATTCGGCTGAATATCCATCAAACACTGTCGCTATACGCAGATTATTGTCAGAGATCATATTCATCCATCGGATACTCTGTTTGGCACTATTTCCCACAGAATCCACCTTCGACTTGACTGTTTGAACTCGATAAACTAAGTACTGGCATAGCTGGTCTTCCAACTTGAGCTTGGCAATCCATTTCCATTTATGGTGATGCATTTTCTTCCATTCATCAGGAACTTGTAAAGCTACCATGGAAGAATAAGAGATACTACTAACAGTATGCCGGATTCTCTCGACTAGACCTTGTAGTTTTGTATCAGATTGTTCTGCAAACACTAAAAGATCGTTTATAAGCACCTGAAAGTTGGATAGCTGGTTGAGAAGATTCACCTCGCCAATACTCTCCACCCAGGATTGAAATTTAGCATTCTCCATGATGTAGGAAGCAAAGCTCGTCCGTTTCTTTGCATCAACCACATACGTTGGGTACGTTCCAAGACCTCTGACAAGATGGTCCGTTAGTGCTGCCAACGGATCGTGGCCGGCGGTCAATTTATCCTTCAACAATTCCACTATCGCTTCCATTATAGTGATATTTCCAAATACGATGACTGCATAGCCCGTAGGCAGCAGGATCGCGTTGTGTTCAACATATTCCACGAACGACCGCTGCAACTCTCCAATAGTCGTAGAGGAATTGCCAAGGTTCTTGCATAACTCCAAGAGCTTTTCACACAGCTCTTTGGAACCTTCGTCTTCGGATCCACCTTTCAATTCTGACTCCTCAATCTTGATCTCTCTCAGAGGGTTCCGTGGAGGCACATCAACGTTCACCAAATCCATCTTTCCAAGTGCTGTCAATGTATCTGAACGTGCCAGCATCCTCCGAATCTCCTCCCCAGAATCGCCCCTCGTTGTATACCAAAGAGACTTCGAGTAAGGATTGTCTTCATCGGTAGGACTGTTGAAATACACTCGGTTGTACGGATTATAATACTGAATCTCTTCATTCTGTGACATCTGGTCACTGAACCGTGAAGAAGAGTAACTCATGACCAAGTGGCAAACTTTCAAACGCCAAAACCCTGCCTTTTTATACCAAAACAGAAGTGACTTGTCACATATGTCTGAACTGGAAATTGCCCCAAAATGGAAATTGATTACGTAACATAGTACGTCATCCACACAATATAGCCCCGCTGTATTTTATCAACTACCCCAGCTCAGATCTTAAGCTGCTAAGCATCACTTCTTCCTCTTGTATGTCACTCTCATCCTGGCAGCAGTTCCCATTATTTGACTGCATACCCATCAAGGACCCAAATTATGGATCTCAGGATGGAAAGATCTTGTACTCAGACTCGACAGTGAGCGCTCTGTGTTCTACTCCTCGGTATCTAGTCATAGCTTCGGAGGAGGCCACCGTCAAGTTTGTCGATAGCGACTTCCAATTGGTCAGTTCGTTTGTTGCATATGGTCCAGGATGGACAATAACCAAGATGCAGCATGTATCTGGCGGAAATGGTCTCGATATGCTGTGTACTTTGGCCGAAATGCAAGGTCAGCCATTACATTTGAAGCTTTGGAGTATCCCTCAGGTTTTGAACAAAAAGACAGTCAACTACGAGTCTGATTTCAGATCATCTTGTAAAGTGACCAATGGTGAGAACAACTACCCATTGACATGTTTTGCATCGTCACCAGACTTCTCCGTGTTGGCCTTTGGATTTGCCAACGGTTCCGTCGTTCTGGTCCGTGGTGATCTGTTGCATGATAGGGGTTCAAGGCAAAGAGTGGTCTATGAATCCGAAGAGCCTGTCACTAGTGTCAATTTCAGAGATGAATTGTTACTCTTTGTCACAACCGTGTCGCATATAATCACAGTTCAGACTTCTGGACGTAATAGAGGAAAACCTGATACAATTCTGGAGAACAGACTAGGTTCTGATATTCACTGCAGTGATATGGTGGTCAGAAACAATCGTCGCAATATGGTCGTTGCCAGGAAAGATGCCATTCAATTCTACACTTCTCGTGGTAGGGCAAACAGTTTGTTGTTGGATATTCCGAAGAAACGTGTGGATGCGTTTGGTCAACGGTACCTGCTCTTGCTTACCAGCACAACCACTCAGATTGCAGGCTCTTCTGCATTGACCAACGGCCTTTTAATTATCGATTTCGTTGACAAGTATATTGCATTCAACAGAACGATCCCGAGCCCCACTATAGAAGTGTTTGCCATGTGGGGGGATCTATATGTGTATACGTCTGATGGTATTCTCTATAAACTTCATGAGAAACCTTTGAGCGAGAAATTGGATATTCTGATGCAACGTGAATTGTACTTGGAGGCCATTAAACTTGCAAAAGAAGGCGATAAAGGTGAACAAGTCGATCCTATAGAGGTCATGAAGATCGAAAAACAGTATGCTGACCATCTCTACGATAAAGACGAGCCTGCAGAAGCCATCGAGGAGTATATGAAGTGTATCGAACTCGGAAAGACTAGTGAAGTGATTCAGAAGTATAAGGAAAGTTCCAGGATCCAATACCTAACCAAGTACTTGGATAAATTGATTAGTACGGGAAACTCTACTACCGACCATGTTACACTACTTCTTTCATCATATTGCAAGTTGAAACAGGATAATAAGATTCGATCCTACGTGGACTCCGTTGAGATCGATTCTGAATTCGACGTTGTCAATTCTCATCAGGATTTCGATAAATCTACTGTGATATCTCTATGCAGAGAAAGTGGATACTACGAATTAGCTGCTCATATTGCCAAAAAGTTTAATCTCGCATCCGTGATTGTCGATATTGAATTAAACGATCTGCATAAACCTAAAGTCGCAATGCAGTTCATCAAAGGGCTGACTATCGATGATCTATTGCACGTTCTTTTGGATAACGTTCAGCAACTATTGGATGAGATGCCTAACGAGACAACCCAACTTTTAATTGATGTTTTCACCGGTAGATACGTCCCGGATTCCTCGTATGATTTTGATCAGGCATCCACTTCATCTTCAGCAGCTACTAGCAAGCAGGATCATCCGGTCTTGACATCATATCAACAATTCTTCAACTACATGAAAGGTGGAGATGAAGACAAAGCCACAGTTACGGCCACTGCTCCTACATACTTACCGCCACGTCCACGTCTAATATTCCAGTGCTTTGTTAACCATCCAAACGAGTTTGTTATTTTCTTGGAAGCCTGCATCGAATCCTACGATAAGTTCGGAGGTAATGAGAAGGATAAAAAAGATATTATGACGACTCTATATGAGAGGTACTTAAGTCTTGCTGTGAAATCTGTTCAGGAGAAAGAGCAGTGGGAAGACAAGGCCAAGAGTTTATTACAAACTATCCAGGCTGAAAGCGGTTGGACACCAGAGGAGAGTACAAACTTGCTAGTACTATCAAACGTCTCTGGATACAACGAGGGTGAGATTGCCATCAGAGAGCATGCGGATGAATCTTCTGAAGGTTTTGGAGTTGACTTATTCCGATCGGCTGTTATGTCTGAAAACTATGATAAATCGTATGAAATCATCCAGAAATACGGCGATAAAGAACCGGATTTGTACCGTGAAGGTATCAATGTCTACACATCACAGGAAGAGATCTATAAACGGATTGGAGAGGCTAAGGTACTGGAGTTGATCGAGAAGACCAAGAAGAATAAACTGATGACTCCATTGGAACTCATCAAACAACTGAGCCGTAATAATAATGGGTTCGTTAAACTGGGGCTTGTTAAGGACTACCTGACCAGTTACATCAAGCATCAGAAGCAGGAGATACAGAATAATGAGAAGCTTATTAAGGCATACCAAGGGGACGTTATCAAGACCGAGGATGAGATTAATGGTCTACTTCATAACAATCAGACAGTCAACCAGACACGATGCTCTGCCTGTGATCAAGGATTGAATTTCCCTCTGGTTAATTTCAAATGTTCACATACCTACCACGAGCACTGCCTGTTGGATTCGAACAATTCTTCTGAAGGTGTGGTGTGCCCTCGGTGTACATCACAGTACGATTCAATGCAGGCATTGAAACGACAGGAGCATGAGACAGGCGTTAGGAACGATATGTTCAAAGCAGCTTTGGAAGGAAGCACCGACAGATTCAAAGTCATGATGGGTTTCATTGGTAGAGGTGCTATGGAACCAACGAGGACAGTCTACCAGAATAATGTCGATATATAGCACACACTTAAAACGTACAGAGAAAATATACATGTTTGTTCATTCACTCAAGGATTCCAGGGTTGCTGTCACAGGCCGCCCTGCACTTAGCAACTATTTCCTTGGTGGTTGTCTTTTCACCGACCTCGCCTAGACCAGCCTTGTTGTATAGTTCCAGAAGATACTTTGGAATAATACTCAATTCATCATGGTCCTCAATCATGGTACAGATGACTTCAATGGATAGGAAGTGATTCTCACCGCTAGGTAACAACGCAGCAGCATTCTGTTCAGGCGTCATATTCTTAGGATCTGCATACAGAATGTTCGGTGTAAGAACTGTGGCCAAATTATGTGTATCCATCTTGGAACCTGTATCTTTATCGATCTCGGAGAAAGTGGCCACCCAGTTTAAGAATGCGAAAAGAACTTCAGTCAAGTCACGATGAGCTTTAGGCAACATTGCGTACGCCAACTGAAGGATACGGTCACGTTTTTTAGAGCCTTCAGGAAACTTACGAGACAGCACGAAAAGATCGTACAGTTTGAAAGTAAGCAATGGGTTGGGCAAGTCACGACAGTATCGTTTGAGCAATGCTGCCAACTGGATGGAGTTCTCAACATAGAGATCTGGGACGACGTTAGGATTGGCATCAACATCAGCGATCAACTTCTTTAACCGGCGGATATTACCGTTCAGACGGAAAACACCTTCAGCACTGAGATCTTTGGTACGCATAACGGTGATCAATTCGTCAACAAGCATTGGAATCCTAAGTTTATCAGGTCCAATACCCAATTCACTGTCCACACCGTAGTTGGCTGTGACAACATCCAATGGAGACCCGAATATCTTGCGTTCATTAGAGTTTTTCTTAGAACCAAATAGTCTGCCCCAAATGGAGGAATTCTTCCGTGTATCAACGAATGCAAGACTCTCGTCTAGACTGATTTCATTACCCATCAGCTGATGAAGTGAATATGCAGCCGCTATACGCATACTATCATAATTCTGCGGCGAAAGCTCAGAGAACCGAATTGTAGTGTTAGCCTTTGCTGGTGTGTTGTCAAGCTCTTCCTTTGCCTCAGGTTTCTTGAACTGGCTTGCAGCACGAGAAGCAACTTCTTTGGGAACGGGGATTGTCGAGGCGGCCGTTTCGTAGTTACGCTTTTGGAACCGGAATGCGTTAGGTCTATACTCGCGCGCTTGTTCGGATGAAACAATACGTGGAATATCATCCAATGTGAGACCCTTTTCATTCTTCAACAGATCAGAAGTTGTGCCTAGATTAACATTTGAAGTTTTAACATTCATTGGGACGTCTGTAACACGGAGTTTGTTGGAACCTTTACGTCCCAATGATCCTTTGTGACTGCTACGGACAAGTTTCGAACTGTTCGCGCTTGTATCAGGATCAGGTACATTCTCCATGGCAGAACTGGAGGCCTCGGGGGCTTCAATTATGAGAGATTTACGGCACTCGTTTTGAGCATTGCCAACTTTTTGATCCTGTCTAAGAGATCTCATACGTTTAATGTCAGAGACCTGCTGTGAATAAACGTCATCATCTTCTAGAGCAGTAATATTAGAACTGAATTGGACACCACGTTTTTTCATAGCGTGACGGGTCCTAACGAGAGCTATCTTCAACAGATAGATCAGTTCGGAGTATTTGGAAACCAATTCAAATCCAGGAGATGCATCAGGGTGGCTTGAAGAACAGACATCACAAAGAATGAAGTTAGTTGATGATTCAAAAGTGACTTCAGATAACAGAGAGGAATTTGCCAAGTTCTTACCACACTCTGAGCAAACAAAACAACCTGGATGCCAACGATTCTTTCCCCATTTATAGCATTGGGCCTCGATACTTTCACCGCATTTGACGCATTCGTCGCGTGAATTGTTATCAATATCGAGTGGGAAGACATCCTGAGGTATCGAATCGTTTAGCGAGATCTCTTTGAGATACTTATCAGTTGGGATTGTAGAATGTGTGAAACGATTGAACTCAAGAGCGTGCATGAGAGATGAACGAGAGATAAGTTTGATGTAGTGAGCGAGAGTGGAGATTAGCGAGAGGATTTCTCTTGAATATTCAGGAGAGGACAAGTTTGAAGAGTCTGCATCACGGAGTAGGGCCAGGTATGTCATCAATTTGGAAGAGAAACTTCGAGGTTCTTTAGTGAGAGGCGACATATGTTTGAATCTTGGATCATCATAGTCGATATGTATATGAGAGGTTTTGGCTTGATTGATCAAGACTTCGACACCTTTGAAAAGACATTCAATCT
This sequence comes from Xiuguozyma insectalens, assembly GCA_030574155.1. Taxonomy (NCBI): domain Eukaryota; kingdom Fungi; phylum Ascomycota; class Pichiomycetes; order Pichiales; family Pichiaceae; genus Xiuguozyma; species Xiuguozyma insectalens. The sequence continues at coordinate 74,661 of JAJMEL010000007.1, read as the reverse complement.
TCAAAACCAGTCTACCTGCCGAAAGAATACCCTGTTGCTTATTGTTTGTAGTGGCAGCGTGTAACATATCGGAGATGCAAGTAGCACAAGATTCTTCAAATTCTGACAGTGTTAGCCAGATGGACATAGTGATCTGTTCGACACGACGTTCAATACCAAACAGCATAGCTGGAGGCGGCTCAACACCGGGTGGAGGTCTGTCTATACCTATAGCGTCCATAGTAACGTCGACCCCCCAGAACTTATGAATCATGAAACATTCCGGATGCCATTGCTGTTCTTTTCCCCCACGGTGCATTTCGACGTATCGTTTCAATATGGCTGCACCACAGGTCTCGCAGTGTGCAGCGTGCAACTTAGAATAGTGATAGTGACAGTAGATCTTACCACCATGTTCATAGTAGTCTTCAGTTTCAAACACTTTATGACAAACGTCGCAGTAGAAATGTTCTGGATGGTACTTATGACCCACGGCAGAGATGTATGCACCACGAATAGCCGAGTCACAAGTGAAGCAGATGAGATCGATTCGTTTGAAGTAGTCGTATTCACAGAGTGGGACAGTACCCACGCCAGGTAGATCTTCAGCAAAGAATTTATCGGAGCATTGCTTACCACAGATATGACAAGTAAAGCATTCAATATGGTAGACGTGGCCCATGGCTCGCACCAGAGTACCAATGATCGGCTTGTTACAATGGTGACAAGTCTTTGTAGTGTTTGTGAGAGGTGTGGCCTTCCTGCTATCAACCTGTCTTGATGGCATAGCAAGCGGGGTCAGACGCGTCTGTGACGGTTGTTGTTGTTGAGTATTAGTTGTGGTTGCTATTGGAGGCAAGTTTGCAGGTGTTGCTCTTTGTATAGTGGAAGGTGATAATGTGGCACCAGGTTTAGCTTGTGTCACCGGCTTTGATCGTCCCGTAGAACTTTGAACATTGCTGTCAGCTCCCAGTGATGGAATGTACCGCTGCCAATCAGGAGACATCGAGCCAGACTTGTCTGCTTCACGAGCAAACGAGCTGGGGCCACGCGGTACCGAAGTGAATTGCGGCGGAGAGAATGTCATTCAAATTCGACCGGCCACCAACCTGTCTTTCTTCCTGAACTAGAGCCAAATGGGGAGAGATCAAAATCGGTACATTTTTCCTTTTTGGGCTGGTAGCAGATTTTTGCGGAATGTGTTTAGATGCGTCGATCGGCCCAATTTAATTAACTTTTTAGTGGTCGATCGTCCCAAACTTTCACCCCGGTAATATTTCCTAAGCTCCCCCACACCCAAATTCCTTCCCCGTGAAGACCAGTCCTTCTTCTTCCGCAAAGACATGATATGAAGGTGAAGAAGCGTAAGCATTCCAAAAACGGCTGCTTGAAGTGTCGCCAAAGACATGTCAAATGCGACGAGACGTATCCGAAGTGCTCGAACTGTCGTAGGAGAGACGAAGAGTGTATCTATGTGAAACCTCCGTGCTTCTTAGACTCCAGGAACTACACTGTGGGAGAGAACTCACTTGCAGCAGTTAGTGATCTGCGAGCGGCAACAGAGGCAGTAGTCTCTAGAACAAACTTACATTCGGTCTCTTCCATTGATACAAACCCTCCTAACCCCAACTTCCCTTACCCGACTAATACTTCAGCAAACCCTACTGTCCCATTCACCGACCAGGCACCAATGTCTATTCAGAATCCGCATCCACTCCCGCATCAGACTTCTTCGATCTCTTCATCCTTTGAACACACTTCATACGGACCTAGAATCCCACAATTGGCCGATAATCAGCACCCGGTGGTTCCAACTCCTGAAGTTAACGAAGGGCTGTTTGCCAGTGCCAGCAATGTCATCTCTGATCTGAATAGTCTCATTCAGAACTTTGATTTTGCAAATATGACACCCGAGATCGACTTACCCAAGTATCCGAACCCAGCACCATCTACAGTCGAACCGAAATCAACAACTGAGTTTGAAGAATCCAAGAAATCTCAAAACTTCTTGGCATTCCCACCTCCTCAGACTTCGATCGTCTTGCAAGACGATTCACCTGAACGGTTCGAGTACCTGTTTCTTCTAAACAGTTCTATCAATGAATCTGATTTGCTTACGTTGGCAAAGTTCTACAATTGGTCAACCAAATCAACAAACATCAATTACCTCAAGATCTTTGTCACCAAGATCCAAATGAACATTCTCACATTCACCTCTTGCTTCCTCGATAACGCATATATTAACTGTTTTCTCTTCGATGCTGAAAAAGCACCCTACCTTTTGAATGCCATGCTGGCCGTGGCTTCCAGATACGAAATCTACCAGGTATCTCGCTCAAACAGTACCACCAAGACCAAATTGTTGCAGTATCATCGCAAATTCCGTTCTTTCTACCTGAATAACTGCCTGAAGTCCTTACGTACTGTCATGAACTCTAAGTCTTTGATGCTCGAGAATATAGAATATCTCCTGCTAACTACCTTGGTACTTGCCTGTGATAACTCTGGAATTCAAGGCTCCGAATGGAGAAAGCATCTGAGCGGTGCAAGAGATTTGCTTGTCAACAATTGCAAGTTCTTACCTATATCGATCGAACTCGTAATTGTCTGGCTTTGGTTCTATGCAATGGAGATATTGGCAGGATTGAGCGCACACAATGGTGGTACAATCCATGATTTGAACATATTCAAAGAATTTTTAGAGATTGTGAAATCTACCAACATACGAATGGGTGCTGCAATGCGCAAATTCGGGTTCCTATTTGGTGGATACTATCTTGAGGATTCCAGTAATCCATTATTGAATGAAACTCCAAAGATTGTCGATTTCCAACCTCTCACAACGTCTACATATAATCATGATGACCATATCATTTTGAATGGTCAGTACGTTAAGAAGTCGTTCAATTTTAATCTATACTTGGGCTATAACGATGATATTGTGGACGCTTTCAACGATATAGTCATCGCTTTGGAATGTATACGGCAATTTAAAGCTGGCAATCCAGACCCTCAAGTTGAATTGGTTTTGAATCCAAAAGGTGATGTTAAAGCTGGTTACTTGACAAACTTGATGGCCAAGATTAATAAAGCCAGATCGTTCAGGGTGATGAACAACAAGCCACCGTTTCGAATTCCATCTGACTCACCGTACCATCCATTGAATAAAAACGGATACCATTATAACAATCCGATGGGTACTAATCTAGTGATGGCCGGTTATATTCACAACACAAACCATTTGACAAGGTCACAGGACGAAAGAGAGAATTGGTACTCATACTTCGACCTATCTCAGCAGATGTTTGCAGATGCAACGCTGTTAAGAGTGCTGGTTGCTGACCATTTCATGGATGTAGAGCATTTCACAGTGTTGAGTCATGTCGTGCAAGAAGTTGTTGAGAGGATGTTGGAAGGGTTGCAAAGCATTGTACAATTCAAGAGGGACGTGTCGGATGAAGATTGGAAGTCGTTGGATGAGTATTATAACGCTACTAGTACCGATTACAAGGAGACGCCTATTGAAGAAGACAACGAGCAGGTAGATTCGGATGTGAATGATACTGTCGATGATGATCAGGATCCAGTCTCTTTAAAGATCCAGAAGGAGCACGAGCTGGAGAATGATTGCCACGGAGAGTTCGAGGATAACCTGATATTCTTTGAGAAATACCTTTACTATCAATTTGACAACCGAATGGTGATGATTCCATGGCCGCTGTTCATGTGTGGGTTGTGCTGTACAACGAGCAAGCAGAAGGTGATTATTGAATGTTGTTTTAATGGACTGATCAGTCTTGGAGTCGGATCTGCAGAGTTGATGCTATCCAAGGTGAAACGTCTGTGGAGATTACAAACGATGGGTCAGTTTGACTACGTGCATCAGGACTTGTTCGATGACGGCAGCGATTCCGTGCCATTTTTCTAATACAATTATACATAGTAATATACACAAATTAATTAATGATCGATCAGTCCATCAACTCACCGGGTCTAGCGTCGTCTTTGGATGATATCCAGTATCTTTCCTCGTTTAAGTATTCCTCTCTTGCAGCCTCCGATTCAACTCTATCTGCAATGTCCTTCTGGTCATCGTCCTCTATATTTAGAATGTCCGGTGGAATCTCTTGCATCTGCACAGAAGGTGCAGCGTCCAAATACCTAAGGTGCTCCATAAGTTGTGCACGAACGTTGTCAAGATAATCCCTTGTATTCTCGTTCTTTATACGGCCACCTAAGTTTGGATGCAATGAATAATCCGGTCCAAAGAAAGAACGGAAAGGTAGATTATCCGGAAGATGCGAATTAAGCCTTTGGTTTGTCATGACACTCGTTTCATAACACCAGAGACGACTGACATTACGTGGAGTATAACCACCACCACCTAAGACGACCAGAGGGATTCCAAAACTCTTGATATACTTGACACACTCACCGTGAGCATGCACACTTAAGTTGAATCCACCGAGACGGTCACAACCAAGAGAATCTGCACCACACTGTTGGATGATGGCAGAAGGTTGGAATTTGGTGATGACTTTCTCCATGACGGATTTAAACATTGCAATGTAGTCTTCATCTTCTATACCGTTACGGTAGGGCACGTTCAATGCAAAATGCTTACCATTACCCAAACCGACCTCGTCGTAGTTACCGGTGGCAGGGAAAAAGTAACCATCGTATTTATGGAAAGAAACGGTCATAACTCTGTCTGTCAAATAGAATGCTTCTTGAACACCGTCACCATGATGAAGATCGATGTCTATATACAAGACTCTCGGATAAACTCTGAGCAAATTCAATGCTGCCAACACGATATCGTTGACGTAACAAAAACCTGAAGGTTCATACTTCTTGGCATGATGCAATCCACCAGACCAATTGATAGCGATATCACTCATTCCGCTAGTGATTTTCCTTGATGCATCCAACGATGCACCTGCATACATTCGACAGTAGTCGTTAACTCCTTGAAACACTGGATTATCGTCGTTGATATTAAACTTGGACAGTGCATCTCCATACTTCTGAGCATTTTCAGGAGTCACAGACTCCAAGAATTTCACATAGTCTTCCGAGTGGAACTCTAACAGCTCCTTTGTAGTGGCTCTCTGTGGTAAGTACACATCCATCTTCTCATACAGCTTGTAACCAATGACCAAATGGTCTGTTAACATCAATCTGAAAGGTTTCATCGGGTGCATCACTCCATAGTGATACTTAGACACCGCAGGGTTGTAATGATACGAAACCCGTGGATTGTAGCCACCATCATCGAACGTGTGTACGATCGGGTCAAAGAACGGCGTGTACTTCGCCGTCTTTGTGTCTGTACGGAACGTTTCCATGAAGAAGAGAGTGGTGACTATAAGGTTAAGTTTTTTTTTTTCAGCCACCCAAAAGTAGGGGGGAAATGTCTAGGGGAGAGAGTTGAGTCCACCGGGTCGCTTCAAACTTAACCCGCTAAGTATCACTTTATTCTTGATACGCTTATCTATTTATTGCAATTTAGTACATTCAATTGATGCTGACAAGGTCGATTGTTCGTCGTATGAGCACAGCAGTGAAGGTTTCGTATAGAGACCTGGCACCTGGTGGAGATGGAGTGGGATTACGTACTTTAGAGAGGGCATTCGGTGAGGATTCGTTAGGAATCATGCTAGTGAATGATCTGCCTCCAGAGTATATTGGATTGAGACACAAGGTGTTGACTCAGGCTAGTTTCTTGTCACGGTTGCCAGAGAAGTCCTTGGAAGCGTTGGAGTCACCGGAAGCGTTCTATCTGGTTGGTTGGAGCAGAGGCAAGGAGAAGCTGGCTAGTGGGAACTTTGATACCAAGAAGGGATCTTACTATATCAATTGTTCTTTCTATAAAGATGCTAAATTGGAAGGTCCACCGCCTGAAGATTGTAAAGGGTTTGAAGACTACCGATCATACATCGAATGGAACAAGTGGCCCGACGAGACCCAGATAAGAGGCCTGAGGAACTTTGAGAAGAACTGTAAAGATCTGATCAAAGTGATTGTGGATGTTGGATCTCAAGTGGCCAAGTTCTGTGATGCGTACTGTCGTGTTAAGAATATCGGTACTAGAAGTAGATCGATTCCAGATATGATCCGTGAAAGTACGACCAGTAAAGCGCGGTTACTTCATTACTATCCATTGACTGAGGAAGAGGCCAGCGCCAACACTGCGGCTACAGACGATTGGTGTGGAGAACATAATGATCATTCTATACTGACTGGATTAACTTCTGCACTATATTTGGAAGATCTCGGTGGTATGTTAGAAGAGGCCGATATGACTGATGATACACGATGTGGATTGTTTATCAAGGACCGTCATGGTGAACCAGTCAAAGTGGATATACCTGCGGACTGTCTAGCATTTCAAACCGGATCTGCATTGCAAGAGTTAACTGGTGGTGCTTTTAAAGCTGTCCCACACTATGTTCGTGGACCTTCTAAACCGGACGTTTGTAGAAACACGTTGGCCGTGTTCTTACAACCATCACTCGGTGAGACCATCAACGATAAGGAGACGTTTGCACAGTATGCAGAGCGGATCCTTAAAGCCAACCATAATAAGGCATAATAATAAAACTACTGTGTGTAACTACATCAATATTTGCTGTAATCATATTAATAGACCTATGCTAAGCACCCATCATAATGACAACCTTGCTTGGGAAAACTCTATCTAGCATCAGCAAGCACCTGTCATTTCGACTAACACGGCACTTAATCTCTGTTTCTTCTTCTGTAACCATCGTCTCCACCTCTTCTTGGTCCGTTGTTGAATCTTCTTCCTTGTTGTCTGTCTGGAATGGCATCAACGAGCAAGGTCTTTGGAACAATTCCTTCTGGAACGTTAAGGTACTCTCTGAGGTACTCAAGACCCTCGTCGGTAAGAGTGTAGTAGTAGTATTGCCAAGAGAACTGAGTCTTGACGAAACCCTTAGAGGTAAGAGATTGCATAGACTTGATAACATAGAGGTTCTTGGTGTCAATCTCATCGTGCTGGATCTCGTAGTTCTTTGGTGCAACAAGAACACCCTCCTGGAAAAGGTACTGGTAGATCTTGGTTCTGTCACTCTTTGGAATTAACATCTTTAAAGCTTCTTTAGAGGTAGTCGATCGTGAAAAAAAACTTTTGCAGGTTTTCAACTTGAAAAATTCCCTACTGTCGATGGATTGGAAATGTGTGAGGTGTGAGGGATGAATAGGGGTGTGTAGGTCACGTGGACGGATAACTTTGAAATATTTCTAAGGGAGCAAGGGGGGCAATGGGTGCAGGGATGTAAGACCAGATATTTAGGAGGTAGGTCCTGTAAATAGTAGGGGACGGCTTCCTACGTCGCTCCCTCTCTTGGTCAATTGATGCCTACCTTAGCCGGAAATGACGTTTTATCGGTTGGAGACAGACTGAGTGAGGATTTAGATGAGATCTGGAATAATGGTAGAGAAAACTTGGTTGAATCTTTGACGAATCAACTGCCTGTTACACTGAAAGAGCAGCTGAGTCCGGAGAACGTGGAAAGAGTCGAGATGATGTTGAGTGGACCTAGAATACACAATGTCCCCGTGTTGAACATGGGTATATTGCTTATATTTGCACATTTCCTGTTGAAATTGTCCTTCAGGTACCACAAACTATACACGAAATCGTCGTTGGTGGCCACTGTCTGTACGAACCTTGTACTATTCGGAATAGCAGATACGTTGGCACAATCGATAGCTGCATTCTTTGCTGGCCAAGGTGCAATTGATCTAGAACAGGGTGGATATGACAATAATAGACGAGATACCATGTTTAGTCTGGACGATCCTACTAACTCTGAGTCGGATTCTGCTGACGCATTCGTGGATCTAGGTGACTCGGATGTAGAGTCGGTTCGATCTGTTCCTCCACCTGACACCGAAGAGATGGTCCGTTCAACCCGTTTCATCTTCCGTAGGTTCTTTGCATTCATGAACTGGGGGTTTATGATGGCCTTTTGCCAGGTCGTCTGGTACCTCTTCCTAAACAGTATGTATCTGGATATGCCTACAGTGGTCAGTGTTCTCGAACGAGTTCTCACTGATCAACTGATCTACTCGCCGATCTCACTTGCTGCTTTCTTCATCTATTCGACTTTTGCCATCGACGGCGGTAATATGGACGACGCCAAGGCAAAACTACGTAAAGTCTACCTGTCCACCTTGGCTTGTAACTTCTGCGTCTGGTTCCCCGTCCAGTTTATCAACTTCCTCGTCATGCCTCGCAAGTTCCAAGTGCCCTTCTCGTCTGCCATCGGTGTCCTCTGGAACTGTTTCTTGAGTTTCCGTAGTGCAAGCAGCTAAACTAACCCACCCACCTACTTTCCTACGTACTACTCCCTCACTATAATAAAATTTCACTCCGCTTATCTACAACTCTTCCTAATCGGGCAGTCCCTATTTTCTCCCCTCTTTGTACCACTTTTTCCTCTTCTTTATATTCTCAAATGAGTTACAATATAAACTCTGCCTCTACCGACATCATCAGCCACTACTTAGATGCTGATGACAATGACGACAACATCGAGTTCCACTACCACAACAATTCGGCCTTGCAGTCCACAAACCCTGAAGACGTAGGATTGGCATGTCTTCCAATCCAAAGAATGCAACAGACATTCCGAAACGGACAAAACTACACCGTCATGCTCGTTGGAGAGTCAGGCCTGGGAAAGACATCGTTTATCAACACTCTGTTCAACACCATCCTTCTCGATCTCAAAGAAGATAGTGTCATCGATGAAGTCCCTGTAGAGACTGACATCTTTACCAAGAAGACTACTAAGATTGTGCCACACCGTATGTTACTATCAGAGAATGGATTTAATATCCATTTCAGTGCACTTGATACACCAGGGTTTGGTGACTTCATTGATAATAGGTACTGCTGGTACCCTATCACTAGGTATATCGACGAACAGTACCGTCGTCTCGTCTATCAAGAGAACCAACCTGACAGGTCTGCCTTAAGACATGGTGAAGTTCATGCATGTTTGTATTTCATTAAACCTTCCACTACTGGTTTGACCGAGTTGGACTTGCAAGCAATGCAGAACATCTCTACCAGGGTTAACTTGATCCCAGTGTTGGCCAAATCGGACGGATTCACTGCCGAAGAGATTAAATCTTTTAAAGAATCTGTCAGAGGAGCCATCAAGGACAACGGGATTGAACTGTGTCGGTTTATCAGGGATTCTGAAAATGCTACAAAACTCATCAATGATATGCCATTTTCTATCATCAACTGCACCGGTGTGTACAAGAATGATTCAGGTAAAGAAGTTCGAGGCAGAAAGTTGAGATGGGGTGTAGCAGAGACGGAGAACCCTGAGCATTGTGACTTCATTAAACTTCGCGAGTTCATCTTAGGAACTCATATGAGTGACTTAATTCAATCAACCGAGAAGTACATGGAAGAGTACAGGACTGATTTCCTCAAGTTCCGTCTTTCTATGGTGTTGGAGGAAGAAACTTGTAAGGATATTGAATCCAAGAAGAGTTCTGAAGAGGACGAAACTGACGAATCCGTTCAGAAAGTCATCGATACTCAGGATTCTATATCCATCATGAAGTTGATGGAGAATATCAGTATCAAAGATGTTGAAAGGGACTTGATTCAACAGAACCCGGCATACATGGAGATGGCCAAGGTGATCAAGGGTAAGTTCAGTGGCAGTGTTCGGTTGCAAAATAAAAAGTTTATCGAATGGAAGCGGAGGCTCTTCAATGAACAGGAGGAATTCAACAATGAGATCGAAGGGTTGCACCAGCAGTTGGTCAGCTTACAGGCTGACTGTCGTGCTCTTAGTTTAAATAAGGTGTAATGATTATTATTTAGTTAAGTTTAGGTGGCAACGTCATCTCCCGCTACACCTTTTGGTGTATCCTCTTCATCATCCCAGACAATGCTATAACCCTCTGCAGCCAGTGTTCTGAAAGTCTCCATCAGTGCAATCAGCATAACAGTTCTAGACCGATCATCCTCGCCTCTTTTCTTCAAGTTATACTGGTAGATCTTTGCAATTCTGGAAGATGCAAAGCCGGGAACAGTTCTTGCCTGGTTGATAGCCTCTATCAAAGCTGGTCTGGTTCGTTCGTAGCCACCGCTGAGAATAGCCATAGAGTACGACAATTCATTAGGAACAATCCCAAGATCGTCCAATTGGATTGGATTGTCCACATACGTATCGTTGACCAGTTTGAGCAATCTTTCGTTGAAGGGTTTCATGATAGGGTCAACCAAAGGTCTACTTAAAGGTGCAAGAACATTGTTAGAGGCAGTCACGGATCTGGATAATCCATCACCGACTCTTTGACCTGCTCTCCAGATCGGATCTGTCAGCATGTCGCGAATGTCTCTCATACGAAGTGTCTTAGACTGTGGGAACCGGCATTCGAACAGAGTGAGCTGGTTATCCACAAAGTTATCGATCGATTCTGTGTATGTCTTGGCCTGGCCAGACGTTGCTAACCCAAACAGGTAGGATCTAACGTAGTGAGGAGCCGGAACCAAGTGTGCGATTCTGATCCAAGAGTTTGCAATCGGGTACTGCTTCAAATGAGTGTACGTCTTTAACTCGTGGTTAGTACCTGGCGCTTCATCAAGAGAATCACCTGGGTTAAGCGGTTCTTCTGAAGGGATTCTCTCGTTCTGGGTATCATCTGCAAGGTCTGGTTCGGTACCAGCAACTTCCGAACCGTTTGGCTTCTTAGAAGCGTTCGTATTAAATGCAGTTGTCAAATCAACTTGAGACATAAGGGAAAAGGGACTTGTACAAAGAGGGGAGAGTTTATAAAAAGGGATCAAAATCCCCAAAAGGGGAGTCGCCCAAAGGGGAAGTTGCCGGTAAGACAAGAGTAAAATTTCCAAAAAAAAAAAAGAAACGTAAAAAAAAATAAGATCCTAATCAACTTTCCCAAAACGGAATTTCATGTAAACACAGCGCTAGAATAAAGTTTCCCAGGTATTGATCACTTCTTCTTCTTGTAAAGAGTTAATAAGATACCGATGCAGATGGTGTCTGTGAACGGATTGCGTAAAGGGAGTACAACCTTCAATCTTCTGGACGATTTCGAAGCAGGTAACACTTCGCTTGGTGATATCATCGAGTTGAAAGAACCCAAATCGTTTGATTTCAATGATTACTTGGTTCAGTTTGCTTTAGGTAGAAGCGGTGCAATGGATCAACAGTGTCAAGTGAAACACAAGAGTAGTTTGGATTTCAACAAAGTGAAGAAAGTTCGGGTGGATGGAGACGATAATACCAGTGATACAACAATAAACGAGAGTGAATCCGACGAAGAGATGGAGTTCTTGGATATGCAAGTTAGATCGAACCAATTCAACAACGTTACAGACTCACACGACAGGATGAGTGTTGACTTTGGCACAGATTTGAGGGATTTCCTTGACAGCAGCAATCGAGACGATTTGATGATGGATGACTTCGACGATTTGGAGTTCCAAGGAGGCCAAGAGGAAGGAGATGAGGACGATGACGAGCAAGATATGGACGTCGAATACCCATTTGATCCTATTTCGTTTGGATTCAACACTGCCAGACACAACTATGGGATGGAACCAGAGATTTTTACCGATGATGACTACTACAGACAGACTGCACTAGCTACCAAGTCTCCAGGAAGAGTGTGCAGTCCCGAGCATCACAAGTCAGAGAAGCCAAGAAAGTCACTGATCCATTGCAGAAAGAACCTGTTGAACCTAATTGTGGAATCTTCCGACGGTAATCTGGATGATGCTACCAAATATGCCACAGAAATCAATTCTCAGAACAGTTCTGGAATCCCACTTCCTGAAAAGACTACGGAATTGGTCACCATACCAACTACAGGCCCTTCAGAGAATGGTATAAGGAAAGCTGCTATTGTTCGTGCTACGATGGCAATTGCAGGAATGTCCAAGTCCGCAGATAAACCAAAACGAGTTGGTTTCTACACTGCCACAGAGAAGAAACAGTTCATACAGTCCAAGGATAAGGATAAGGAGAACCAACCACAGTCGATCAAAGCTAAGGCCAACAAAGACACTTCTAATTATACCAACGAGGGGGCCAAGAGAAGGGTCCAATGGGCCACTACTTTGGAGTGGTGACACATTCGTCAGAACTCACATCTATATCATATATAACACTATTAATATACTCGATATTTCGCTAAGAAAAGATAGCCAGCTGTCTAGCTAGTTAACTATAACCACTCTGGGGCGTCTTGCCGGATTGCCAGACCGAAGCCTTTGAGTCCGTCTTCTACGAGTGTTCTTCTTGGTATTCTTCTTCTTCTCGCGCTCTTGGATCTCTGCTTCCACTTTCTCCATGAACTCTTCCTCTGACAAGTTTTCTTCTTTCAATTCCATCCGTCTCTGCTCAATGTATCGAAGTCGACTGTCATGGATAGGTAAGTACGGATCTGTTGGAGCATAGTCAGGGCGCTTCACGTTGTGGATATCAAAGAATTTTGGGATACAACTACCCCCACTGAATGCAGAATCGTCTGCAGGCGAACAGACACACTCGTTATCTGTAATCATATCCATGCTACCGTCACATTGTAAATTAGGCTCATGGTAGTAACCAGTGTTGGAGAAATATCTCAACTTTTGGAAAGGTAACAGGTATGACACGGCCATGCTATGGATAGGAGCATCTCCCCATCTTTCGTAGTAGATACCTCCTTCGTGATCAATGTAGTCAAAGAAATGCATATAGCTATCAGACCGGAAGAACTCCATGTCACCGATCTCGAAATTGGACCAGAAATGACACATGTTGTACGATTTTCCGTTGTCATCGGTCAAGAAATCAGCATTGTTATCCTTGGCAATCCGGTCCGGGAACTTCTTGGCGTACTCTTGCACTTTCGAATACAATGTAGGGACGGTGGTATGCAATTCCAATGGAGCCAAAGTGAATCCATAGACCCTTTCTTCTTCACGCATGACCCTGAACGGATCGTACTTGATTGAACACCGGAATTCCACCTCCGGTTCCACCCGCCAATAGTACCTGTATGACTTCATGACGTCCAGGTTGAAAAAGAGTCCTGAAAAGAATCGGCACATGTGACGGTAACTCTCGCTGTCACCATACTTGACTCTTTTCCTATGCATCTCCTTCCGCACTCTAGCGGCCTGTTCCTGGTCTATAAACATGGGATAGTCCCACATCTTCTCAGGGATATGCACAAACTTGACGGTTCCAGAACATAGACTCGAAACCTGTTCGATGAACTCTGCACTGAATGGTTCGTTGTTTGCAAACACCCAATCGTAGTGGAAGTTCTTATTGAATCGATCCTCAAAGTTCCTGATGGTCGATAGCATCGGATATAACTCGTTGTTCCTCACCAGTGTAAAGATTGTGGCGTTCTCTTTCTCTATAGGCTCATAGTATCGTTTTTCCAATGTCAACAGACTGTCTTCTGATCCATCTCTGGTCACCCGGTACTGTTTAGCATCCGGTTTGCTTGGCAAATGGTCATCTATGGTGGTCAGTACTGGTTCTAGTACCTCACGTTGTGATACAAGCAACCCAACCACGACAACAACTGCCAATATCAGCGCCAGCACCCGACGTTCAAGAAAAGGCTTATACATACTGGTGGGTTGAGATTAAATTTTGGGGCTCCGGAAATATTTAACGGAGTTTACAGATTAGATTGAGGTGGCTATACATTGGGGGGGTTATTGTAATTATCGAACTTTACTTAATGGTGGCCGTGAGGAACGTGTTCACTAGCAGCACAGTTGGCAGAGGCGTCGATGAGACAGTTGGTATCGCCAGAATGGACGCCTTCGGTTCCGTAGGCAGAATTTCTTTCAGAGTTGGTCAAGAGAGCCGATCTCTCGGTGGTTCCTTGGCCAGTGGTAGACTCCGCAGTTTCGTTCAAGTTAGCAGTCGAGGAGAATCTCTTTGGAAGCATATGCTCTCTGGCATAGTAGTTGGAAAACTCTGGTTGGATAGTGGCTGAGTGGATGCCAAACTTGTGTAAGACCATTCTTATCTTGGCAGCAAGGCTGAGGAAGTTCTCTGGGGCGGAGCTCAAGTCGGCATGCATCGAGGCAATGAAATACGATTCTGTCAAGTTCCAGATATGGAAGTCATGAACAGAGACAACGTCAGGAATGTCACAGATCTCCTTGATAACTTGCTCGGAATCAATCGACGATGGAGTACCTTGAAGCAAGATACGACTCGAGGACTTACAGAGTGGCATGGCAGTGGAGAAGATGATTGCTGTGATAAAGACAGAAACAAATGGATCGAAGTAGTACTTCCAAGAGTAGTCAGTCTTCCAAATAAAGATGGCAGTTAAGATAACACCAACGTTACCCAAACAATCACCGAGGACATGCAAGAAGATACCTTGCATGTTAAGAGACTTGACTTTCTTGGCACGTTTCTGAGCGGTATGAGAGTGGCCTGCAGCTGAGACATTGTCATCCTGATGATCAATCGATGTGGTCGAATTGTTTGCCAATTTTGGACCTTCATTGAGACGTTTAACGACAACACCTGGCAAGACGTTTTCAATGTCGGAATCGTCGGAATGGTTTGGATTGTCGTATCCAACCGAGTTGACATGTGTATGTGTGTGTGCCGATGGTGCGGAGTTCCAGTTACCACTGTTTTCGGCCTGTTCATCCTCCAATTCTCTATATTCACGATGATCTTCATCGACTTCAAAAGATGGTTCTTGACCAAGTTCCATATCAGGGTCAGGACCGACAGCACCTCCATGAGAATGGGTATGTCCTTCGCCACCATCATGGAACAACAACAATCCAACCAAGTTGGAAGCCAATCCAAGGAATCCCACAATCAGGATAAGCTTTGGATTGTCGATAACTGGAGGACTAATAAACCGTTGAACGGCCTCAATGAAAATGGTGAAACAAAGCGCCAAGAGGAAGATACCGTTGACCAATGCACCCAAAATCTCAGCACGTTGCCATCCGTATGTATACTTTGCATCGGCCTTACGGTTCTTGGCAACGTTAACAGCCCACAGTGCCACAATCAACGAAAGGATATCGTTTAACATATGGAACGAATCTGCAATTAAAGCCAGCGAGTTCACCATGTAACCGATGATAATCTCCAAAAGGAAGAACACCGTGTCCAATGACAACAACGCAATGATCTTGATCTCTTTCTTTCCCAATGACATCTCCCGTTTGCTTAAATTATGATTGTTCTATCTCTTCTTCTTACTCACTTCTTCTTAGAGATGTCAATAGAACCGAGAAAACCGAATTGGAAATTCTGCCTCAACTTCACATTTTCCGAATTTTTTTTTTTTTGCAACGAATCAGATGTTCAATATGGGACTACCTTATTGTTAGGCACTAACCTGGATGGTGTTTTTTATGAGTGAAGTTATGAGTGGAGTTATAAGAGTAGTTATGTATGGAGTTATATGTGTATCTCGCAGATTATGTTTGTGTACGATAGGTAGTGTGTGTCGCCTTGTTGTATCTGTAAATTATTTGTACCTGCCCTTCTTTAAATCCTTTTCGCAAGAACTAGTTTAGTATCTCGTATAGCATTGTGGATGTCTATTATGGAATACAGAGTAATAACTTCAATGTCATATTGTATACTATATTTTTGGGATTACTAAGTCACTTACATGAAGACCTATCACATTAATACCGATACAATGGTTATCTAGTTGCTCCCTCTGCTTACCACCAAGTAAATCCATCTAATCTTTATCACGACAACATTTTAAGGCCAACACATAAGTAATCCACCCTCCTATTCCACTACAATTAGGGCGTGTAGCGCAGTTGGTAGCGCGCTCGCTTAGCATGCGAGAGGTCCTGGGTTCAAATCCCAGCTCGTCCATTTTTTTGTTTTTTTTGCAAGCTTTGCCCACATCCACACATTCTCTTGTTTTCGCATTTTTTGCGTCCTTTTCCCTTCTTTGTTTAAAATTTCTCGTTTCTTTTTCTTTTCCTCTTTTGTCTCATGCAAAAATTTTTCTTCGACTCGACGGCTCCCCGCAGCTCCCCGTCGCAGTTCCTCCTGCTGGCCAGCTGGCTCCAGCCAGGCTGGGCCACAATTAAGGATTTCTCTACTTTATTCAAATAACCATGATTCCCATAACTAGATAATTAGATATCAAACACTTCGATAGTGACGGCACTACTATCCTCAGCAGTAACCATACACCAGGCAGCTCCATCAGAGTCAGCCTGTTGGTTCACACTAACCTTGTTGTTACCATATTTGGATGGATCAATGGTACAGGTATCTCCATTGCACTTAGACTCGTCATTACACTTAAGAGTGATTCCAAAAGTAGGCTTCTGATCTTTAAGTGCACTGGCAGTGTAGATTGGGTTCCAACCAATCTTGGCATAGGTGTTTCCATCGTCATCCATGTTAAATCCTGCGACGTATGGAGACCAGTTTCCGTAAGGATTGGATTCTGAACCCCAAACACAACCTTTATCAGTAGAAACTCCTGGTGGGTTGATATAGTAGTGAGCGGCAGTAGATGC
Organism: Xiuguozyma insectalens; assembly: GCA_030574155.1. NCBI lineage: Eukaryota > Fungi > Ascomycota > Pichiomycetes > Pichiales > Pichiaceae > Xiuguozyma > Xiuguozyma insectalens. The sequence continues at coordinate 58,118 of JAJMEL010000007.1, read as the reverse complement.
CCAGTAGTCAGTACCTGGAACGGCAAGTTCTTCGTTACCAGAGGCATCAACGTTGGTTGGAACCAACATAGCCTCATTACCTGGCAAAACAGTTTGACAGATGGCAACGTTATCACTGGCTTGGTTATCAACACTGGCAGTACCTTTACCTTTGTAACAGTAATCGTTACCACTAACTTTCTTTTCCAACTCTCCATTGGAGTTACAGTAAAGTCCTCCATATTGAGAGCCTGGATAAGTGTATGAGGTAACTTCAGGGTTCCATTGTCCCATCAGGTAACCTGGTTTACAAGCGTATTGACACCAGCTTCCTGAAGTACAGGAACTTGACATGGCCCAACCATCGTTGGTACCATCTTGGCTAAGTTTAACCATGTTATCACCATCTGGGAATGAACATGTAGCCTCTCTTTTAACGACAGGCAATGCGGTTGCAATGGCAACGAGTGTAAGGATTGAAAGCATTGTAGCAAAAAAATATAAACTAGTAATAAGGAGTGAATGTACTAGTTTGTAACGATTGAAAGAATGAAAGAATGTAAGTAGCTGACTATCTTAAGGAATGAATAGTACAGCGTAGATGGTATCTGGGTATAATGCGATGAGGTTTTTCCAACAAAATTGTGTCCGTGCAGACACCTTTATATATCTTTGATATTGAAAAAAGAAAGGAAGGGTCTAGACCGCCGGATCAGTTTTACAACTATTTAGGGAATCGGCCCAACGTGCATGCATAAACATCTGAATCGGGTAAGCAATCGTGCGTTTCCTCTTTTTATCTGGTTATGTGACATCATCATTTCGTATAACAAGTCATACCGCAGTTGATATATTCCCGATATGGAAGGTCACCTGCCTAATCGGAATTTTTTTAGTTTTCCCACGACTCATTAATTCAATGGAACACCGTTAGGGGGGAAAACTTTTATTCTGAGCCGCACTTTAACCTGCATGAAATAATATTTAACAAATACGGTCGGGGCCCCTATTGGCTCATAGCATCGGATTCAATGATAGATCAATAGGTATTCATGGTGAGTTTGGCTATTGGTGGTCTATTGGTTGTCTATTAATACCTCTTGGTATCTCTTGCTTGTCCTTTAATTCGAATTCCCTTTAGATATCGTCATCACTTTGCTCTTTGCTCCACTTTTGTATATTTTGTTCCCTCGGTGCACCTGCATGAAGGAAAAAAACTCAGATCTAGGCTTGGCACATAAAGGCTACCCGAAGGCGACCCGACCATCTTTTCAAGAATTATCTGGTAATGCAAGTGAGAGAAACGTAGCAATGAGACTCAACGAGCAATGCTGTGGGTTAACACACCCGCATTTTTTCTGGAGCAATCAGCTGTTAATAGAATCCATCGGATCTGGTCCTCGCTTGTAGATTTTTGAGAACAAGGGGAAAGAAACAAGAGAGACCAAAAAAAAAAGTATTTTTTTTTTCTTTTTGATTTTTTTGGTCTCATTTAGGTCTTTCCTAATCGGGAATTTTGCGGGGTTGGGAAATCCCTTTTTTTCCTAAGAATTTGAAAAGGTTTAAATTTGAAATTGAAACCGATTTAGAATGGTTGGAGGTAAGTTGGACGTAGATAGGATGTATTGGATGGAATCCGTTGATCTGGTTGGCTGGTTGGATAAGCTGTAGAGATGGCGTGAAAAAATTCAGTACTGATTAAGTAATCATCGGGACGATCTGCGACGATCGAGGGATGGCAAGAGATGGACGTTAGGAGAATGGAAGGTAGAGAGTAGGTAAGGTGGAAGGGAGGTATATGAGAGGAGTATGGGGAAGGGTTTGAGGCATGCAGAAGTACAGGGGTGTAGTGTATGCAGGATAGAGGGGAAGGTGTTGTATAGTGATGGAATGTGGGGGTGTAGTGGTCAGAAAAGTTTCAATCAATGAATGACTTGATGACAGAAACTCTAGTAGGGGCATATGGTATTGATCTGAGAGGATGCAGATCATGGGCAACCTACAAAGAGCAGATAATACACGATAAATAAGCTCCGACCGGTATTAAATTCTGAGTGTATATCGGGATTCCTCGATGAGACCTAATCAGCAGTCTGATAGGCATCTAGCCCAATTTGACAGGCTTGGGAGACGGCATAGACGGATCAAACAAATTAGCCTGGACTCATTCCGACTATCAACGATCAAACCAGTAATCGACCACTAAAAATAGATTGGATGAGACGATGGAGCGCCTCGGCGACGACCTGTAACCGGTATTTGCTCCGTCCCGTCGGTGGCCCCCTTTGAATTTTACACGAGTCTGCGCAGAGAAATTGCTTCTTCCTCCCACCAAGTGTTCACTCTCTTTTTATCAAGAAGACTCAGTGACAGAAGGTAAGTGATTCAATCTACAAAAGCAGTTCGGAATGGAACAGATGATACGGTTGACAAGATCAACACAGGTTTTTTTCGATTTGACATAGAATCAGATCTGTCTACCACTTGCTGCAGGGCTGACCTTAGTAATCTATGATCAGCAGAGGAAGAAGTTGAACAATTCATCACAAACATACAGAACTGTTCTATCCAACCTCCCACAGACCAATGGATCGACTCAACCACCCTCTGTGGCTTAACTACAATCTACAACCCCTCTTTCTTATAACCCCTGTCGACCCTTCCGTCAACCTATCACAGCCCAACCCTTATCCGAACCCAGCTTTTTTTTTCCTAAACCCTCTCATACTAACCCGGCGCCAAAATTTTTCTCGAAAAAAAAAAGCCAGAGCCAACCGGATTTTTTTTTCAGAGAGCTGCGTTTCTCTAATCGATCCAGGTTGGACAGAGCATAATTCGAGAATTGGCCTCAACATCAGCATTAAGATTTCAGTTTGATCAACTGTCAGACTTGTATATTACCACTTCATCACACTTGTACCATTAGAAGGAACAAAAAAGCTCAACTTTTCACTTCAAACCTTGACTTTCCTCAAATGTCAGACCAGACTACTCTTTCCTCTGCCGAGGACTCGTCTTCTGGATTGAATGGAGCTGATATCACTACCAATACCACTTCACCTACGGGGGATTTCCGCAAGGATATCGGATCGTCTGCTCGCCGGTCCCAGCAACAACAACAACAACAACAGCAACAGTTTGATGACTTGCTTGCCAATTTAAGCCTCGTTGATGACCCAACTTCCAGTCCTCTATTCTCCACTCCTCAATCTCAAAGTCATCAGAGAACTAGCTCCGATTTCTTATCGAGCAATGGACCTTGGACTTCACTGTCTCAATCCATCTTACCTGACTTCGCTACAGCCACTCCGGATGGTCCTGATGGTAGACAGGCTTCACTGTCACCATTCTACCAGTCACATTCATCGCAAGGAACTCCATTCGTTGCAACCAGCAATTCGGCCAGTGCTGCCAATGCAGCAGCTATGGCAGCAGCTGCTGCAGCTGCGACAGGTGAAGGTACCAACGGTGGTGCTTCTACCCAGTCGTTGCCATTCAGTCTGCCAGATCAAGATCCTGCATCTTCCAACTCTTCTCAGACTACTGCATCACTCGGTCCACCTCTATTGGGTGACACCGCAAGGACTTTGAAGTATCCAACCGATGACATGCTATCCATTGGAATGAACTATAGCAACTCTCTTGGATTCAATCCAAGCTTCGACAGCTTCCAGAGCCAACCTACTGCGTTCCCTGCATTTGTTCCTCAGACTGGCTACAGAAAGCCTCAACATGTCCCGCAACACATGGTTCCATCTCCATCTTCTCAGCATGCAGTTACTTCGGTCTCAACTCAGGGTCCAACCCATCATTCTCCTCCTCAGCATTCCTCTTCCGAGCCAACCTCTCCTCCTCAACAGCAGCAACTACAGGAACAGTCTGGTTCTAAGAACTCTCCACATTCTGGCCAGAGATTCTCAGGCTCAGCCAACGTTCACAGAAAACACTCGTCTGGAAAACGTAGAGGTGAAGACGCTGCAAAGTATATCAATGCCTCGCTTTCGGACTTCCTTAACGAAATCTACTATCTATGCAAAGATCAGCATGGTTGTCGGTTCTTGCAAAGACAGTTGGATATTGGAGGTCCAGACGCTGCCTCTAAAATCTTCAACGAGATTCAACTCAATGTTATCGAACTTATGATCGATCCATTCGGTAATTACCTTGTTCAGAAGTTGTTGGAAAGAGTTAACGAAGAACAGAGAACTACTTTGGTTCGTAATGCTTCTTCTCAATTTGTTCGTATTGCATTGGATCCACACGGAACTAGAGCATTACAGAAATTGATCGAATGTGTCAGCACTCAAGAAGAGTACGATATCATGGTCAGCTCTCTGTCATCATACGTTGTTCTTCTCTCTAGAGATCTCAACGGTAACCACGTTGTCCAGAAGTGTCTTCAAAAATTGCCACCAGACTCTTGCAATTTCATCTTTGATGCAGCTTGTGATAACTGTGTCAAGATTGCCAAGCACCGTCACGGTTGCTGTGTTCTCCAACGTTGCTTTGACCATGGCACCCCACAACAGTGTGAACGGTTGAGTTTGAACGTTGGTGAACATTGCGTCGAGCTCAGTACTGATCCTTACGGTAACTATGTGGTTCAATATGTGCTTTCTATGGAGGAGGCTAGATTGAGATCTCAAAATGGAGAATTGAATTCTCCAGACACTTCTGAATCGATTGAACTAATTGTCAAAGCGCTTAGTGGTAGCATTGTCAGATTGTCTACCCATAAGTTTGGATCCAACGTTGTGGAGAAATCTCTTAGAATCCCAACTTTGGCACCAGCTTTGATCAAGCAACTCTTGAAAGAACCTGAATCTCTCAGCGTATTACTTCATGACGCTTACGGTAACTACGTCTTACAAACTTCGTTGGATGTTGCCGACGATTCAAGTTTCAAAGAATTGAGTGAAATCTTGAAACCGGCTATCCCTGACGTGCGTAACACTCCTCATGGAAGAAGAATCCTTTCGAAACTGATCTCTCGTGGAGGTGCCACTTCTTCCTGGGGTAACTTGCAGACCGTTGCTCCTGTGAATGCTAGTCATAACCCACGTTCTCATCGCCCTCGTCACAACAACGGCAACAATAGCTACGGCTATGCACGTTCTTACAACTACGAGGCATGAACTATGTATATCTACTACTATATTTGTATCTTAGATGTTATATTTTTATATCTACAGTTGGTTGGGAAAAAGTGAGTAGAATCCCTTTACACATTACTCTTGTTCGCTTGCTCACCTTTTACTTTTTTTTTTTTCCTTCTTGTTCTCTTCCTTTGTTCTCCGATATCTTTCTTTGCTTGAAGCTCTTCCAAAATTGCCTAGCCATATACTCTTTCACTACCTTCCATCAAATTCTCATCGTGTTCCAATACAGATAGATTGCATCAGCTGATCGTCCGCCCGCAAGTTCCAGAAAACCCCCTTCAGGCTTCCTTCCATGACGTGTCCTGCAATCCTTCCATGAAGTTCTTTCCCGATTCGGAAATCACCCTTTTGGACACGTAGCATGGGTGAAAAATATAAAGCGCGAAAAATCCAGAATCAATTTTTCACTTTCTTAAACTACACTTCAATTATGTTCAAGCGCTCGAGTTTATCCTTCGTGGCACTTCTATTCTATGCAGTGTTGATGGTGGTTCTGCCATTCGCCACCAATGACAAGTCTATGGTTGCAGCTGATGCTGAGAACTATGGAACTGTGATTGGTATCGATCTTGGTACCACTTACTCGTGTGTCGGTGTGATGAAGGCTGGACGTGTCGAAATTTTGGCCAATGACCAAGGTAACCGTATCACTCCATCATATGTTGCATTCTCCGAAGGTGAGAGACTTGTTGGAGATGCTGCCAAGAACCAGGCACCATCTAATGTGAACAATACCATCTATGATATCAAACGTTTGATGGGACGTCGGTTCGATGATAAAATCACACAGAGAGAATTGAAACGTCTTCCTTACAAGGTGGTCAATTCCGAGGGAAGACCAGCCGTCGAAGTTACTGTCGAAGGTGAGACCAAGAAATACACACCAGAGCAAATTTCTGCATTGATTTTGGGTAAGATGAAACAGATTGCCGAGGACTACCTTGGTAAGAAGGTTACCCATGCAGTTGTTACTGTGCCAGCTTACTTCAACGATGCTCAAAGACAAGCTACCAAAGATGCAGGTACTATTGCCGGATTGAACGTTTTGAGAATTGTTAATGAACCAACCGCTGCAGCCATTGCATACGGATTGGATAAAGGTGACGAGGAGAAACAGATTATTGTCTACGATTTGGGTGGTGGTACCTTTGATGTGTCATTGCTTTCCATTGCCGGTGGTGCCTTTGAAGTTCTCTCTACTGCTGGTGATACTCACCTTGGTGGTGAGGATTTCGACTACCGTGTTACTCGTCACTTTGTTAAACTTTTCAAGAAGAAGCATTCTATCGATGTTACCAAGAACCCTCGTGCTATGTCTAGATTAAAGAGAGAAGTCGAGAAGGCCAAGCGTACACTTTCATCTCAAATGTCTACTAGAGTTGAGATTGATAACTTTGCTGACGGTGTGGACTTCTCTGAGACTCTTACTAGAGCCAAGTTTGAGGAATTGAACATGGATCTTTTCAAGAAGACTTTGAAACCAGTTCAGCAAGTTCTTAAAGACGCCAAAGTTGCAGAGGAGGAAGTTGATGACGTTGTCTTGGTTGGTGGATCTACTAGAATTCCAAAGGTTCAAGAACTCCTTGAGACCTTCTTCAAAGGTAAGAAGGTTGCCAAGAGTATCAACCCAGATGAAGCTGTTGCTTATGGTGCAGCAGTTCAAGCTGGTGTTTTATCTGGTGAAGAAGGTGTCGAAGATATTGTTTTGATCGATGTCAACCCATTGACTCTCGGTATCGAGACTTCTGGTGGTGTTATGACCAACTTGATCAAGAGAAACACTCCAATTCCAACCAAGAAATCTCAGATCTTCTCCACTGCAGTTGACAACCAACCAACTGTTTTGATTCAAGTCTATGAAGGTGAGAGAGCCTTGGCTAAGGATAACAACATTTTGGGCAAGTTTGAATTGAACGGAATCCCACCAGCTCCAAGAGGTGTCCCACAGATCGAGGTTACTTTCACACTTGACTCCAATGGAATCTTGAAAGTTTCTGCCGTCGATAAGGGTACCGGTAAGTCTAACTCTATCACTATCACCAACGACAAGAACAGATTGTCTAAGGAGGAGATTGAGAAGATGGTTGAAGAAGGTGAAAAGTTTGCCGAGCAAGATAAAGAGCTTAGAGATAAGATCGAGGCCCGTAATGGATTGGAAAACTACGCACACTCTTTGAAGAACCAACTTGACGACGAGACTGGATTCGGTGCCAAATTGTCTGAAGAAGATAAAGAGACTCTTCAAGATGCCGTTAGCGAAACCATTGAATGGCTTGATGATAACAGTGAAGACGCTTCTACTGAAGAGTTTGAAGAGCAAAAGGAGAAACTTTCCAAGATTGCATACCCAATTACTTCTAAGATCTACGGTTCTCCTGACGGTGCCGCCCCTGGAGGAGCTGCCGACGAGGACGACGAGGATGATGATGACGACGATTGGGACAAGGATGAGTTGTAAGAAGTCCCTATTCCATATTTGTTATAAAGATGTAAGTAACTAAACAAAAGTTAGATAAAAAAGAAAGAAAAAAAAATAAAACAAAGGTAGAAAGAAAGAAAAAAAATAAAAAAATAGGGAGGTACTACTCACTGACTCTTGTCCTGTCCCTATTTAGGAATTTCGCGGGGTTGAAACACTTTTTCTCCGTTTGTGTGTGTCACCCTTTTATTTTTTTTCTTCTTCCTTGTTTCCCACTCTGTTGCATATAATGACCGATTCAACTCCAAACGTCCACAATGACCACGATATACCTGTACGGTTGAAGCCACAGCGACCTACTTTTGTCGATGGAAGCCCTAATAGTAACATGGAGAGCGTGGGGATGGATCGTGGATGTTCTGCAGGGACTATGGACAGTGATATGAACGAGCCAGCGACTCAACGGCAGCAACAGAAGCATCAGACACAGCCAAAGCATGAACGGATCGATAGTATTGACGTTGAGCATTTGATAGAGTATGAACTTGACGAGTTGACGAGTTTGAATGATCTTAATAATTTGCAGGCCATGGCTTTGTTTAGGGCATTGGTGGAAGATCTTTTGACGGTTAGTAGGATAGACAAGGAGGTGATAGATTTAAACTCTCTTGTATTTGGAGAGATCGGCAAGGGTATAATGAGCACGCATATAGTGACAAAGGAGGGAGATACAGACCAATATTTGTCACAATACCCCATACTATTGAGAGATTCCGTAAATGAGTTGGAGAAGAGAAGGATGGAATTGAAGAAGGCAGACATTGAGAAGTCCAAGAGTCGATCAAATGAAGAACTAGAGATCAACTTCCGTAAGAAGTCTAAGTTGGACGACAATTTCGGTGAATTGAACGTTCAACCTTTGAGCACAGATGAGATTAGGAGCGTATCAGGGAGTTACCAACGAAATATCGATCACGAAGAGGCCATGAAACTGGTTCGAAGGTTCTATTTGAAGAAAGAACCGAAACTGGCGTTGTATGACTACTTGGAACGAATCAATCGGTTCTTAATGCCGTCTCCAGCAGTGCTTTTAACTTCATCTTACTTCCTGTTCAATATGGCGTTTAATCTAAGCCCGGAAAACGATTCGTGCGTGTTACCCCTGCTACAACCACAAACTCCTATAGAACTGACTCCAGTGGAACCACTGAACGTTTTCAGGATCATATTGAGTGTGTTAAGGATATCTTTGAAACTGATCGAGGACAAAAATTTCAAACAGGACTACTATTGCAAGATCACAGGACTACAGAACGTTACCGACCTGTTCCGGTTAGAGCTTTCTTACCTGTACTTGCTGGAGTTCAATCTATTCATTAACGAGTATATTCTTGTGCGGTTCCTCTACCAGTTCCGTGTCTTCCACCGCAACTTGAGAAACCTCACCAACGGGGAATCATTGCAGGAATCCTTGCAGGAATCCACGCAGGAATGAATCCTCATGTACATAAAAAATTTCAACGACTTGAAAAATTTAGCCACTGAAAAAATTCTTCTCTTCTAAACGTCACTTTTTCTTTTCAAGGTATGTATAGAAAAACAGGACTTTATGTGATGAATCGAACATTCTGGCATCTCTAATGTTAGAGTGTCCTAAAATAGGGCACCCGATGAGTACAACAATGACTCTTTTATCTGAAACAAAGTTCAAAAAAAAAACAAACCAATATCCAATTTCGAAAGTTTACTAACTCTCAGTCACATCTCTTCAGGCTCCGGCTCCCCCATGTAGGTATCCATATTGATATCAGGCTTGAATGGCCACCCATAAAAGGCATCACTGATATCTATAAACTCCTGTTCAGTCAAACTGTGCGGTTGTTTCTCTAAAATGGCCGGGTCCAGCTCTTTCAGTAGGTACTCGTCAGCTCCCGGTCCAAGAACATGTAGTCCGTTCTTGATATGAGCACTCGGTGAAACCATCAATTTATGCACGATCATGTTCAATTCGTCCGGATGGTCAATCTTGTACTTATTATAGTTGGATTGGAATTCCAACAGACAAACGTCTTTATTACCCGGTAGTTCTGGTAGCTCTATAGCGTCAGTGTACGGATCAAGGATTCTCTTCACGTTGGCCTTTGCAATATGGTTGGAATACGCAATAACGTTGACGTCTGAAAACAGATTCACCATCAACGCATTTGTTCGTCTATGCCTCGAGCCCAGTGGTCCAATGTACTTCAACGCGTCAGCTGTAGGCAACCATGCCAAGAACTTGATGTTATTCAGCTCGAACAGTGACGTTTTCATCTGATTGAAGAATAGAAAGATCCGTAATGATTCTGCACCTTTTGTAGTGATGAAATTACCAGTTAAAAGAACAGTCTGGTTCAATTTGTTCAAATCCGTCTGCTCTTTAGGCTCGATCCATCCATTAGCAAGAGCACTCCTTAAAATCGAATGCTTAACCACTTTATTCCTCTGCTCATCGGAGATAATCATATTTTTCAAACTTGGATCTTTGTCTGCTAGGCTTGTCCACCATTTCAACGACGCAGAACTCTCTGGAAGCATAAAGTAGTGCTTTGGTTTCAATTCATTATTCAAATAGTAGCTGAATGGTGAATGATTGCTGTGAAACTCCACTATATTTAAACTGTTATGAGAATCCGGATATTGATCTTTCAACCTTAGCTTGTTAAAGATCTTGTTGTAGATGTTTTCATCGAAAAAAAGACTCGGATGTACCTTTCTTTGTTTAGCTAGTGATAATGCCTCGGCCACACTTGTAGATTGTTTGGCTAAAGCCGTTAATTCTTTGTTCATATAAAGAGAAGAGTCTTCTTGTATTATCTTTTTGTTTCTACAATTTTTCCACTAATACCTCGAACAAAATAGAGACAGACGCCTTTTTGTCTTTCAAACCCCCACCCACCCTTTTTTTTCCCCTTTTCTATTTCTGTGTTTCTTTCTTTGTCTTCTCTCTTTGTATCATTACCATGCCTAAATTGAAACTCCATTTGGCAACAAAGAAGGACAATCCTTCAGCTCCACGGGTCAATGTCAAACCAGCCAAACGACGGGCATCAGAATCGTTGCCTAGTATCACTTTGAAAGCCCCAAAAGTACGTGTCCCTACAATCAGATTGAAACCAACAATGGTTCCAGGAGACGGTTACGACTCTGAAGATCCAGACAGAGAAGATGATCCATTGATAGAAGAAGGTATCATTCTACGAGTGGTACCAGATGAATCAATGGATACTTTGCGAGCCTGTGTTGAATCTGGTGATATGAGCGGGATCAGTATCAAATGGAAGGATCGTAAAAGAGCCATACTAAAGATTAATGGAGTCATATACGGTGGTAAATTGGTGAATTTACCGACGATAGTGGAAGTTCACAAGAGTGTGGACAAGAAAAACATATACAAGACGATGGATGTTTGTCAGATGCTTTTGATGGAAAAGAAACTAAACAGTGAAGAAGAGATTAGTACCATCAAAGTTGACAACGAATACGGAGAATCCTTGCCGGATGGATTGACTCCGCCAATGAAAAACGTTAGGGATAAGTTCCGAGTCAGGTACCAGGAACAAGTGATTCAGAACGTGGAAGATGAAGTGGAGAGGTTGTTGAAGCTGGACGCCGAGGCTGAAACGACCAATTTTGAATTCATTGAGTCCAAGGCTTTAAACAACCCCAACGCTCGGCTATCATTGGGATTGGAATCTTCAGACAATACAAAGAAGCATAAGAAGAAGAAACAGAAGAAGAAGAAGAAACAATCTCTTGTTCTTAGATTTGCTGGTCCAAAGAAAGAAGATGCTGAGGATGAGATTGATAGTGAACTTGACAAGTTGTTAAGTGATGAAGAGGATGACGATGAAGAGGAAGAGGATGAGGAAGAGGAGGGAGAAACAAGTGGATTGGAGAGTGATGTTGGTGTGTCTACAGTGACAAAGGCTCGTGTTGAGGAAGAAGATGATGAAGGAGAAGAGGAGGAAGTGGTGGAAGGTGCACCGGTCACTGAACAGGAGAGTGAAGAGAGTGAAGACGATGATGAGGATGAAGACGAGGAAGAGGATGATGATAAAGGTGCAGGGTTTGCCAAAGATATGGATGAAGCCAAGCAACACAATGCCATGTTACAAGAAGAGATCCAAGAGTTGCAGAGCACTATTAATCAGAAGCAGAGAGATCTTCACAAGGCCAACAATCCTATCATGAAGAACAGAATCCGTGATGTGATCAACAGGTTGCAACAGGAGTTGAACATGAAACGGGAACAGGTGACCGAGGAGCCAACCGCTCCTGCTCCTGCTCCTGCTGTCGCTGATACTCCCGCGGTTGAAACACCTGCAGTTGACACACCTGCGGTTGACACACCTGCGGCCACCACGCCTGCTCCTGCCTCCACCACTCCTGCCGGCCCAGAAACACCTGAGATTGAGAACGAGATCGAAGACGACGACGATGCAGACAACGAAGAGGACGATCTCGATGGTCTTTTCTAATATATTATGTCATTATTATACAGTGTTCTTATGATGTTGATCGCGGCGGATCTGAATTATGGCGACGACAAATCCTTCGAATGTGACATAGTCGGAGTTTCTAAAGATCCTACCCAGGAACTGCTCCGAACAACGCATGCCATTGAATTGTAGTGCATTTTGAAACTCATCAATCTCAAGACGTTCGGAATGATCACGGTCGTAGTATTGGAATGAACTCAGGCAACCTTTGAGGAAATTGCTGAGACGAACAAAGTTTCTAAAATCCATCTGATCAGGAGTAGTCTTGGGAGAGAATACCTTGGTTAGAATACTACAAGAACTGCTTGAGAATCTATGACGACTATAAGGATCGATCAAGAGTTCATGTAAGTCATTGTAACCAATCGTATCAGATTCAAACTCGTTGAAAACATCATAGAGTTTCCTGTTATGCACCGTTATATCATCATCGGACAGTTTCACAAGTAGTTGGATCAGATCTGGACGTGATGAGACACGATGGTCTGGTGGAGTGTAGTTATTAGAATGACGATTTATAGGGCTTGTGCGTCGAGAGGGAGAGACAAGTGAAGTGGATGAATAGATGTCAGGGTCCTTGATAGAGCCACTGACTGATGGCATTCTAGATGCAATCGGAATTGGTCTCTGAGACCGCGATGGAGGTCCTTGAGACCGTGGACGTTGTGGACGTGGTAAATGCTGTCGTTGGGGACTCTGAAGAGGCTGCTGTGGCTGTTGCATGTAGTAATAGTTGTTAATCACTGTCGGTTGCAGTCTCGTCTGTGTTGGAGGTGGAGGAAGCGGTTTAGGAGACAAACTTGCAGGGGCTGGCTGGACACCCGTGGCAGGTTGTGGTGCCAAAGAGTTCGGATTAGGCGCCGGAAGGTAATCGCTCGAACTGAGGTTCAATTCGGGCTGCTTGTTCTTCTTTCTATGAAACATTATAGAAAGAAGAAGTGATGCTTGAAGGGGGAGAAATTATTGGGCGGAGTTATGTCCATATTGATCTGAGGTGCGGATGGTGGGTGGGTCAAGAGAGCTCGTTCTTTTGTATAATACATCGAATTGGTTGGTAGGTGGTATGAAGTCATTGAGTACAATCAAAATGATACCTTCATCAGTTTGTCTGGTTGGTATTCCGAGTAACTAAATGGTATTCAAGCTGTACACTTAAGTCCCGTCTGGTTGGGACTAATTACGGACCGATTTAACGAGGGAAAGCACAAGGGAAGTTTTAGTTCTCCTCACATTTAGGAACAAAAGGTATTGTTATCATTGTCACTTGAAGCAATGCATAGTTTCTACCAGACTTTCCTCTTATGGTAGTTGATAGTAATTGAATTGGAGATAACTCTAAAACACGTCTGTTTCCTAAATAGGCACCAACTTTGGAGAATAGCTTACGTAAACAAAAAAGAGCGAAAAATTATAGAGAACTACAACGGGGGGAAAATATCATTCTTCCCCAAAGGCAACTCGCTTCTCTTAGTATGTCAGGATCAGCAGGGTTTGATAGACACATCACGGTGTTCTCTCCCGAGGGAAGACTTTATCAAGTTGAATATGCATTCAAAGCTATAAATCAGTCTAATATAACATGCCTTGGAGTTGTTGGAGAGGATTCGGCAGTGTTTGTGTCTCAAAAGAAGGTTCCTGATGTGCTACTTGACCCTTCGACGATCAGTTACATCTTCCAAGTGTCACCACATGTTGGAATGCTTGCTACAGGTTCGATTGCCGATGGTAGATCTTTAGCCATTAGAGCCAGATCGGAAGCCGCTGAATTTAAATACAAATATGGATATGAAATCCCAGTCGACGCCCTCACGAAGAGAATGGCCAATTTGGCACAAGTTTATACTCAGAGAGCATACATGCGTCCAATGGGCGTTTCATTGATGTTCATTGGTGTCGATGAAGAGCTTGGTCCTTGTCTTCTTAAGACTGACCCGGCAGGATACTACTGTAAGGCACAGGCTGCCACTACAGGACCTAAACAGCAGGAAGTTGGTACAACGTTGGAAAGAGAATACAAAAAGAAGACCAAGAATAGTACGACGGACTCCAATGGCAAACCAAAGTTGTTAATCAAAGGAGATTGGACTAAAGTTGTCGAATTCGCCATCACTACATTGGGTAACACACTCAGTACCGAGTTCCGTAAAAACGATCTTGAGATTGGTGTTGCTACCGCCGATGGATTCCGTTCTTTGACACCGGAACAGATCGATGAAAGATTGGTTGCCATTGCTGAAGAGGATTAGATAGGATTAGATAGTTCTCCATTGTTACAATACACAATATAAATACATATATCACTAGTAGTCATTTTTAATAGATGTAAGGAATGAACTGGTATGGACATTCTTTACAGTAACGGTCCCAGTCAGCGCCGTACTTCTTCTTACATTTGGCATTGTCTCTAGCACAACGTTGGAGCAAGACGGTCAAGAAGAACACTGGGTAGAACCATGGCAAGAACGATTGAGTTCCACAGATCATCGACCAAGAGATCGAGATCATCCAGTCGCAGGTGTAGTTGAGTTTACGAGCCAATTTCACGCATCCATCAACCAAAAGAGTCGATCCGTTCTTACACTTCAAATACCGAGGGTTCTCAAGAACTTGGTATGGCATGTATGGGAACTTCTTGTGGATAACAGTGTCTCCAGCAAGTGCCTTACGGAAGTACTTCTGTTGACCGTTGGTGGTGTCAAAGAAATAGTAGTTGACGAAGAGAATGACGTAACAGAGGACAACGTACCAGGTAGGCCAAGCATACTCTTCTGGCTTGTGATAGTAGAGGAATAGAGCATGTTGACAATAACTGAATGGAACACCGGCAATGTTCCAGAAGCAAAGCATGAATCCAAACTTCTCGTAAGCCATATCCCAGGATGGAACAATCAAGTCCTCACCTTTAGAACAGGCATTGGCGTAAAGGTAGTAACCGGTCAACAAGAACCAGGCAGCTGGAGTAGCATTACCGTAAAGTTCGATCTGTTTCACGACAACGGACAATCCAAGGATAAACAAGATGTACCAAGGAAGTCTGATCTCAAAGAACATCTTGATATCGATGATTCCCACACGTGGGTTTGTTGGAGCACCCATGAACAGATCATAGACATGGTTACCAGTGAGTCTTTGATAGTCCTTGCTGATAAACAGAGTGTACAAATAGATACCGATCGAGAAGACGAATCCGGTGGCAATAGCAGTCGCCATAAAGTGACCGAAATTGTCAAGAACATCGTAGATCTTGTACACTCCAGTGTAATTGAGAATCAAGACAAT
Source organism: Xiuguozyma insectalens (assembly GCA_030574155.1). Classification (NCBI taxonomy): domain Eukaryota; kingdom Fungi; phylum Ascomycota; class Pichiomycetes; order Pichiales; family Pichiaceae; genus Xiuguozyma; species Xiuguozyma insectalens. Next base: position 42,741 of record JAJMEL010000007.1, on the reverse strand, counting down.
TGCCATAGTGACATAGAATGAAACGTATGCATTGCAAAAGTATGGCAATTGCTCACCGTTACGGTGCTTCAAAGGCTGTCCTTTAGTCCAATCTCCTGGCAAAGTGACGTAGAAGATGAGTTGAGTAAGGAAGAATCCTTCAAAGATGAAAAACGAGTGCTTGTTAGGCAATCCATACTCCTTGATATAGCCAAGCAATTGAGTAAACCAAAGGTCCCAAGACTGACCTGGCAATGGCTTAGCAAACTGACCATAGTAGAACCGCTGAGAGATCCAAAGGTAGTACATCAAGATAGGGAAGCCCACCATCAATGCACTGACACCAATTGGACCTCCAAACTCGTAAGGAATCTTTTCTAACTGTTGCAATTCAGATTTGTCGAGATCTTCAACGTATTTCTCCTTCTCTGCAATTTGTCTGTCCTGTTCAGCATTGGCAGCCTCTTGTCTTTCCTCTTCATCCAAGGATTCGTCTTCATCATCATCAAATCCTTCAAATTCAACGTTGTCGGGATCAATCAGATTCGAGTCAATCAGTTCCAATTCATCGTCAGAGTTCAAAACAACATAAAACTCAGGGAATGAGTCGTCAGAATCAACATCTTCAGAATCAACATCTTCAGAATCAACATCTTCGGAATCGATCTCTTCGGAATCAATTTCCTCGGAATCAATGTCAGAATCGCTAACAAACTCTAATTCAAGTTCATCATCGTCATCGTCATACAGTCCATACTCTTCTTCGAACTCCTCCTGCAACTCGTTGTAGAACTCATCGTACTTATCACCTTTTCTAATAACAAAAGGTCTATGCATCTTGTTTTCTTTTGGAGTTGATCTTAAAGAAACAGAAAATTTTCCCTTATGGCAGCAGGTATGGGTAATTGATCGGAACGAGGGGGGGGGGGGAAACAAAAGTGAGCACAAATATTTGTGATACTGCTAAATTTAGAAATGGTACATAATTCTTCTCTTGTATAATGCGTCCTAATAAGGAAATACCAAATGATCTATTTGAGTCGGTAACTAAAATACCAAAGTATATATGTAAAACAAAAAACTAAGGACAAAAGTAAGTATTACAGACAGTAAGTTTTTTAATACAAGTAGCACTCTGGGAATCCTTTGAAATTTTATCATTTTTTCCAACCTACCAAAGACGCACCCAAATGGACTACTCTTCCATTAATGCACAGATCAACGTGCTGAGAGGTACAGGACAGAGGCTGGATGAAGAAGATGGTGTGAAATATGTCAAGACATTGTCATCAACAATTGTAGGAGAGAAAGGACCGAACCAGTTGAATTCGGTAGTGGTTCTTTCCAAAGTGGTGGACTACTTGCCAAGAAATGACAGTATAGTGAAGCTATTCGACGACAAGTTGTTCCATGCATTGTTCACAGTTGGAACGTATGCTCCAGACGATGTGTTAAAAGCCGTGCTGCATATTGGCAACGTCTTCTTGAATGCGACGATCATTGCCGAGCCTAACGAGGTCTCATTTTTACCATTGCTCGGTGCATGCTATGCCAATAAGCCATTCTATGGGAATCTATCACACAGACTCAGCAGTGGGAGTGTCCGGTTATGTGATAGTGCTGTAAAGTTTGAGTCCTTGGTCGAGACAAGATTGAAAAGAGTCGATGCCATAGTGATTCATACTCAAGTGGTTTTAGAGACTCATCTGTTTGATTCCATTGCTTCGTTGAAAGAAGAAGTCAAACATCAACTGTCGGCACTGCCAATGCTGGCCAAGGCATCGCAGACAATATTCCAATGGTTGGAAAAACAACCAATGACCGAGGAACCGTTCAACACTTCTGCCTATGAATGTACTCGAGTGATGGCTCGTGCATTGGGAGAGGGACATTCGAAGTTTACAGACTTCCGCAAGATTGGATTGTCGCCTTCTGATGACCTCCATGAGTATATGTTGACAAATTTCACACCATTGGCCAACTTGGACTTGATGGCCATGTTACAGAGCTCGAACATGCAGTTCAGAAAGAATTTCTCAGAGCATGCAATGTTTGCCACAGATAGAGCCAACTTCCCGCTGTTGAAGTTTGCGGTGCGTTTAACAAAGCTGTTGAACGGTATCAGCGAGGCTCAATACCCGTTACTATCGAAATGCTTCACTTATTTTGCAAGCGATCTTTACTATTCGTTGATGAGTTCTTCCTTGAAATTCTGGATGACCTCACATGCCGAGGAGGACGATTTCGATCGAGTCATCAAACTGACAGAGACACTTCTTCCTTACTACGAGCAACACTTGGCTAAGGAGACGCTGGATACCGTCGAAGAACATGTCGAGAAGATGAAATACTCGGACTTGAAGAAGTTCCAATTGAATCAATTGAAATCTGACAAAGCTGCATCGTGGAGCAAGTCGATGGAATCATTTAATAAAGATATCAAATCACAGGTGATTGATTTCGTCAAGAGTCAGCGGTTTGTCGAATTATCCAAAGGTTCATGGGTCCACATTCACAATCCATCCGAAAAGAGAGGTTTGGATAATTCCGCAGCTTACTACTACATCGTTCTTTCTTCGAACAGCAATGCCCTGATCTACAAAGAGTTCACCAGGAAACATTCACATTCACCAAATATCGATCGTGATGGTATAAGAATCGATTTCAAACAGATCGTTAACGTTTCATCCGAAAAGATCACTCAGACTGTGGAGAAGGAGAATCTCATTAATATCAGCCCGCGCCTCAGTGTTAGCAAGATAGAAATCGTTTTGAAAAATGGACCACCTTTCGAATTCTACGTTGACTCAGAAAGTATTCGTTACAGTTGGCTCGATGGATTGAGTATGCTTCTCAACCGGAATGACCATATCTCGGCAGATACTCTCTACCAAATAGACGAGCTGACCAAGATCAGGACTGAGATCCAATTGATCGATTTACCGTATTCGGAGGGCAATCAGCCAGAGCCAAAATCACTCGATCCGGCATTATTGACCTCACTGGCCTCTGGATTTTATTACGAGTGATCGATTGGACCACATTACTCCGGATATATCTATCTGTGTCAGATCTCCATACCAGGCTCAAATAGGAAATTTTGAAAATTGCCTATTTGAGCCTGGTATGGGGATTCTGAAACAGGGTCTCCCACGACCTTTTGTGGTATAAAAGGAGCTGTTTCCCACACATCTATAGACGTTCTGATACATCATCAATCAGAAAACAAACCAACCAACCAACCAACACTCACTTCTAACAATGCAATTCTCTACCGCCGCTCTTACCACTTTGGTCCTCTCTTCCGTTGCTCTCGCTGCACCTGCTGCCGAGGCTAGATGGGTCTGGAGAAGACTTAGTCACTCCAACGCCTACATCTACAAGAGAGACAACAATGCTGACTCTATTGAGACTTTCCAGTTCAAGAACAGCAACACTTCTTCTCCTGTCTCCGAGATCACTATCGCTTGGGATACCGAGGCTAACATCCCAGTCGATGTTCAACTCGCTTAAAACTAAGTCGCTACTGAATAACCGAAGGACTAACTGTCCTCGATCAACTGTCCCTGATGGACAGTCATTGAATGGAAGCTACTTTTAACCTTATCTTTTTTCTTTTATAACGTTCAATATACCGGAGATCTCTAAAAACCTAATGCGTACTCTTAAACTTCCGACGCTCCATCTTGGCCTTACGCTTCTTGACAGACTTCTCAAACTTCACCCTACCAGAATGATCGTTCGATCTGTCACTCTTGGTCTTCTTGTAACTCTTAGTTGAACCACCGCCATCTTCTTTGTCTTCCATAGCCTTTCTCTTCTTCCTCGTATCGGTCTTTTTAATTCGACTAAATGCATTCAACACCTTGGCCTCTTTCTTCTCCTTTTCGCTCTGGAACCAAGTTCTTCTAGGACGTGATTCAATCTCTTCTTGATACTTGATCAAGTTCTCACCTTTTTGTAACTCACGTTCGGCACGTAACATCTCTCTTTCAGCCTTCTCTTCCTCCATGATCTCTTCAATCATAGGTTCTTTACTGTCTATCAATTTCCCAATCTTTTCCACTTCAGGCCAGTTCACTTTCCGTCCAACGATCTTACCTTTACCTGCAGCATCGACTTGCCGGATGGCATCACGCACAATTCTTCTCTCTTTGGCAGCCTCACCAACAAACGAAATCGAAACACCTTCACGGCCCGCACGAGCAGTTCTACCAACACGATGCAAATAGATTTCATGAGATTTCGGCATATCGTAGTTGATAACGACTTCAATCTTTGGAATATCCAAACCTCTAGCAGCAAGATCAGTACAGATTAAAACCGGAACTGTTAACTTCTTGAAATCGTTGATACTCTTGAGACGTTGCTCTTGAGTCAATGCACCATGGAGTTCTGAGACTCGAAGTCCCAAGATACCCATGACGATTCTCAACTTATGGGCAAGCGCTTTAGTGGCCACAAAGACAATGGCACGCTTCTGTCTATTAACTTTACCGAGAATGTCATACAACAAGGCCGGTCTCAAGGATTCACGTTTCCTAATACGGCAGAATTCTTGCAACAAACCAGATGCAGCAGTCTTTGGAGGATCGATCATGATACGGACTGGTTTATCCAAAGACAATTGGATCAAATCCTTGATATGTGAGTTCATGGTAGCAGAGAACAGCATTGTCTGTCTCTTTTTTGGAAGCAATTCTAAGATCTCTGAAATCTCTGCATGGAAACCTTCCTCCAACATACGATCGGCTTCATCGAGGACCATGATCTCAACAGAATCAACATTGAACGAAGGAGAGTTTCTAACGTGATCAATGAATCTACCAGGAGTAGCAATGACAATGTCAGGACGTTTCTTCAACTCCTGTTCTTGCTGTCTGAGGTTAAGACCACCGATGGCCATACCGAAGGTAATACCACCGACGTACTGAGCGATCCGTTTTCCGACATCAACAACTTGCATGGCCAATTCACGTGTTGGAGCCAATATTATAACACGAGTAGATGCAGTCTTCGAAGGCTTGTAAAGCAGTCTCTCTATAATTGGAATCATGTATGCGGCGGTCTTACCAGAACCGGTCTGTGCTCCAGCAACTATATCTTTACCCATGAGTGCAATTGGAATCGAAGCACTCTGGATAGGCGTAGGTCTTGTGTATCCAAGTGCTGCAAGACCTTTCAAAACAGGTCTTGACAGTTTCATCGTTTGGAAATCCTTGTACAGAACCTTCTTCGAATCTTCACCTTCTTCAGTGTCATAGAAATTCTTAATAGCCTCTTCTGAATCCTCTGGTTCTTGGTCACTAACATCATCGACATCATCCGCAAGGTTATCTTGCTCTTCTTCTGCTTCTTCTGCTTCTTCTTGTCCCTCATTCTCTTCTTCTCCATCCTCTTCGTCCTCATTCTCAGACTTGGCACCCATTCCAAATCCATCCAGAGCCAACTCGTCATCGTCTTCTTCGTTCTCAACGGTAACTTTACCCGTCAATCCTCCTTTCCGTCTAATGATCTCGTCCAGATCAACCGATTTCTTCTCAACGTCTTGATCTCCAATGTCCAAGTCCCATCCTTCGAAACCAGTCTCAAGATCATCTCCTGCATCAAACACAAAATCCGGGTTCATATCACCGGCTTTTTTCGTGTCGTTGCCTGTTTCCAAGTCCATAACCTCTTCATTGTCACTATCGGAGATCGTCGGAACGAAATCACTGTACTTGACCACTTTTCTGTCTTTCTTTCTGGCCATGCTGAGTGTAGTAAAGAGGTCTAAATTTTTTTTGAATTTTTTTTCGCTATAAATTTTTCAACCTACAGAGTCGAGCAACTTCACCTCAAATGAAGATAGAGTTGATGTTTAGTGAATGAGATCTATTAATTACTTCTTGCGATTCTTTCTCTTCTTCTTTCGGTTCGACTTGGCATTTGCTTTTGAAGGAGATTGTTTTGGCTTTGGTTTAGTGTCGGTTAGATCTCCTGATTCCAAGACCTTCTCTGGAGGTGGAGTCGAAGGTGTAGGTTCGGAGTTGGACTGAGAATTTTCCTCTTTGGAAGGTTCGATAGAAAGCTCTTCCGTAGGCTTTTGCTTCATATTATCCTTTGGTTCGTCCTTAGTTTCATCCTTAGGTTCATCCTTTGATTCATCCTTTGATTCATCCTTCGGTTCTTCCTTTGATTCATCCTTTGGTTCATCCTTTGGTTCTTCCTTTGGATCTTCCTTCGGTTCTTCCTTTGATTCATCCTTTGGTTCATCCTTAGTTTCATCCTTTGGTTCTTCCTTCGGTTCTTCCTTAGGATCTTCATTCGGTTCTTCCTTGGTTTCTTCCTTAGGTTCATCCTTAGTCTCTTCATTAGGTTCATCCTTTAGTTCTTCCTCCTGTTTCTCCTTAGAATTGTCCACCTTGACCTCTTCCTTAGACTCCTCTTCTTGCACCTCCTTGATCTCGTTCTCTTCAGACGGCTTGGTTGTAGGCTTATCCGCAAGCTCCTCCTTAGGTTCACTCTTGGACTCTACCTTAGACTCCTCAGTTGTGACCTCCTTATCTGTAGGCTCATTCTTAGGCTCAATAAGCTTCTTAGATTCCTCCTTAGGCTCCACCGGCTTCGTAGGCAATGGCTTATCCTCCATCGTACTTTGTAACCGCTCCTCTAAGGTCGGTCTTCTCACTCCTGTTTTAGCTCCTGTCTTTACTCCCTCGGGTTTGATAGGTAATGGCTTCTCTGCTGGCTTCACCTGTTCCACCTTCTTCTCAACATGAACCATTTGAGGCTGCTGAACCTTAGAGTCCTCATCAGTCACTAGATCATTAACATTTTCCCAGATAACCTGTCCAGAGGTACCATATCCGGCAACATCAACCAGCTTCTCTCTGAAATAGTCAACATCTCTCATCATAACTGCCTTATCCACAGAATCTTTCAATTCAACCTGTGAATAGATCCCAGTCAAGGCATGCTTATAATTCTCAAAGATCCGACCCATGATTTGGGTACATTGTCTCTCTGGGAGGTACCTTTGAAGAATTCTCGAGATCGTCAGAGTCTTGGACACCAAACTCTCCATATACGGATGAGCTTGCTGTTGAGGAAGAGGTTTACTCCAGTCGGTGGCCTTTATCTCATTAGATTGCGAGCTCACACGGTCAACCATGATGGCAACCAATTTATCAAACACTTCCTGTTGCTGACTGGCAAACATCTTTTCAACTTTATCAAACTCTTCACCTGGCAACCCGGATTTAGATTGTCTTTCAAAGAGTAGTTTAACGTAAGGAACCAATGATGCCAACAATCCAAGCAATTGCGAAGTAACGGCTAGATGCTTCGATGTAATATTTCTTAACCCAGCTGTTCTAGTCGCCTGTGCGCCTAAAACCGAAGAATGGATCTTTAGGTTCAAAAGCTTCAACAGATCAGTGATATAGTGCGGCTTTGTAGACGCAAATTGAAGCTTGATGATCTCATAGCTCTGAATCATCGTTAGCACAGTCTTTATAATCTCTGGCACAAAATATGACTCGTTGTTGAGAGTGATCGTCTTCCGATCATTTGGTTCTTCTGGTGGTTGTTCGATCTTACCCCTCTGAAGTTGTAAATTCATTGGACCCATCCAAACGTTACTATCAAAATCATCATCGGCTGCAGCCACAATCTGGTTCACTAAAACCTGAGTAGACGATGGGAACTCTGCTTCACGCCATATCTCCTTCTCTGCCTGTGTCGAAAGAATGTTTAGACTGGCCTTGTGATACTGCTCAACAAATTTACGCAGATTGATCTGCAAGACGTCTTGCAAGACAGGATTGGAAATTCTACCTCCAGAGATCAGTTCGCATTCGTGTAAAAACATTGAATTGACTGAGTAGAGACGCAAGAAGTAGTCGAGAGTAACACAAGAATTCTGCATTTCACGAACATTCATAATCTTCGCCATCCGTCTTTGGGCAACATCGATTGACGAGTTCAATGCATCGGTTATATCCAATTGACCCACAACCTCAGAGTGCGTATCCATGAAGGAAGGATCTTGCGCCTCTTCAGCATCCAAAGCCAATTGTAACAACATCTTCTGATGCACAGTGAGTCTACGAAGAGCCTCAGACAATTGAGAATATGTCACAACAAGTAAGTCTTCAAACTCTTTAGGAGTCATCGCACGGACGTTGTTGCTTAAACTGCTTGTACCACTACGAGTAGTCGTTGTACTTCTGGACTCATCTGACCTGCCAGTAACACTTGTCCCAGAATTGCGAGTATTTTCCAATATGTCGGTTGGTAGGTGTGATCGGATGATGTTCTTCAACTCTGCTAAAAATCTCTCTTCGTACAGTTTGAATGCTAACACTAATTCGCCACACTGTGCAAGATCAACCACATACCTCTTTGACTCTTTATGAAACTCTTCAGATATTTCCTTATAGTCCTGATTAACCTCAGACTTGAACCTTCTATCGCGTGATCGCTGTTCCGATAACCGTTTCATGACGTCATCCGTGGAAACATTCTCATAGAAGTTTCTCAGATCGGTCACTAGGTAGTCTGCAAACAGTTTAGCCACCGACTTACCCGTATCTGCAACAAGGTTTCCTAATAACTTCTTCAACGGATTCAATGCTGGAACATCGGAGAGATCCTGTAATGGGTACGGCCAATTCTGTGTAACATCAGCCACTAATGCATTCTTCGAATCGCCACGGATCAATGCAAACACTCCACTTGTCAATTCCAATGCTTTTTCATAGTTAGCATTGAAATACGACGACTCTGCAAGATCTGCTTGATGTAGCACAGTACTAAGTTGTAATAGAGTCTGCTCCAATCTCTCGACGTTCTTCCGTTTCTGCATAAGTTTCAATGCAGTGATCGCGCCAGAGACACGGCTCTCGTCCAGAGTAGCCAATTTCGAGTCAATTTCTTGCAACTGATCAGTCAATTGGGTGGATTCTGTCGTTATCAATTTCAAGTTATCCAATGCACTGAAAAATGACCCTGATGATTTCGAAATCTCTTTCAAAAGATGCACTTCCACAACGTCTAAGTTCGATGAGAGCCGATCTTGCACTTTCTCGTTGTCTATAAGTGGCTTCTGCTCACCATCATCGTTGAAAACCACAGTATCTTCCAGTATAGTAGCGTTACCAATTACCTCATTGAACACATGAGGATCGTCTAGCCTGAAATCGTCATCAAAAAACACTTTAGGAACCGATGCCAGTGAGCTTGGATCCAACGGTTGATCTTCCTCCATTCCGTAGTCGGTATGGACGGTAACGTCATCGGTGTTCTCCTCATCACGTTTCTTGCGTTTCTCCTCTTCAGATAGCTGTGTCATGAACGCTTCCAAAGTGGACTCTGTTAGAGTCTTGTGCGAATGGAACTCGTCGTAGGGTTCCTCAATGGTGTGTAAATATGGATCGAACGAGGTCGATGGAACTTTCTCCACTTTGGAAAGCACCGTTGGCGGTATATCTCTCGTGGTGGGCGGATTGCGGACATTTATCGACACAGGAGAGCTCGTGAGTCCCAACACACCGGTGGCGGTGGCCCGACGTCTATAGTTTGTGTTCTCCACCAACTCGTATATGGAGTTAGGACCTAAAGGTGAAATAGAGCTTTCTGACAACTGGTTGACGCCAAGAGACAGCATAGAATCGTCTACATTGGTAAATGATAGGTCAGACACATTCCGTTTGTGTTGTTTTGGAGCGGCAGAGACCGAGTTCATGTCTTTGACGAGACCTTCATTGATGGATTCTGATAATGAGCGCAATGATCCCAGATCGGAACGGTCCGATTGTGATCGCGATCGGCGGCTCGGTGGACCCGATTGGGCCAACGGCGTCACTGGAAGCAACGATGGAGGCTCGCCATGCACGACACTGCTCGTATCGTCCTCTCTTATGGCTTCAAGCTCGGACATCCGAAAACAAACAAGTGATGGTTAGCTGGGGGAGTTTATTTTTCCAAGTTTTTAATGTACATAGTGAATTATATAGAGACTACAGGGAGTTGTAGAAGAAGGTTCAATCTCCCTCCTTCTCATTACGTTCCTTTGCTTTCGCAATTATATCATCCCAATCAGCGGTCTGAATCACCCAGGTCTCGGAAATGGCGATCAGACCAAGCCCAATGGCATTTCCGATCCAAAGTCCTTCGAGCCCAAATTTGAAAGTGAATCCTAAAAGCACAGCCATAGGCACTGCAATCAGATAGTAACCGACAAGGTTAATGATACCACCAATTCCTTGCAATCCCAAGGCTCTAAGAACACCGCTAGCAACACATCCCCAGCCGTCGAGGATGACAAACAGTGACATCAGGGGGCAGAGAGAAATGATCCGTTTCTGAACGTCTGGATCACTTGTAAACAGTTTGGCTATAGGTTTAGCGAATCCAAGAACAATGACACCATTTAAAACGGCAGAATAGAATGAAGACATCATACCGACATGAGTAGCCACTTTCGACGAAGGTATATTGCCGGAACCGACATAGTTGGCGATTCTGGTGGATGCAGCGACAGAGAGGGCGAATGGAATCATGTAGAGCAGGGAGACCAAAGATGACAGCGCCGATTGGGCCGCCAATGCATTAGTACCCAAGTAAGAGGCCATCAATGTGAGCAATTCGTATGCCATTGATTCTGCTAAGAGCATCACCACTCCAGGTAGTGCCAGCTCTGACATGTCCCACCAGTGAGTGAATGCCTCAATGGAGAACCCATTCCAGCACTCATAGCCATCGACAAAGATGATATAGAAAACGAGTAGGATGAATGTGAGCCAGAGGTTGAAGACGGAAGCCCAGGCGGCTCCAATGTAGCCCAACCCCAACGAAGGTGAGAAAATTAAGAGCCAATTTAGGAAAACGTCCAATGGAGCAGTGATGAAAAGGATGACTGTACTGGCGTCAAAGATACCTTGAGCTTGCAGATATCGTTTGAAGTCTTCAAACAAGATGTAAGGAGGCCCACTAACGATCATCACTCTCAAGAATTTCTCGGCAAGTTCCACAACTTTTGGATCATCTATAACGTACTTGAGAAATGACGACGAGTACCACCAGGAGATGGCTGCAGGGATGAACAAAACCAATGAGAATGCAGCACACCGCTGTGTTTGAATGCCGACAAGTTCGTACCTCCCAGCGCCATATGCCTGTGGACACAATGTATCCAACGCTGTAGCTATTCCTTCATAGATAGCCAACACTATGGATGAGACCATTGTAGCCATAGACACTGCGGCCAGCTTCTCCTTACCAAGATGACCGGCAAACACAATCATCACCAACGAGAACACCTGTTCCAGAATGAAGTTCAAGATCAACGGTGCCGAGTACCGTGCCAACTTCTTCGTCTCAGAGCTCTTGGTAGCAGTCTCGTTTGCGAAATCTTCATCTTCCGACTCCTCTTCATCTTTATCACCGATTACGTTCTCGTCGATCTTGGATGCTGTAGTCGATGCATAACTGTGCCGATGATCGAATATCCGATCAGCTTCTCTTAACAATTCATCGTCTTCATTGAAACTGTTGGCTCGACTAGATGCAAACGATCGTCTCTCACGTTCTTCATCCAACCACCTCGAAATCGTCTCCACTTCGTCGTCCGTTCCTTCCAATGTCGAAGGCAACGATCTAAACGACGATCCTGAGTCCGAACCAGCCGCACTCTCTTCTTCTCTTTCCTCTGTTAAACTAAGGAAGGACCTCTCGTCCCATGTTGACTTACCCAAGTTCCGTGGTTTCAAGAACGAAAGCGACATTCTTCTCCTGCTGTTCGCTCCAAGACCGTTCGTTGTCGTCATTTGTGAGAAGGCCTTCGGTAGGATGCTCCGTCGCCTCATCTTAGTCGCTTGTGTCGACGGTGGTCCCGACATTTGTTGTAGTTAGAAAGAAGCGAGATATGTATAGACTGCAAAAAATATAATGGGGGAGGGAGAGAGATAGGAGCAGGGGGCTGATAGGAGGAGGTAGGGGGCATAGAAGGATTCCCTGATAACGGAAGCAAATTTATTATAATGATACGGGAAACAGAATCAAATGCAGGGAGACTTCCGAGGAATGACGGAGTAATGAAATGTAACAATGTGTTCAAATCAAAACCATCGTCTAGCTACTACTTGCTTAGCGTACATCCCTCAAATAGCTCACATCACCATCCCGCGTCCCAGGGTTCCTCGGAGATACCAAACACACATCCCTACACCTCAAAGCAATCTCTTCTGCGCCCCATGCCAAGTTCCGCTCCCCTCAGTATGTTTGCACATGCAGGAAAAAAAACCCTCTCCTCTTACCCTTTTACCCCTCACTCTTTCTTCTTACCATCAACCTTGTTTAAGCGCTACAAGGGAGTCAGAACAACGAATCAAGAGATACCAATGACCGATATAAGCTCTAGTGAAGCTAACGGTGTGGCTAGGATGACCCCTGTCGACCTTGCATTTAAAACCGATGCGAATGAAGCCATACAGACCGCGATAACTAACTCAAAACCGTTGCTAATGTTGCTCAGAGACCAGCAACCGTACGATCGCAAGTGGATCAACGACAGGTTTGGCAAAACTAACATTTCATTGCATAGAAATGAGTTAAAACAACAGATGGCACTGCTTGAAGTTGTCAAGAACACTTCTGATTACATGTCATTGCTACAGATGTTCCCACAGTTTGCCACAGTGGTGTTACCGACTGTTCTGATCGTTTCTAATGGCAAAATCACCGATGTTATGAGCCGTGACATGGAAATCTCGGAATTTAACACGAAATTGAGTGCAAATCTTGATTTACCGGAGGAACCGGTCAAGCCGAAAAAATACTCATCTATAAAGGAGAAAACTGCAGAGACCGCTGCTGCAAATTATAGACAGAATCAGTTGAAACGTCAGAGAGAAGAAGAAGAGGAACGCCAGCGGATCATTAGGCAGATGAGGTTTGATCGCAAGGAGAAACAGTCAGAAACTTTGAAGAGACCTACACCTGCATTGCATAAAACTCAAGAGAATCTGAACAACTTTAAGTTGGAAGATTCGGACGAGTACTATATCCAGGTTAAACTGATCGACGGCAAAGTTTCTAGACATCATTTCCCTGCCACAACACCGTTGAAAGATGTTCGTGAATGGATTCTCAAAGAACACCCTGACTACAAGGACCAACCGTTCTACTTCTATCAAACCGTGGAACGCAAGACTTATGGCGAAGACGAGGAATTGAGCACCCTACGTGACTTAAACTTGAACAGATCCACTTTGATAGTTCGTCCAATGGATGAATTCGAAAAAAATAAGAGCAGAGAACGTCGACTCAGTACGCACGAAGCTGGTGTTGAAGAAGCCGCAGGTAATATGCTTTCGTGGCTTAAACAGAAGGTTGGTTCATTCATTTGGGGCCAACCAACTTCGATGGACGAGATCTCTGTTATTGATCACAATAACGTCTCTGTACTACCTCCAAGGAGTACATCATCGTCTGATTTCAACATGTTTGGTAAACCGCAGCTGGTTGATACGACTACAACCGGCGATGAAACTACAACGACAGATTCTGAGCCAAAGAATGACAAGGCTGAAGATTCTATTGAGCCAGCACCTTCCGAGTCCACTTCGAAAGAGGCCACTGCCAATACAGGACCGGTCGAGCAGTAGTGACGACAAAGCACCATTGAACTAACACGCGTATGTAATATACATACATACATAGAGGAGGAAATATTATGGAACATTGAGTAGTAAAAGCATCATCATTAATCTATATAATTGGTTGGTTAAGATGCAACGTTGGGCTCTTTCAAAAATGCATCTTGGTCTGTGAGCTCGTCAAACATCATCGAATAGATGTCTTCCTCGCTGTTGGAGTTGCGATCAGGACTGGATGGAGATATGACCGGACTGATCATTGGTCTTTTCCCAGTCTGAGATAGACGGAAGATCAGCTCGTCCTGAATCAACTCGTTCAAGTGTAGCTGAGAACCGGCAGGTGTAGTAAGAGGTGTAGTCGTAGCATCCGTGGAATTCTCATTCTCCACGAGATCGTAGAACACTCCACCGGTACCCATCAACGAGTTGGATGCAGATGTAGTCCTGGAGCTCATTGGAGTGTCAACAAGTGAAGTGAACTGCTGCGAAAGATTCTTCTTGAAACTGTTGCGACGTTTCTGTCCCATGGAGTAGCTTCCAAACAAAGATGTTGCCGATGAGTCGAGTGCTGGAGCTATGAATTGCGATGCAGTGCGAGCCTTCATCTTCTGTTGTTTGACACCGGTCGACGCAGTCTCTAAAGAGTGGATCAACAGGTTACACATCGAGGTGAAGTGAGGCAACACACGCAAGACATTCTTGGCACGAACAACACTATCATTATCGTTGTGAAGACATGCCAGTGGAATCAAGGCCGCTTGGAACAGGTACTGAGCACACTGCCAGACGGCTATTGGTGACAATCTTTCACCACCTTGATCAAGGTTGGTATTAACAAACTCCTCAATCGATCTGATCACTTCGTTCGACAGTCTGAGACAGATTGGACGGGCTTGAGCCAATACATCGTTACGGGCAGTGTCTTTAGTCATCGGCTCTGTCAAAAGAGGTCTCAACAAAGTTATCTGAAGAATCTTATAACTCCAGATGAGCCTATGTCTCGACAGATCAAACCATTCAGGGAATTGACGGGAATCCTTGGTGTACAAGTTCTTAGGAACCAGTTGGAAGAAGCTTTCCAGAGCAATATCATCATTCTCGTTGAAGTATGCTGGAAGGTTGCTGTGAACATAGTCGGACAACTTATTACTCATGTCTAGCAGATCAGCAGGAGTAATGGTAGCTGAATTGATGGTGTCAAATGATGTCAGCAATTGACCAATCTTGACAAGCCAGATCGATGAAGTATAGATCGTTGGGTATGGTTCGTTGAGAGACTCTGAGTTGATCACAGAGTTGTGACTGATTAACTCTTCCAATTCATCATCGTTGATGTTGGAAATAAGACTGACGGAGTCAGCATTGAAAGGAAGTGGTCTACCTAGGGCCAATGCTAACTTCAGGTCTGTCAAGTAAAGCCCCCACCAGAGTCTCTTTCTGATCTCGATATCGGTAATAGATTCTCCACTAGTAGGTTCTTTATGAAGTCCCAAAGATATAGCCATTCTGTTGGCCATACCAAGTATGTTCTCAGCAGTGTTAGTCTTACCTCTGCGTGTAGTATACTCTGCCATCAGGTAAAGAGCACTCAGTAGCAGGAAATTGCCGGATTCAAACAGAACGGACTGTTGTGAGAAGAGCAACTCTGTGGCCTTATGATAATATGCCAAGTCCCATTCTTTAGAGTCTCCATATATGCACCAACAACCCAATGCCAAGACAATGTCAAGCAATGCCTGCCAGTGGATACTGTTTTTAGGACACAATTCACCATTGTACAGTTTGATCAAGGTGGCCTTATGAACGAAAGGAGATGAAGGGTGGAAGTACTTCAAGTACGCTGCCAAGAACTTGTCCTGGATAGAACGCGACTCTAAATCGATAGAAAGATCAGGAGTCTTTGGACTTCCAGATGATGACAAAGATGATGACAGCGATGAGGCTGAAGGTAACTGCCGGATACCCATGCTTCTTAGCAAAGAGGCAGATGTGAACAATCCAGAGAATCCAGCTTTTGAACTTGGATCAATGCCAACACCACTGTCAGCCTGATTCCGTGAAGCCTCGCACCATTCCAAATTATCAGAATGATCCGGTGTATTGATTCCAATTGGCAAAATTGGATGCTCGTTCTCAGATGCACTGCGGCTTAAATTTGGACTACTGCTGCCTATTGAACCTGGAGCTGCCTCGGGACTGTCGCTCGTACGGGTTGATGCAATTGAATGAGAAGAAGTAGGTGAATTCAATTTGGAATTCAACAGTGAATCGATATCGTCATTAGGTGCAAGTTTTCTAATGATCGATTCCAATTTAGAAACCCTGCGTTCCACTTTAGTCAAGTATGCACGAGTCAGCGGAGACCGAACAGTTCTAGGTGAATAAACGCATTCCCAGCCGTGAGCAATACATTTAGAACATCTTGGGAATTCCTTAGAGCATTTCAACTTCCGACGACGACAGGAATCACAGGCTTGCTCGATCTGAGGCTGGTTGCCATCTTCCGATTCTTTGTGATCTGATGGATAACTTTGACGTCTAGCCGTGGAAAGATTTTGATTTTTATGCTGATGCAAAACTCTAATAGAAGAATGATGCTCTGCAGTATTCAATGAGTTCCGCCTAGGCTGACACTGATGTGTATCATCAGACTCTTGTTTCATTATGAATTTTTCTGAAAAAAAATCGAAACTTGATATATTCGATTCAGGCGTGCAGTAAGACTTATATATAATCGAATTGAGGTCCAATATTGGAATGACCGATACATGGGGCGGGATTTTTTTTTATTTGGGGGAAAAAAAAGAAACGATAGGGCGGAGATCACGGATTAATTTTATTTTGTTTGAGTGGGCAGAGACGATTTTTTTTCAGAAAGTGGTGGGAAACGCAACATTCCTTAAAGGCAGATGAGGGGTGTCAAAGCGGAGGTTTTACACACCAAAGGAGGGGTAATGCAACAATTGCAGTTTGTACGTCTGAACGTTTCAGTCTAGATCTAAAACATGTCTATTCGAAGTTTTTTCTATTTAACATGTAAATACTATTTACATTTATGTGGCTAAAAAAAGAGCACATGTTAATACGGCTGCATAACCCTCCCTTGTTACCTTTGTTCCGAGGAGCCCCTTACATTAATGACGTGACAATTTTGTGTGGTACGGTTACCTCGCAGTAAAAAAAAACACACAGGAATTTTTTTTCTTTGTTCTATTAAAGCTCTGGTGTTATTTTCCCTCCCCATCCCACTTTTACCTGCATAACATAAGGTGAGGGGTGAGAGAAGCTTTGGGCGGGTTTATTTTTTCCTCTCTTGTCGGGGTTTTACTTTGGAAACTTGCATATATGCGAGATGGACGGTTTTGGCAGCGGGGGACCAATACGAGGGGTTGTTGGGAGGATTGTTGTTTACTTGTATTTTCCGATATCTATAGATAGTTCTTTACAATGTAGTTCGCGATTGCCAAAGAAGATGTCAAACCAGGAGACTCGATTCCTAAAAGGTTGATAAATCCAGGGAATCCTTCCTCGGACCTGATGATAAAGTCTTGGAATCTTTTTTCATCAGGTCCGATTATTTTGGGACGGATACCGCAGTAACTTGCGACAAGATTATGCGGCTCGATACTTGGGAGGTAAGTTTTCACTGCAGAATATGCTGCCTCGTGGTTATTGGATGATACTTTATAATTTGTTGGAGAATCGACCCATTCCAAATCTGGACCAAACCTTATCTGTCCACCGAGATCAATAGTCAGATGTGTACCCAACGATGCAACGCCAGGTGTAGGGCATGGATAAATTAAACGCTGGATATGTAGATTCTTGCCCTCATAACTAAAGTAGTTACCTTTAGCATAGTAAGGAACTATCCGTCTAGAAACGGGTAAAACCATGTTTGAAATATCAGGTGCATACAATCCTGCACAGTTGATGAGATTATCTGACGTGATTGTAAATTGTTCTGCTGGATAGCTGGCAGAATCAACATTATCTTCTATGGTTTGGATTTCGTACTCGTTCGTACTCTCATTGCGTTCAATACCTATCACTTCTGTACCTAGCGCTAAACTTCCATCTGCATCTTGGAATCTAGAATATAGATAGTCCATAAATTCATGCGCAGAAGTAATTCCTGTAGTCGGGGAATTCAATATACCACGCTCTGCTTTGACAAGCGGTTCTTGTGCGTGTGCTTTCCGTAGATCGATGAATTCGGTTGGAACTTGCATCCGTCGACTCTTATCGTGCAGTTTCTCAAGATATTCCAGCTCAGATTCAGTCTGGGCCACCACCCATTTACCACATTGCTTCACTGAGATTTTATCCTTCAATGAATAGATCATCTTCTTACCCTCGATACATAGTTGTGCCTTTAAAGAATCTTCTGGGTAGTACAATCCGCCATGAACAACCTCAGAGTTCCTGCTTGACGTCTCCATGCCATAATTTTCATTTTTTTCCACGATAAGAACCCGCGAATCATGGAAAGTTTCAGCGATCTTGGCACCAACCGCCAGTCCAACCACTCCTGCTCCTACAATTGTATGCGTAAAGTCAGCATGTATACATTGGGAACTGTGGAACCCACGCTTGACTACTTTAGCCAGTGAAGCCATCAGTGGTGTCAAGTTGATGAAAAAAAAACACGCAATTACATAAGCAGCTGAAAAGGTGCAGACAAGAACATGCATGAAGTTGCCGTAATGAGAAGTGGGTTAACGGGCTGATGAGATATGCATGCGCTGACCCGATGAACGATGCGGCATTTTTCAAATGGGACATATGCCATCGTAAATGGTCGACTGGCGAAAGAACCATCAAATTAGCTTGTTGCTACTTCTACCCTCACTGATCTCAATCTCAATTGTGTCCCGACGGCATCCGGCCCAATTCGGCCTATTCGGAGTTGTCAGAACAAAAGCGGAAAAACTCCCTTTTGTACTGATACTCCCTTTGTAAGAATTACTAAAAAAAAAAAAAAAAACCAATTTCAAGGCTGTGCACATTTTTTTTCAAAACTTTCCTCCTCAGGCTCTACACCGTACGTTGACATATACTACGGTTTTATCGCTTATTGCATGACTCGAACACTTCGTGGTACACTCCGCGGGCATACGGAAAGTGTATCTGCAATTGAAACGTTTTATATTCCAACGGGAATTACCTACGATGAAAATAATCATTATTTGGGTAGTACACTACTATCTGGAGATGCTACTGGGCATTTGATATGGTGGGACCCTTCTACGAGGCGATCTTTGGGACGATGGAAAGCTCACGAGAACAATGCGATTCTTACTATACAGCAGTTAGGTATTGAATGGACTCCCAACGAACAAGGGTTCGAAATCCCAATCATAGACACCGACTGGTTCGGGTCTGTTTTAACCCATGGTAAAGACGGACAGATCAAGATCTGGAAGCTGTTCGAAGTAAATGATGAGGAGACGTTGAATTTTGTTCCGACGGTGCCGTTGCAAAGGGATTTCAACCAGTCTGATTCTTCGCTTCCGCCAATAGTGTTTGAAATGCCCGTCAATATGATGAATTTCAGTAACGTATGCATGAGCGGACACTTGCTGGTCACACCTGCCACCCAGGACTCTAACAATTTCGATCTATACGACATTCCCAAACCTGGTTCTGCTGGCCAATTGACTCGACTGTTGAAGAACGTTGGTCCTGATGGATTTACTCAACATGATGAGGACAATAACACCAATCCTCGTGGTGACTGCGGTATCATTATGAAGATCTGCTGGACTCATAATGAGATCGTTATCGGGTACGAGAACGGCAGGTTGATTCGGTTTGACAACAGTGGGACACAACTAGAGTCTAATGATGAACTTTCGCCACAGCCGGTCACTGCATTGCACTATGATAGTGTTCGAGATCAGGTATGTGCTGGTTCTGCATCCGACAAACTTCTCCTAGGCTCTGAGTGCATCCACATCAAGCATAAAGGTATCGGTGATATTGATACACAGACTTCAGGCACCGTTGGGGTCATCACATGGAACGGATTTGCACGGCTTTATAAAGACAACGAACTTCTTTGCAAATTCAACAGGAAATCACCGTCCATCTCCGATAATAGGCATACTATAGACGACAACGATATCAAGTCTCAGAATGCTGGAAAGACCCAACGTGCCACGTTTCTTAAATTCACTAGGATGCAGCCGCGGTTCAAACAGATGGACTCTGAGAACCGCTTACAGTTCCACAACGGAAGGTATAAGAACCTGATCCGTCGTCGTGTGGAGATGAACTATGATACCAACTGGTTGTTTATAGGGTATCAGGACGGTAAGATTCAAGTTTACGATTTATAGATATGCATCATTTGTCGAACGTGCAGAATGATTTAACGATCTGTTCATCGTCCAGACCTGTCTGGACACGTTTTTGTAGAGTAATCGGTTCACACGAGTAACCTCTTGAAGTAGCTGGGATCCGGATCGATAGCTGGTGTGCTCTGATATCGGACATCTCATCGTATGCTGGCACTTGTGGTACTTGTTGTTCGACCATTGGCATATCATCTTGAAGCCATTGGTGTGATAACGCCTGGTCCACCGTGAGTCGACGGTTGGGATCGGCCACCAACAATCGTGAGATCAAGTCTAATGCACCATCGTCGATATTGTCCCAATAAGGAGAATAGAATGCGAAACGAGCCTCAATAATCTGTTGACGCATCGAAGGTGGGCCAAGCTCTTCACTGAACGGTGGGAATCCGCACAGACACACGTAGAGCAACACCGCTGTGGACCACATATCCACAGCCTTATTGTACCGTCTCACGGTTTGATTCACTAGAACTTCAGGGGCCACATACGCTGGCGTACCACAGAGCGTGTTGGTAAAGCTCAAGTTACCAATGAACTTGGCAAGCCCGAAATCTGCTATCTTAACTGTCACTTTCGCTTCGTTTGCATCCCATGGATACTGCTGAGGCCCGTGCTCGATCTCCAAGAGAATATTTTCAGGTTTCAAATCTCTGTGAACTATATCCAAGGAGTGCAGATACTGAAGTCCTGTGAGAAGCTGAATCATGATCGATCTTGATTCTGGTTGTGACAGTTTACCCTTGTTGACGATTCTGTTAAACAGCTCTCCGCCGTTAACCTTCTGCAGAACGAGGTAAGTTGTGACACTGGATTGGTCAATTGGTTCCAAGTAGGCGTTGTAGAATCCGACAATGTTCGGGTGGTTCAATTTGGTGAGAATATCAAGCTCTAGATTCAATTTACCGGATTGATCATCGGCATCACCGTTTTTATTATCGGTATCCTGTGATGCACTCAACGAATGCTTGGTAGGGTTGAAGATCTTGACCGCAACAACCTCACCTGTCTTGCGGCTCGTGGCTTCTCTGACTTGCGCATAATGGCCAGTGCCGAGCAATTTATCGGTCAGAATGTAACTGTCAAAGAACGAAGGTTTGGTTGGACCTGTCGAGTTACAGTTCCGATATCGAACAATGTAATGGCATTGAGAAGCAAAAGTCACCTTATCACCATTACGTACAAGGCACGTATTTCCCTTTCCAACAAGAGTACCGTTAATGAACGTCCCATTCGAGCTCAGGTCTTTCAAATAAATGATCTGTTGATTGTTTAAAGTTGAAACGCCTAGTTCGCAGTGCACGGTGGAACAGTCCAAGGGCCGGATCTGTGCATCACATCTACGCGATCTACCCACTTTGATCGGTCCTTCTTGTGGTATACTGATGTTATCAGTCGATGAGCCACCAAGACTGTACAGAATGGCTGCAGGTTGTGCTGTATTGACTCCTTCGGCCGCGTTTGATCTAATCGCTCCTTCTGGTTCATGACGTTTACCTGTGTCGGCCGTCGGTAGCGTGTTTATCTCTGTCAATGGTCGTTTTCTATTGAGTTTCGGCTGATCCATACTGGGTTGTCCTCTTTTTCTCGGCCTGTTAACCTCTTCTATTCCCTCAGCTATCGTCTCCCTCTGAAAAGAAAGGACTTGTCTATAAAAGATTGAAATTCCCCGGAATAAATCTTACCCCATTTAACTATATTTGGTTCTTCTTAAACAATAGCAATGGTGGAATCAGGAAAGGCCAAATTGGACGAGCAGTACGACGGATCAAACCTCAGAATCGGTATATTACATGCCAGATGGAACAGCGAGGTTGTTGATGCACTGGTTACAGGTGCAGTCATCAAAATGATGGAGTTGAAAGTGAAAAGGGAGAACATCATTATTGAAACGGTGCCAGGATCGTTTGAATTGCCATATGGAACTGCGGCATTCGTTAAAAGAGAGAAACTGGATGCTGTTATTCCAATCGGATGTCTCATCAAGGGTTCGACAATGCACTTTGAATATATCAGTG
The DNA here is from genome assembly GCA_030574155.1 of Xiuguozyma insectalens. Lineage (NCBI taxonomy): Eukaryota > Fungi > Ascomycota > Pichiomycetes > Pichiales > Pichiaceae > Xiuguozyma > Xiuguozyma insectalens. The sequence goes on along the minus strand of JAJMEL010000007.1, from coordinate 20,748 downwards.
ACTCTGTGACTCATGCCATCATGGACTTGCAGTTCAAGCTGGGTATTCCTGTTATCTTTGGATTGTTGACATGTTTGACTGAAGAACAGGCTAAGGCCAGAGCAGGATTGATCAAGGGTGTTATGCATAACCATGGTGAAGACTGGGGTGGATGTGCCGTTGAGATGGCTCTTAAGTACGGTAAACTGGAGTAAGGGTGATTAATAAGCGATGAGGGAGAGGTTTGATGGGAGTAAGGGGATCCAAACATATCTTTGATACGTTTGTTTGATGCATTAGTCGATCGGTAGTGACTACTCTTGCTTACTACATCTCTACAGTGCCATTCTTCGTAATAATTGCCTATCTTGCATCTTACTCGTGCGTCACCCCCAATCTTCCTATGACCGCCGTGTGGCCCGCCCCATAAACTCTAGCTGTGGGGCAATGAAAAATTTCAATACTTTAAGATATGTCTGAATCAGAAGATGAGGTTGACAGAGAGGCCGTTAAACGTAAGACTCGGTCTCAGGATGTGTTCAATCTGAGCGATAGTGAGGATGAGGATAGTGGTAATGATTCTGAGACGGATATTGTGGTCCAACGGAAGAAAGTTGAGGTGGACAGAGATGAGGAAGATGACGATGATGATGAGGAGGAGGAGGACAAACTGCAAGAGGAACGGGAACTCCAACCAGAAGAGGAAGGGTACGATGAGATTGCAGAGATGGAACAGTCACTAGTAGAACCTAGCAAACCAAAGATCAAAAAGCTCACTCCAAAACAGATGGAGAAAGAACGCAAGAGAATCAAGAGATCTGGTGTTCTATACCTATCGTCTCTACCACCATACATGAAACCTATCAAGATACGACAGATCATGGAGCGCTTTGGACCTGTTGGAAGAATATACTTGAAGCCAGAGGATCCACGAGTTCACCGGTCTAGAGTCAAGTCTGGTGGTAATAAAAAGAAGAAGTATGAGGAAGGTTGGGTTGAGTTTGAGAATAAAAAAGAGGCCAAGCTTGCTGCAGAGACCATGAATGCCAACACAATCGGTGGTAAGAAGCATAGTTTCTACCACGATGATATCTTGAATGTGAGATATCTTCATGGGTTCAAATGGAGAGATCTGACGAGTGCATTGAATAGAGAATCGGAGATCCGTGAGAGCAAGATGGAAGCTGAGCTTGCCCAAGAGCAAAGGTTGAACAAGGCGTTCATTGATAACGTCGAGATGAGCCAGAACATTCATAGAATCAAACGGCAACGTGAGGAGAAGGCTAGTGCCAAAGCCACAAACGATGGTGCCGAACCTACAGAGGCTACCAAGAAACCCAAGACCGAGGTTCGTCGGACTTTCAAGCAACGTGGTGTTGTCACCGCAAGAGCCGGCGCCGACAAGTCTCAAAAGGCAGAAAAGGGCAAGGGCATTGCAAATGTATTGAACAAGCTACTGTGATCCTTACTCCTGCCAACATCTATCTATAATTCTTCTACCCTCTATATAGCATAATAATCCTAAAGCTTTCAGAATCCCAAAATTTTAGACTGAAAAATTGCAACTTTTAAAGGATCACTGTCTTTTTCCTCTATATCCTTCGATTTCATGCTTAAACTTGTCAGAAGGTGTCAAGTGAAGGATCTTCAACGGTGTTTGGGACCCTCTAGGACGGTATGTGGGTGTCATGTGAGGCGGTTTGCCACAACACAGCTCTGTCAGCGCCAAAAAAGGTACCCTAGAGATGAGCAGCTCGAAAAGAAAGTTATGACACCGGAAGATCTATTCAAGCAGGCTGCTAATATCGATGTGAACAACATCAAGAAGTTGTATGATACAAGAACACAGACGAGATATGTGGAGCCTAACAAGAGGTGGTTGAACTCGATATTTGGTGATGATGTAAACGACATTGAACCTGTTGATACTGAGAATAATCGTGTGTTTCTCTACAACAAGTTGAAGGACAAGTTTGGTGCTATGAGACAGGAGTTTACATTTAACGACTTCTATTATAAAGAGTTGGATGTTGGTGATGTGGTGGACCTGTCCAGTACGTTGGATGGTAGCGATTTAGCAGTTGTGGTAAAGTTACCTGAACAGTTAGAAGACACTAGGTACACTTTGATCAATCAGTTTGGAGAGTTGGAATTTGTTTCCAGGTTCAAAATGGGACTCCGGATACCAAAGGTATTCCCTAAAGGATGGTTTGAAGATGCTGTCATGGATGAGTCTGAGTTTATTGCTGGTAAAGGACTGAGTCCTGTCGGCAAGCCCAAGTATAACATTGAAGACGATGTGGAACGCAGTCGGATGTTTGACGGGGTCATTGCCCGTGCTTCAGTTGCTTCCAATGCAGACATCAAGTGTTATATTTTACCAACACTATTGTCGGGTCTTATAGCATCTAAATTGACTGGCATCATCAACAACGCTTGGAATCACCTTCCTACAATCAATTTGAAACTCGAGGTTTTACACAACGCATTGCAGAGTACGGAATCCGCTATCCAAGTGCCCTTTTTCACTCTTTACAAAGCTGTATGCATAACGGACCTCAAATATTACGTTGCCGGTCTTTCTTCTAACGATATCGAGAAAGTTAATGATGCGTATAAACGATTGGTCAAACAAATGGAATCGACTTTAAGTATCGATAATCAGTTCGATCGGATATCTGTTGGAAGACAAGTTTTTGGATCTAACTATGATACTAGAGGTGTTGATATTGATTTCTTTTATGGCTTCATCCTTGGTCTCCGCAAAAACAACAGGTTGTTCCAATTCAATAATTCCGATCAAAGCCCAACTTTTGTCACAGTTGTGCCTTTGAAGGATGTTGTTCGTCTGAACAAAATGGTTCGTGCATTTAAAGAAAACGAGGCAAACTACGAGCTTCTGTCTGTGTATATCACAAAGAAACTCGACGGTAAATTGACAGATGATATTGGTGACGAATTCGCCGAACCAGAATTCTATGACGAGTTCATTTACCTTTTGAAACTATACACCGCAGCTTCATTTGATGATGGTACGTTAGAATCGTTTGCAATCAAGATCATTCGTGGGTTGCCAAGATATAAAGATTCAGACATCTCACGTAGTACTGCATACGAACTGTTGCTTGGACTGAAAGAGATTACCAACTCTGAGGATCCATCAAAATGGTGGTACAACTCAATGATGCCTGGCAGCGGTATGTCGGCAAAGGCAGACATGGAACAGCAGTACTATGATTCGATCACTCCCACTAATATGTCAAACTTCATTGACAAAGCCGACCAGATGGCCAAGAAAAGACTCAATTTCGATGACATCATATACTGTATCGATTCAAAAGATGCGTTGGAAATCGATGATGGTATATCTATTAGACGCAAGGAGGACGGGAAGTATCTTATTTCATCTTTCATTGCCAACCCTACTTCATATGTGAGACCATTTTCCAATGTGGGACGTATCGCTTTCGAACGTGGAGTTACATTGTACCTTCCAGATATTGATAATTCCGACTCAGTGACAATGTTGCCAATGGCACTTTCATCTAACATTCAATTGGGTGATTCTGGCACAGAAAAACGTGTTGTTAGATTCATGTTTGAATTTGATCCTCAGACAGGTAAAGTTGAATACCCAGAAGACTGTGTGAGTTTCGGTAAGGCTACCAATTTTGTGAAAGCCGATTATCAGTCTGTGAACGAAATCTTAGCAGGTAACGGCGAAGAGGTTCTTGCTGGTTATTCGCAGCAGGTAAACGTGGATCCATCTCAGATTACGAGAGACTTGCAACAGTTGTATGAGGTTTCAAGTGCCATTCATGAATCCATTGCTTCTTCAAATTCAAACCTCGTTTTCGGGTACTACAACGTTAGAAAAGAGATTCAAAGCATTACTACTGACGAGAAGGACCGAATCTTGTTAGAATTCAAAGAGGCTTCACAGAACGCTGATTCAAGGGAGGGTAAGGCCGAGACACTTGTCAGTGAGATCATGGTTACCTCTAACAAACTAGCGGGTCAATACTTCCGGAAACATAGAATTCCAGCCATTTACAAAGTTCAAAACAACTTGTCCTTGTCACCTGATGTGAAGCAATCAATTGATAATTTGTTATCACTTGGTGATAAGATCACATACCGTGATGTGATCTTGATTCAAGAGTGTATGACAAAATCAAGTTTCTCGCCTATCAAAGGTAGACATGAATCGTTGAATGCCAATGGGTATGCGATGGTGACTTCACCTTTGCGGAGATACAGTGACATGGTTAATCATTGGCAGTTGCAATCATTCATTCTAAAGGGAAAGCCGCTCTTTGATCAGGAACAGATCAACTACTTGGTGTCGGTGCTTAGGTTTAAAGACGAGTTGAATCGAAGGATTTCGAAACGGATCAATGGATTCTACACGTTCAAGGCATTGAAACAGTTGCAAGAAGACAGCAATGGAACACCAAAGAAATTCAAGTGTATAGTGACGAAGAAGCCAACCGAGGATGGAGAGGTTCGTGTTATCTTGGAAGACTATGGAGTTCATTCTATATTGAAGACCACTTGGTATGCATTGGGAGATAATAAGGATTCCCTAGCCAAGGGTAAGGACAGGATGTTATTGAAGAATGTTGATATTGGAGATGAGATTGATGATGCTGTCATTGAAGATATCGATATGATGGACGGTACCATCGTTCTGAGAAGTGAAAGCTTGTAAATAGACCTGATTTGTACATAGATAGAAATAGCTTAGATCAGCTTCGACGGGTTATCTCCGATATTTTTCACCCTCAAAGACTTAAGAGCCCAAAGTGAAATATTTCAATTTCTCCCCTCTAAGTATCACATCCTTTTTTTTGTACAAATATGGGTAAAAAGGGAGGAAAGAAGGGTAAGAAGGGATCCAACGAGGCCGCTGAACCTGAAGATGACATAGATTGGGAAGAAGGTGCCAAGAAACCATCCAAAAAGCAGTTGGAGAAAGAGCAGAAGCAGAGAGATGCTGCAGAGAAGAAGAAGCAGAGAGAGGCTGCGTTAGAGGCCGAAGAAGAAGCCAATTCTCATGCCAAGAAGAAGGGTAAGGGCAAGAAGCAAGCTCGTGAGACAAAGAGGAGTGGTGGATCTGGTCTTGATGATGCGTTAGCTCAGACAACTATTTCTGCTGAAGGTTTGGACAACTCTATAGCTGCACTTTCCTTGCTCAATAAGGATGCCGTGTCGAACAATGAGATCGACAGACACCCAGAGCGTCGTTTCAAAGCTGCATTGGCTGAGTACACTGAGAGAAGGTTGCCAGACCTTCGTAAGGAGAATCCAGGTCTCAGAAAAAGACAATTGGAAGAACTCGCCTACAAGGAGTTCCAAAAGAGCGACGAGAATCCATTCAATAAGGAGACCAACGTGGCATTCAATGCTACCGAGGAAGACGTTCAAAATAAGAAGGATTCCATCAAGCAGAAACGTTCCAAGAAGTATGAACGTTGAACTTGTAAACCCGCATGAAACATGCGTTACGAACGGTGCAATGATAATGATAGGTAAATACATTTGATAATACACTCTATTTGAAGTAGACACTTTACTCGTCCTCCTCATCGACGACTTTCCTGGCCCGTCTTCTTTTGGTGGCAGGCTTTTCAGCTGCTGCAGTCTTGCGCTTACGTTTAGGTTTGACTGGTTCGGCCTCGGTGGATTCAGTTTCTTGCTCTCCCTCTGGCTTTGGCTCTGCTTCCTCGGCAGGCTTTTCTTCCTCGGCAGGCTTTTCTTCCTCAGCAGGCTTCTCTTCGTCTTCCTCATCTGCCTCAACCTCAGCTTCTGGCTCCTCGTCATCATTCAACACAGGCTCTTCCAATTCCTCGTCAGAGCTCACCACAAACTCCTCGCTCTTATAGCTCTTCTTGGACTTCTTTTCCTCCTTCTCCTTCTTTGGCTTTTTGGCTCTTGACTTCTTTGGCTTCTTCTCATGATCAGCATCCACAACGGCATCGACCTCGTCGTTTTTATCACGGGCCTCCTCCATTCTTAATTGATTCCATTCAGCCTGCTGTTTCTCCAACTCCCTACGCTCAGCAGCCATCTTCTCTTCAATTTTCCGCTTTTCCTCGGCAAGCTTCTCCTCTGCAAGCTTTTCAAGTCTCTCGGCCTCTTGATGCTTCTTTCTGGCCTCTTCCAAGCGTCTAGAAACTTCCTCATCATAATCCTGCTGCTCTTTAATGGCTTTCTGTAACTGTGTTTGCAAAGTCTGGCCCATCTCTGCGCGTAACTTCAAGTCTTCCACTGGATATGGTGGCTTGTGTTCTTCGTCTGCCACCAATTCGTTCAATGCTGTGATGGCCTCACCAATATCATCGTTTGCCTCTTCCAGATCTTTCACCGTACGTTTAGCAAGTGGCAACTTTCTGACGAACTCGGCCTTTTGGAACTTGACATAGGCAATATTGTACTTGTAAGATGCTGATGTACTGATATCGTATGCGGATTGAACAGACTCTAACGATTTATCATAGCATGACTTATCCTTCTCGGATATTCCTCTAAGGAGCCAGACACGTCCAATAAGATTCAACAACTTGGCATCTTTACCGTCAGTGAACTTGTCAAGTGCATATTGATAACTTTCTAGAGATTTCGCATATTGCTTTGACTCTAAAAGACAGTGACCCAGATTCACGTAGACAGCCTTGTCATTTAATGTATCACGAGCACGACGGAACGCTTCAAGGGCAAGTCCGGTATCTTTCTTCTCGGCAAATATGATGGCAATACCTTGAGCTGCATAAACATCCTTAGGATCGATTCCCAACACTTTTTGGTACAACTGTGTAGCACGGACATAGTATTGATCCTTCTTCTTAGAATCCTTGATCTCTTTGGCTAGTGATGCATACACGTTGGCTAACGAAACGAGTGCATACAAGTCATGAGAATCGTATTTCACCAAAGTGTCACGATGAAGGTCGGATTCCAACTTCCGGCCTTGCTCAGATTGCAACTTATGTCTCTTTCCGTAGTTCTTCAGGTACCAGCCATAGAACGAACGGAGCTCTAAGTTATCAGGTTCTTGTGCAAGCAATTGATCAAGCTCTTCCTTGATGTTTCTGTCCTCTGAAAGGCATGCCAAAAGGAGGTATCTGATCCGGGCACTGGTATAGTTTGGACTGTCTGCAAGCACGGCTTCGTACAACTTCATGGTGTCTTTAGGATCGCTTTTATTTTCTTGGCTTCTAGCAACGTTATAACGAAGAGTAACGCTGGCTGCATCTTTTAACTCTTTATCGAGCTTGTCACTCTCGACTTCAAGACTTTGCAAAGCAGATTCGAAGTCTGGAGTAGAGTTTTTATCAAAGAGGGTACCAAGGGCACCGATATTGTTCAAAAGTGCATAAGAGATTTCCTTTTCAGACTTACCGGATGCAATCTCCTGGTCTTTTGCGATTTGCAAGTATTCCAAAGCTTTATTCAGATCCTTATCTTCATAAAGACGAGAAAGAGTAAACAGAGCGGATAATGCAACAGGTTCGCTCTGGTCGTTAGCAAGCTTGACGTATTTCTCCAAGTTCTCGATGGCTTGTTTCTTAAACCGTTTGGTCTTGGAGTATAACATACCCAAAGCATAGATTGTATCAATGCTCTTTGGTCTTGACTCAGCAACTTTTTCAAATGTACGAATGGCGTCGTTGGTATGGTTACGAACAACTTGGCATTGGCCGTAACCGATTCTGGCCAAAACGTTACGATCATTTTGTTTCAGAGAGTCCGAGAAGAGAATCTGTGCACCTGATGCATCTCCTTGGGCAAACTTGCAACGAGCCTGCCAGAACAATGCATCACTCTTGACAAAGGTGGGTAAGTTACCCTTATCGTTCAAGATAGTATCTGTGATCTTGAAGACAGTGTCGTATTCATTCTTCAAGAAATAGAAAGATGCCAACAGAATTTGTACAATATGGTTTGTAGGTTGTTCTGAGTAGCAATTCTTGGTGAAATCGAGAGCTTCTTGATAATTCGTGACAAAATCGTCGTCGTCAACGGACTTGGTGAAACTGTAGTCAAATTTAGCCAGTGAAACCAAGATTTTAGCTTCCAAGTTCGAGTTCTGTCCCGTATTGACCAAGATGGCGTTCTGCCATGCATGCACCGCAATGTCCTTGTGGTCGAGGAACCAGAAACAGATACCGATTCCAATACGTGGATCTGGGCTGATCAGAGGGTTGAGCATCAACACTTTCTGGAACAATTTCAATGCAGCCTGATAGTTTTCTTTGTAGAAGTAGATCTTAGCCTTCAACATGAGAGCGTAACAGTTTCTAGGATGTGCCCTGAGCAGCTGGTCGAGAATCTGGTTCTCCTTGTCGAAATTTGATCTTCTATTCTTAGGTTTAGAGGCAAGCAACAGAACTGCCTGAGAGATCAGACTGTTTTCATTGGTTGGGTCTAGTGACAACGACTGTTGATTCTCAGACTGTGCGGTTTGGATAAACTCTGCCGCTTCAGATGAAGAACCGTCACCTGCACGAGCTAAATAAAGCCACGACACAAAATCATGGAAAGCGGCTTGTCCAGTAGTATCGTCAGCACCAACAACTGAATTCTCCAGTGCCTCTTTGATCACAGACAATGCATCATCCCATTTGCCACGGTTTGCGTACGCCTTAGCCACAAGTAACCAGTACTCTGGCGAACACTCTTCGTTCACAAGCAATGCCGACAGTTCACTCGGGTCGTCGGGTAAATCCTCCTTAGGGTCGATCACCACCTCTTCTCCCTCGGCTTTCAACGGAATCGTAATGTTGTCTACATTGTACTTCTCCCGAACACCAGCATTGTCAATCGATGACAGGTAATACTCGCGTATTGACGACATGCTTAAGAAGAACACAGGTAGGTAAAGGAGGTTAAGATCGAAAATTTTGAATTGGGAGAAGTTCAGCAATTTTTTTTTCACTCTTTGAAGTTTGAATTTTTTGAAAAATAATTTCTCTTTACTAAGGATCATGTCTTCTTCTTCCAAAGAGGAGGCAAATGCCGTTGAATCTGTTCGATTACATGTTGGAAACCTGTCTAAAGGTCTTGTTACAGATCTGGGAGACTTGGAGTCGCGTTTTGGCAAGATCGGTGCTTTGAAGGGTCATCTGGAGGTGCATTATAAGCCCATATCTGACTATCACTATGGATACTTGAATATGGAGCTGAGCAAGAGCCAGTTACAAAAGCTATTGCAGAAGTACAATGGGATTAAGTACAAAGGGTGTACTTTGAGTGTTGGTGTTGCTCAGAAGTCGTGGCAGGATCGAATGGTGCAGGATAAGAACCGGCCAGACGTCAAGGCTGCAGAGAGAAAGAGAAGGGAGTTTCTTGCTGAGAAAAGGCAGGAAAGAATTGAGAAGTCTAGAGAGAATCCATTTGAAACCGCTTTGGTTATTGATGGCCGGGTTCGAAAGACTCCGCGGAAGACTAATTTGAAAGATGCTACGATGAGAGTGTCTGTCAAGGGTAAAATCCAAGTGGTTAGTGGTCATAAACAGAAGCTGTGGGGTTACAATAAGAACCGGCAGTTGAGTGAGTTGACGGAGGAGTTTGTTCGTGGCAAGTGGCGAGACGGTTCAGGAAAGACTCTTGAGCGTGTGAAAGAGAAGGTTATTGCTGCGGAGCTTGATATTGTTCCTGTTAAGGAGGCACCAAAGGTAACTGCGGAAGAGAGTAGTATGAACACGGGACTGTTAGAGTCAATGTTCAACGGATACGACTTTGACAAGCCGGTGGACATGGAAGTTGATTCCGAGTTTGAGAGTGGGTCTGACTATGAGTTTGAGAAGGGAGATGATGTGAATGCTATCTCTTCTGGTGCCAATGTGGAAACGACCAGTCGTGATCTCGCTGAGGAGTACATGAAGTCGCATCCTGAGCTCGGTAGTAAAGAGATCGGATACGATGAGGACGATGGAAACAACATAGAGGATGTGGTGAATGAAGTAAAGGATGAAGTACAGGATGAATCGTATCCATCGGATCTTGACACAGAGTTCGTTCCTTCGTTCGGACAGGCCGTGGAAACCACCAGCAACAGAACCGAGCAGCTTCGGACGCTGCTGAACCCAGAAAACGAGTCTCATAGACCAACAGATGAGACTCTTGCTCAACCAGTCGCTCCAGTCTCAGTGCCATCCAAAGATGTGGGTCTTTTCTTTGCGCACTTTGAAAGTCCGTTCTTGATAGCTCAGTCCCAGTTGAACCGGCTTCCAACCAAGCATCTAGATCAGGAGTATAACGATTGGTTCTATGCAAATCGCGGAACTGTATTCCGAGAAGTGAGGAGCAGACGGCGTGATTTACAGAGACGTCGTAGGCGTGCACATGCGAGAGTGTAGCCAGCATAATTATATATATATATATATGCAGATAGATCGATAGATAGACAGATAGCTGGCAGTCCCCGCCCAGTAGCCCTACCCTCCCATAAAGTAACTTTTCAAATCTAAAAAATTTTCTTCCCCGCTAAACCATCTCTTACTCATGACAGAAGAAGAGACAGAGCTGCAAAACACGAGCCGTCGTGATGAGCTGATTGCCATCGAGAAGCGCTACCAGGCACTCTGGGCTGAGGAGAAGCCATTTGAAGTGGATGCACCAACCAATGAAGAAGAACCTTACGGAACCTCTGTTGAAAAGCTTCATGAAGACTATCCAAAGTGGTACGCAAGTATGGCTTATCCATACATGAACGGTGTTCTTCACGCAGGACATGCGTTCACTTACTCGAAGGTTGACTTTGCCGTTGGTTTTGAGAGATTGCAAGGTAAAAGAGCCCTTTATCCACTTGGATTCCACTGTACTGGTATTGCTATCTCTGCATCTGCCGACAAGATTAAAAGAGAAGTTGAATTGTTCGGTGAAGACTTCAGTGGTGCTCCAAGCCCTGAAGAAGAGGCTAAGCAGATTGAAGAGGATGCCAAGAAGAAGGCTGACAACTCTCACCACGAGGATGTGACCAAATTCACTGCCAAGAAGTCTAAGGCTCAAGCCAAGGCCGGTAGAGCCAAGTATCAGTACGAGATCTTGGAGCAACTGGGAATTCCAAAGAAGGACATCCACAAGTTTGCCGATGACAAATACTGGCTTGAGTACTTCCCTCCTATCGTTCAAAAGAACGTCACCGATCTTGGTGGCCGTGTCGATTGGCGTAGATCTATGATCACTACCGACAGAAACCCTTACTATGACTCTTTTATCCGCTGGCAAATGTTGAGATTGAAGGAACTCGGTAAGATCAAGTTCGGTAAACGTTACACCATCTATTCCGTTAAAGATGGTCAGCCTTGTATGGATCACGATAGACAGTCTGGTGAAGCTGTCTTGCCTCAAGAATATACTGGTCTTAAGATTGAGGTTACCAAGTTTGCTCCAGCTGCTCTCGAGCTTTTCAAAGAGCAATCGTTTGATTTGACCGGCAAGAAGGTCTTCTTGGTCGCTGCCACTCTCAGACCTGAGACTATGTATGGACAGACCTGTTGTTTCGTCTCTCGTAAGATTGACTACGGTCTTTTCGACGCTGGTGAAGGTAACTACTACATCTGTACCAGACGTGCTTTCAAGAACATGAGTTACCAGGACCTCACTCCAAAGCGTGGTGACTATAAAGAGACTCTTTTAATCAACGGTGATAAATTGATCGGTTCTGAGATCCATGCTCCTGTCGCTAAGTTGCAAACTCTCCATGTTCTTCCTATGGAGACCATTTTGGAAAAGAAAGGTACCGGTGTTGTTACCTGTGTTCCATCCGATTCACCAGATGATTTCGTCACCATCAGAGACTTGGCTGCTAAACCTGAATACTACAAGATTGATAAGGACTGGATTGTCACTGATGTTGTCCCTGTTCTCCACACCGAGAAGTACGGAGATGCATGTGCTGAAACTCTCGTTGAACAACTCAAGATCAGCTCTCCAAAGGATAAGGATCAGTTGGCCAAGGCTAAAGAGATCGCCTACAAGGAAGGTTACTACAACGGTACTCTTCTTTGGGGTGATTACAAGGGACAGACCGTCGAAGAGGCTAAACCTAAGGTTAAGGATGCACTTGTCGCTGCTGGCCAGGCTTTTACTTACGATGAACCAGAATCTCAAGTCATCTCTCGTTCTGGTGATGAGTGTATCGTTTCTCTTGAGGATCAATGGTACCTTGACTACGGTGAAGAGAACTGGAAGTCTCGTGCCCTTGAAGCCCTCAACCTTATGAACACTTACCACTCTGAGACTCAAAACGGTTTCACTGCCGTGTTCGACTGGCTCAAGAACTGGGCTCTCTCCAGAACCTATGGTCTCGGTACCAAGATTCCTTGGGATGAAAAGTATCTCGTTGAATCTCTTTCTGATTCTACCATTTACCAATCTTACTATACCATCAGTCACTTCCTTCATAAGGATTACTATGGTGATGAGATTGGTCTCTTGAATATTAAGCCAGAACAAATGACTGAAGGTGTTTGGGATTACGTCTTCTGCCGTTCCGATAAAGTTCCAACTACCATCTCTAAGGATAAACTTGACCTTATGAGACGTGAATTTGAGTACTTCTACCCATTGGATGAGTCTATCTCTGGTAAGGATTTGATTCCTAACCACTTGACCTTCTACATCTACACTAACGTTGCCCTCTTCGAGAAGAAGTTCTGGCCAGCTGGAATCCGTTGTAACGGTCATTTGCTTCTTAACAACGCCAAGATGTCCAAATCTACCGGTAACTTCCGTACTTTGGGCCAACTGATCAAGAAGTTTGGTGCCGATGCTACTCGTGTTGCTCTTGCCGATGCTGGTGACAGTGTTGAAGACGCTAACTTTGATGAGTCAAACGCTAACGCTGCTATCTTGCGTATCCACAACTTGAAGGTTTGGTGTGAACAGATTGTCAAAGAGAAGGACACCCTTAGAACTGGCGAGTACAACTTCTTTGATACCGCTTTCAACAACGAGATGAACTCTTTGGTGGCTGATGCACTTGAAGAATACCAAAAGACCAACTACAAGGCTGCCCTCAAATCTGGATTCTTTGACTTCCATTACGCCAGAGACTACTACCGTGATATGTGTGCCTCTTTCGGAGGTATGCACCACGATTTGGTCTTGAAGTACATCGAGATCCAAGTGATCTTGCTTGCTCCAGTGACTCCACACTTCTCCGACTACATCTACAGAGAGGTTCTCGGTCACAAGGAATCTATTAACGAAGCCAGATGGCCAAAGGCTGACTCTCCAGTCTCTGCTACTGTCACTGCAGAGTTGGAATACGTCAGAAGTTTGCAGAGAAACATCCGTGAGTGCGAAATTCAAGCCCTCAAGAAGAAGAAGAAGAATGCTCCATCTACCCTCGACAAGTCCAAGCCTGTCACTTTAAACATCTTTGTTTGTACCTCGTTCCCGGCATGGCAAGAGAAGTACGTCGAAGTTGTGCGTAAACTCTTTGAAGAATCCAAATTGGATGATATGAAAGAGGTTCGTTCTCACATTGAAGGTAAGGAAATGAAGACTGTTATGCCATTCATCTCTTCTCTTAAAAAGGAGTTGGCTGTCTCTCCTGCCTCCAAGGTGTTCAACAGAGAGCTTCACTTTGATGAGACTGATATCATCAAGCAAGTCGCTCCAGTTTTGAAGAAGGCACCAGTTCAAGTCAATGTTGAAAAACTGTCTTGCTACACTTTCGCCAACGGAGAACCTGAAGGTAAGAACGTTGCCACTGGTGAAACTATTGAGATTCCAAACACAAAGACTATCCAGAACGCTACACCAGGAAGACCTGCTGTGCGTATGATCAACGAGTAGTTGTTTGTTAGATATAGAGGGATATATATAGTAAAGTCATCTATCTTTTGATGTTAATTTTGCATCGTGTAGCCGCGTTTCTGAAGTTGTTGGACAGTCCATGCCCAGCTCTCATCTGCCAGTTCCTTATCTTGAGCTATCGAACTTGGATTCTGTACTATTCCGTAGGTTGCAAAATATTTCCCGTTATCTGTTTCTGGAGACAGAGTCTGATCCATTGAACACTTCAAAGTGGAATAGGAACCTTCTTCATTACTGACACCAAAGAACCATCCAAACAGTTGGAAGAAGAGCCAGAATAGTATGCCGATAATAGGTAATCTTGTGAAATGAGAGAACAAGTTTGTGCTCATGACGAAACCTGGATGCACAGCGACACAGAGAACGTCTGGATGACGTCTAGCGAACGATTTCATAAACTGAATACCTGCAGTCTTTGCCATACCGTATCTGAACCAAGTGAACAAAATGTTTGGCCGACAGTTGTATTGATAGTCGAGCTTGAATTTGAAAGGTGTCAGCCAGTGACCTGCAGATGACAGAAACACTATTCGTGGGTCTTCAGAGTACGTTTCCATCATGGATACAAGTCTGTCAGCGAGCAAGAAGTGTGAGATGTAGTTGATCTGCAATTGAACTTCGAATCCATCGCCTGTGAGTGCATACGGTACAGCCATGATCCCTGCGTTCAATATAAGTAAATCCAATTTCTTAACCTGCGTCTTAAATTCCACCGTAGCTCTCTCGACGGAGTTGAGATCGCCCAGATCAATCTCAATATACTTCAATATCCCCAGGTGTCGATCTTGTAACACTTCTGGACTCTCTGTCTCTCTTCTTTTCAACGCCTGATGCTTTATATCCTTTATCGCAGCCTGGACCCTTTGAGATGACCGACCTCCCAGATAAACCACGTATCCATGCAAGTAGAGGTGCAGAACCGTATAGAATCCGATCCCTGAGTTTCCACCAGTGATGAAACAGACCTTTCTGTCCTTCTTCGGGTTATAATATGGCAGCTTGTCCGGATCAAATGACATGTTTCCGAGATGAACAAAGTGTGGTAAAAGAGAAGAGAATTATTATCTTGGAAATTTCAAGATTTAAGCGAGCCCGAAACGCACAATTTATTTAGGCTATATAAATTTGAAGCATTTCACTAACGTGTTTTACACTCTTTCTTAAAGGCTACAAAAGGCGGTTTGGATGGCCGATGTTTGGCTTGCAATGCAGTAGAAGACGGTATAGTGCTGCGTATAGGACGTATGCGTCGTTTGAAGACCGATTGCGACGCGTCAACACGTGCAAGTTGCAATTGAAAATCAATTCTAAGGAATCTGATAAGGATGAGGTTAGTGAGCCGTTGCGAGACGGGGAGACGGATAATAACGAGACACAAGTATACAAGGCACCGGTTGGAGCGAAGCATGTGAGTTCTGCTGATGTTGAGAATGCTATCAAGTTGTTTGTGAAGAGAACGGAACCGGTTGTTGCTACACCTGCTGTAAAATCAGTCAAGAAAGCTGTCGTGCAAGTTCCGTCGGTTGATCCACATCTTCATGACTCTTTGGCACACAAGCTAAGCGGAGATGCTAACTGCACGATATTACCCGATCGGTTTGTTGTTGGTGCCAAGCACAGTCCGTATGAGGAGCTGTTGATAACTCAAGGTGAGGACCTTGAACATCGGCAGAACAATGCACGACTATCGGTGACCAAGATCTTACCATTCAATTGGTGCGAATTGAAAGATATGTATCGCTTGTACGGCGGTGAACTGAGGACACCAGCTACTGAGGCCATGATTAGAGGCCGGTTGGAGCACGAGCAGTTTGAGACTGATACACATCCATTTAAAGAGATACCCTTGGAGCATAGGACTGTGGCAGTCGAAGAGACACATAGTTTCCAACAAGTCGATCCGATCACCAATGTACAACCGATTTGCGAAAGCATTGATGAAGCTGAAGAGCATATAGATTCAGAGCTGCGCAAACTGGCCGAGGACTGGAATCGAACGATCCTTCGTTTGCTGACCCTGTTGCAGTTCGGTGAGTGCCGTGAAGTATTGGTGCACAGCATGTATGACATCGACAGCGGGAGACTGTTGTGGGCGGGGGACAAATTGAAATCCTCTGATCACTATATTGTTATCAGTGGAATCATCGATCATTTGGTGCTAGAAAGTGGGTCTGAAGAAGGTGTCTTTGAAGCATACCAGGAGGAACTACGCAATTCCACCAAAAACTATCTCGATATCTCTGAAATGGTTAATCAGATCGCCGCACGGTCTGACCATTGGTGTGACAGAGACAACCCGTTCTTGTACGTTGTCGTGAAGGACCTCAAGACCCGTGCAAGCCGGTCTCTACCACATCCTGCCCAGCAGCAGTCAGCAAAATGTCAAGTTGCCATGTACCGGAAGTTCCTGGAGTTCTTGGGTACAGACTCACAGTTGACCTATGAGTCTCTTCTAATGAATGCAACCAAACGTGGCATTGATCCATACGCTGTTCTGCCACAATCGTTGGTCTCTGAACTAATGATCCAAAACTATTATCTGATAGGTGACCTGGACAAGCTCAAGAAGGGTAAACCTATTGGGTTCATACCGTTCGATAAGGGAACTCCAAGTATAGAACCGTTTGAAATGAAGCTGAAGGCAATGCCTGTTGAACTCTGTGGGACTTGGGGAACACCTCCTACATTGCAACTCCTCGCTGCCCGATTGGCACAACTGTATCGATGCCTCTGGCCGTTCCTTTCCAATGACAACTATGTGGAGTATTCTTGCAAAGGTGAACTGTTCCGTCAAGTACATTATACGTACAACGAGAAAGACGTCGATTTCAACATTGCCAATGGCATGAATCTGTGGATGGGTAAGCGAGAACCAGAAACACCTTTCTTCAAAAATATGTGCAACTCTTGTGATTATAGAGAGCAGTGTTCGTGGAACCTGCGTCAAAAGAGTATGATATAAGCCATGCCCTGATATTTATTTATATAGCAAACCGAATGATGCATTGGTATCTTAAATAGTTGATCATTTCACTTGATCGTTGTGGTCCTCGTCCCCTTGCAACTCCCATATGATTCCCGACGCCAGAACCTTGCCATACTTGTCAGTACTGGCTCTGTTCAACTCTTTCAACCTTTCGGAGGTTATCTTAAATGAATCCTCTTCAAAAGTAGACTCTCTGTGAAAAGCGGAAGCACCAAACTCACGAAGAAATGCCTCATGGTCTGGATGGCTCTCATCATCTCCAAACATCCGTCGTCTGGTCTCTTGTAACCGTAATCCCAACTCTTGGATGATCTCTCGATGACGTTGAGTCTCCGCAGCCGAGTTGACTGACATCGGGTCAGTCCATAGACTGTCCTCTAGGTCATAGTCGTGGTTTCCAATCATGAACCGAGCATTAGAGAACTGGATTGGTCTGTACTCATCATCTTCCGAAGGTGGTGTGGTCTCATGTTGTAAGAAATGCACCGATGGCAATCTTTGAAGTCTTCCTGCTGCCCTCCCGGTGGTGCTATGACGTATTGCGCGACGCATCGGTCTGCTCCTAGCCTCAGATTCCGACGAGAATAGTCTGCGGTGTCTTTGGCGTACTCCATTCAGTCTCTGCCTTAGTATATAGAGGTTTCTAACACGGAATGGTGCAGCCTCTGGTGTTGCCACGGTCGGTAGTTCCCGTTCCTCCTGTTCTTCCTGTCCTTGCTCCTCAGGTCCCTCCTGCTCCTCTAAATTGAGATCTGGTGACGGAACATGCTCGCCGCCGGCCTCTTCTGACCGTTCACAGTTCATATCCACACACTGGTATCGATCATGAGAAATTCGCTGCCTTTTTTCATGTCCCTGCCTTGATGAGGCCTCTGCTTCGTACAAACTGAGTCCCATTAGAAAGAAAATGTGACCTTAATAAGATTAAAAAATAAGAAATTCACCAAAGCCGTATAGATATGGGGAGATGGGGTAATTGCCAAATTGGGAGAGGGGACTTTACTTAATCAGTTAAACGTATAGTAAATTGTATATTTAAACCTATTATAATCACCTATATTACAACAAGACCCAGAAACCCATGATAGCACCAATGACACCTGCATTGACTGCAACACTTGCACCACCTGCACTGTATGTCTTAATGGCTGGAGTCGAGCTCTCAGGCTCCGGAGTAGAGGAAGTGGTAGTTGTGACAATCTCGCTGGTGGTAGCTGCTGAGGAAGACTCCACTGGCAACTCAACTGTTGAAGAAGAGAATAATTCCACGGTGGATTCTTCACCTGTCTCGGTCGTCTCTGATGGGACATCAGAAGTAGTTGCCTCAGAAGTGGTTGCCTTGGTAGTAGTTGCCTTGGTTGTAGTTGGTTTTGGAGTGGATTCCACAGAAGTTGTTGTAGTAGTGTCTGGGCATGTAGTCACAAACACAGTAGTGGCCCCGTTTTTATCTGTTGAAGTAACAGTAGTGAGCTTACCAGAAGAAGACTCGCTGTCTGTCTTTGTTGTTGTAGTGTCTGGACAAGTAGTAGTGGAAACGGTACTAGTTCTGTTCGAGTTGAAGTAGCTAGTAATTGTTGGCACAATAGTAGTGTAAGTAGTAAGATCACCGTCTGGGCATTCGGATGTCACAGTTGTAATTGTGTAACCAGATGGAACTGGAGTAGACGAGGTCAATGGACAGAACGTTGTGATGACAGTCTCCTCACCAGAAATGGTGGTTGTGTAACTTGACTTCGAGTAGCCAGATGGAACCGACTCTGAAGATGAAGTGTTTGACAATGGACGGAAGGTGGTGATGACACTTTCTTGACCAGAGATTGTAGTTGTGTAACTTGATTCGATTGCAGTGGTAGCAAGAGCGGAAGAAGTTGCCGAAGAAGAACCAGTTTCTGCCTTGGAAGAGGACGATGAAGTCACAGATGCAGAGCTGGAGCTGGAGCTAGAGCTGGAGCTGGAGGCAGAGCTTGAGACAGAGTCAGAGCTTGAGACAGAGTCAGAGCTTGAGGTAACAGAGCTCGAGGTAACAGAGCTTGAGGTCACAGAGCTTGAGTTGGAGCTTGAGGTGGAGTCACCATTCAATGGAATGAAACTGGTGACCAAAGTCTCAACACCCGACACAGTAGTAGTGTAGACAGAAACTCTGTCGCTAGAGGATGAGCTTGAAGATGAGCTGCTAGCGCTGCTAGAAGCATCACTGTCAATAGTGTAACTAAGATCAAAGTCAAGAGTATCTCTCTTGGACAACTTACTGCCAGACAGCAGAAGAGAAAGTGTAAAAGAGCCTGAGTAGGTCTTTTGCTTAGAACCAGACACAGCTCCATCGATCTCAATCTTCAGGTATTTTTCATCTGAGTTACCAGAGTATGTGAGAGACAGAGCAGAGCCAGTGGAAGCATCTGAAAGACCAGGAACCAAGTCCCAATTAGTACCATCTCCAGCGTAAACTGCAGATTCTCCATAGTTGTAAGAGAATCCAGTTGGCTTGGCAGTAGAGTAAAGGTCGAATCCACTGAGAGCTGGATAAGCATACTCTGGAATGACGATTTTGAAGACTGGAGCACCGTCAACAATTTCACCAGAAATGGTTGGTGTGGCAGAAGCAGAGATACTCGATGAGGAGCTTGAGCTAGAGCTCTGTATAGTTGTGCTTGAAGTAGATGTAATTGTTATGTCTGAAGAGCACGACGAAGATGACGACAATGACAACGACGACGACAATGAAGACGTGGAGTTGACGTAGTAACCTTCTGGTGCCAGGTCAGCTAACACTGATGTAGCATAGACCGTAGCAGCGATGGCTGCGGACTTGAATAGCATAACGATAGTAAAAAGATTAGTTTAGTTATGGGAATGCAGGGACTTGGAATGCGGGCACTGACAGTTTTATACCAAAAACAGTGGATCTACATGGCTGGATCGATGAATTTCCAAAATGGGGATTTTCAATGATGGAGGGGGCTGGATTTCCTAATTAGGAAATTATTTTTTAATCAATCCATAGTTCTTTTAGCAATCGGCAGAAACTTGACGGGAAAGGTCTTATAATATCTATTAGAGATCAATAGAATCATTTAACTCATGTGGCAGGAAGAAATGTTCATTTCGTATCATTGTTGGTAGTTCAATATGAGATATATCCATAAATTCCAAAGTTTCGATCCATAACATCAACTAAGTAGGAAATACACTTCATATACTCCCAGTTGGAGCCTTATAACTAGATCAGATCGAACCATCCAGTTGATTTATGCATCCCAAATTGGAATAACTTTGATTTCACCGGTTACTTCTAAAAAAAGAATAATAGTTATTCCAATCTACATGGTTTAATGGCTGGTTTTAAAATCCCAATTGGGAGACGATCAATTTTAAACAAAGGAGTGAAGACCAGCCCCCTCACAAGAGTCAATGAAAAAAAAAAAAAAATTCTCTTGTTCCAATAATGAACAAATAAAAAAAAAATTAGATTGCAGCACCTGAGTTTCGCATATGGTCTCCCACTATACTACTCGGTCAGGCTCTTAGCGGCTTAACTACAGTTGATCGGACGGGAAACGGTGCTTTCCGCTAGATATGGCCGCAACCGAAAGGTTTTGTTTTCGCTGATATATGTACTTTGGTGCGGTGTAGGGATTTAGTTGAGATATTACTTAGCGATTGTCTCTATTACAACTCCTTCATAACAACTCCTTCATGAAAAGAGCCTGATTACACGTTAACTTTAATACAATGAAAGGGAATCTTATTCGGTTTTCAATATAAACTAATTGGTATCACAACTCAAACTATAAATCTAAGTAGACTTCTCGTGTTGGGTAGAGACTCTTCTCATGGCCACCATGAAGTCTTCAACGGATCTCTGTGGTGGAGCATCCTTGAGTGGTTTACCGTTCATGAATCTGTCAAACTTGTCGGACTCGGACATGAAGGTGTAAGCACCTCCAAGGACGAAG